>CM038147.1:595420704-595981409 GCA_021437245.1 Aegilops speltoides
GAGGGCGGCGGCCAAGAGGGGGCGCCAGGAGTCCTACTCCCTCGGGAGTAGGATTCCCCCAATCCTAGTTGGACTAGGATTCCGGAGGGGAAGAGAGAGAGGGGGCGGCCCTTCTCCTAGTCCTAGTAGGACTAGGGAAGGGGGCTTGCGCCCACCTAGGGCTGGCCTTCTCCTTTCCACTAAGGCCCATCGAGGCCCATTTACCTCCGGGGTTCAGTAACCTCCGGTACTCGAGTAAATTCCGTTTTGCCGCCGGAACCATTCGAACTCCAAACATAGGCTTCCAATATATCAATCTTTATGTCTCGACCATTCCGAGACTCCTCGTCATGTCCGTGATCACATCAGGGACTCGAACTCCTTGGTACATCAAAATACATAAACTCATAATAAGCATCATCGAAACCTTAAGCGTGCGGACCCTACGGTTCGAGAACAATGTAGACATGACCTAGAACTATTCATGGTCAATAACCAACAGCGGGACCTGGATGCCCATATTGGTTCCTGCATATTCTCTGAAGATCTTTATCGGTCGGACCGCATAACAACATCGTTGTTCCCTTTGTCATCGGTATGTTACTTGCCCGAGATTCGATCGTCGGTATCAATACCTAGTTCAATCTCGTTACGGCAAGTCTCTTTACTCGTTCCGTAATACATCATCTCACAACTAGCTCATTAGTTGTAGTGCTTGCAAGGCTTGATGATGTGCATTACCGAGAGGGCCAGAGATACCTCTCCGACAATCGGAGTGACAAAACCTAATCTCGAAATCGCCAACCCAACATTTGCCTTTGGAGACACTGTAGTACTCCTTTATAATCACCCGCCACGTTGTGACGTTTGGTAGCACCAAAGTGTTCCTCCGTAAACGGAGTTGCATAATCTCATAGTTACGGGAACATGTATATGTCATGGATAAAAGCGGTAGCAACATACTAAGCGATCGTGTGCTAAGCTAAGGAATGGGTCATGTCAATCAGATCATTCTACTAATGATGTGATCTCGTTAATCAAATAACAACTCTTTGTTTATGGTCAGGAAACATAACCATCTTTGATTAACAAGCTAGTCTAGTAGAGGCATACTAGTGACATATTGTTTTGTCTATGCATTCACACATGTATCATGTTTCCGGTTAATACAATTCTAGCATGAATGATAAACATTTATCATGAAATAAGGAAATAAATAATAACTTTATTATTGCCTCTAGGGCATATTTCCTTCACCTTGTCTCCTACATCAATAGGCATTTGCTCTACTTGCGAGCCATTAGATTCATCAAACTTCACGTCTACCGTCTCTTCAACCTTTCGGGTGAAATTATTGTAGACACGGTAGGTGTGGGAGTTTGATCCATAACCAAGAAAAAAGCCTTCATGAGTTTTAGGAGCAAATTTAGACCGACGATGCTTATCAAGGATATAGCATTTCGAACCAAAAGCAGGAAAGTATCCCACTTGGGGTTTATTCTTGGTGAGGAGCTCGTATGATGTTTTGCCGAGGAGCTTATGAAGATAAAGCACTGTTGATAGCATGACAAGCTGTCTCGACCGCTTCCCCCAAAAATGCTTCGGTGTCTTATATTCATCAAGCATCGTTCTCGCCATCTCTATGAGCGTTCGGTTCTTCCTCTCAACAACTCCATTTTGTTGAGGAAGTATGCGTAGTCGAGAACTCATGTAGAATCCCTTCCTCATCGAGAAAAGAGTCTACATTGGCGTTCTTGAACTCCGTTCCATTGTCACTCCGAACTTTCTTGACCTTCACCTCAAATTGATTTTGGGCCTTTTTGGCGAAGGTTTTGAAGATTCTCTGAACCTGCGATTTGTCATCAAGGAAAAATACCCACGTAAATCAGGAATAATCATCAACTATAACTAGACCAAAGGAGTTACCACCAAGGCTTTTGTAAGCATTGGGACCGAAGAGATCCATATGAAGAAGCTCAAGCGGTCTCCTTGTGGTCATGATGTTCTTCACGGGATGACTTCCACCTACTTGTTTTCCTGCTTGACAAGCACTACAAAGTCTATCTTTGTCAAAGAAAACATCTTTAACGCCAAGAATATGATCACCTTTGATCAGCTTGTCTAAATTACGCATACCAACATGTCCAAGCCTTCTATGCCATAACCAACCTTTAGCGGATTTAGCAATGAAGCAAGCTCTAGGTTGGGCTTTCTTAGTGAAATCAACAATATATAGATCACCTCTACGGATACTGGTAAACGCCATGTTATGATTGTCACGACGAAAGACTTGGCAATCTACTTCGGTGAATAGCACATTGAATCCAAAGTCAGCTAATCTAGACACGGAAAGTAAATTGTATCCAAGAGATTCTACAAGCATGACATTTTGAATAGAGCTATCATGAGATATGGCCACCTTACCAAGGCC
Source organism: Aegilops speltoides (assembly GCA_021437245.1). Classification (NCBI taxonomy): domain Eukaryota; kingdom Viridiplantae; phylum Streptophyta; class Magnoliopsida; order Poales; family Poaceae; genus Aegilops; species Aegilops speltoides. The sequence goes on from CM038147.1 coordinate 595,423,115, forward strand.
AAGTACCTTACCCTTGGAGTTGTCTCCAAAAGTCACATACCTGCGTGGACCATCGTTCTTTGCAAGCTTTCGAAACATGTCTTTGTCTCCGGTCATGTGGTCGGTGCATCCACTATTAAGAATCCACTCTTTTCCGCCGGATATGTAGTCTCTCAGATTTGCCATAAGATTGAGACTCTTCATGATCTTGTCTAGCTCGGTGTCCGAATCGGAGTAATCATCATCATGCTCATGCTCATCATCATATTGACCCATAGATTGTTCATCATCAACACCTAGGTCAATTTGATAACTACTTGCATTAGTTTTGTCAATGTGACAATAATCATCGGAATGCAATACAAGAGCATTTCTAATTAGAACATTGATAAAACCAGGATCACCCTTCTTTTTCATAAGATCACGAAGCTCAAAGAAGCATTTATCAAAGTTGGGATCATTGGGGCGCATCATATCAAATTCAATAGTCTTGTATAGAATTTCATCAAGACCTCTCAAAGAGTAGTCCGGATAAAGTTCTTCCAAGAACTTCCACATAGCATAGGCGCACTCAAAGTTTGTAACGAGCTTAAGCAAGTTATCGGGTAACCCTCTAATGATAAGATTTACAGTTCTAAGGTTACGAAGCAAATCAAGCTCTTCATCCATGGTAGGGTGCAAGGGGTCAAATGGAGGCACATAGGGGGTCTCAACATATTTGCGCAAGTTGTAAGTCTTAAAGATAATAAGCATTTCTATCCTCCACGAGTTATAGGACACTCCATTAAGAATAGGCACTCTATGGCTAACACTCCCAAACGTAGACCAAGGCTCTGATACCAATTGAGGGATCTAAGAAGGTGAGAGTGTCTAGAGGGGGGGTGATTAGACTACTCGACAAGATAAAAATTCTGTCTTTTATCAAGAACAGATTTTGGCAGATTTTGCATAACACACAAGTCAAGTAGCACACTACACATGCAATTCTAGAGTATGGGCAGCGGAAAGTAAATTGCACAAGTAGTAAAGAGAAGTGGAGAAGATCAAACGCAATTTGGAGACGCGGTGATTTTTCTCGTGGTTCCGATAGGTGGTGCTATCGTACTTCCACGTTGATGGAGACTTCAACCCACGGAGGGTAACGGCTACGAGAGTCCATGGAGGGCTCCACCCACGAAGGGTCCACGAAGAAGCAACCTTGTCTATTCCATCATGGCCTACGCCCACGGAGGGCTAGCCTTACTCGGGGTAGATCTTCACGAAGTAGGCGATCTCCTTGCCCTTACAAACTTCTTGGTTCAACTCCACATCTTGATGACGGAGGCTCCCAAGCGACACCTAACCAATCTAGGAGGCACCACCCTCCAAAAGGTAATAGATGTTGTAGATGATGATGAACTCCTTGCTCTTGTGCTTCAAATGATAATCTCCCCAACACTCAACTCTCCTCACTGATTTGGCTGTGGTGGAAGAAAGGATTGAGTGGAAAGCAACTTGGGAAGGCTAGAGATCAAGCTTCATATGGTGGGAGTGGAGCAACTTGATCTCAACACAAGGGTAGGTAGTTCTCTTCTTAGAAATGTAAGGTAGGAGTGGTAGTTCTTTACGATGGCTCTCTCCACGAATGAAGAGGGGTGGAGGGTATAAATAGCCTCCACACAAAATCCAACCGTTACACACATTTGAGCAATCTCGGTGAGACCGAAGTGGACAACTCGGTGAGACCGATAGTTCAAATAATGTGAGCGTTGGGATTTTCGTGGGACCGAATATACAATCTCGGTTAGTCCGATTCGTGCAATGACAAGAGCATGCCAATTTGGTGGGACCGACTTCATCATCTCGGTGACACCGATTTGATGATGAAGGTTCTGAAGCTTGGCAACTCATGTTTCGTGAGACAGAGTTGAGAATCGGAAAATCCGAGTTTACTAGGGTTTGGCTTATGGCTGAGGTGGTTCATCTCGGTGTGGTGAGTTTGGAATATCGGTGGGACCGAGACTACTTATGAGTGTATATGGCGGTGAAAGTTGCCGATAGTTTAGGAGATGTATCACTAAGCACTTGAGCAACCGGATCATCATCATAACCTCATCCCTTTTAATAGTATTGGCTTTTCCTATGGACTCAATGTGATCTTGGATCACTAAACCAAAATGGAGACTTGAGCTTTTGCCAATGCTTGCCTTAGCATTTTGAGGGGTCCACTTCTTTAGTCCTTTTGCCATGCCAATGTGATTGAATTTCCTGAAACATACTTGATAAAAGCATTAGTCCAACCACAAAGTATGTTGTCATTAATTACCAAAACCACCCGGGGAGCAAATGTGCTTTCAAATGACTTCTGGATTGTGAGTAGGGGAAGGAGGCCCCGTGCGCCGATCGGCCCAAGTTCTGTCCGGTTTATTGGACGCCTGGACGACACTGTTGACCACAACAGTTACCCCGGAGACTCAAGATCGGCATAATGCAGAGGTTACAAAGCTGCGGGATCAGATAACTCAGGCCAAGGAGGACTTGGCGGCTGAGGAAACCAGGATGGCCGATGAGCGGGCCGCTTTAGATGCCTAGTCATAGCGGATTCAAGTAGAGAATTACCGGCTCATGCCTGATTAGAACGCTTCAAACGAAGTGCTGAGGAGGAGGCACCGGTCTCGTCTACCACCGGTTTATGAAGGAATGAATCTCTTCAACACGCTAGGAGCTGGACCTAGTGATCCGGCAGCAGTGAACCGGACTGAGGCACCTGGGACAGGAGTGCCGGGTCAGCCACGGGCGACGGACCCGCCTCGACGAACAGATAACCCGCTGTAATACATGCTGACACCGCCGGGTCACTTCTCTAGCCCTTTGGATAACATGATTGCCGCGGCGTCTCGATTGGCAGCTATTCCGATGGAGGGCGAGTCACTGGTGCCGGTTGAAACGCGACGGGCCAGGGATATTCTCCAAACCGCTATGGTGGAGCAGCAGGCTTATTTGTATAGCCGAGACAGAATCCATTCAACCCCTCGCACGAGCAATAGTTACAGCAGGCACATTGATGAACCGGCTGTGTCAAGCGATCTTGCGGAACCATGCGCCTTGAGGGCCTAATCATACAAGCGGTATGAATGCTTAGGATGTGGTGAACAATGGTAGAGCGCGTCAGGAGGCAGAGTTAGCAGCACAGCTGGCAGCACAGTACGCGAATCATCAACCCGCTCCGGTTCAACCGGCAATGTCAGTCGAACGAGGACTGGCTTTCGGCTCTTGGGGGGTGCCGTGTCTTACCCCAGCCCTACGTAATGTGCGGTTACCCAAGGATTTCAAGGGCCCGCGTAAGGTGCCTAATTACACCGTTGATTTACCCCCTGAATCATGGGTTGAGAGTTATGAGATGGCGATGGAGATGCTGGATGTGGACGAAGCGGCGTGTGCAAAGTACTTCATCATGATGTTGGATGGAACGGCTCGCACTTGGTTAAAAAGTCTGCCTGTTAATTCAATCGGTTCATGGGATGACTTGAATGCCCGGTTCATAGCAAACTTCGAAGACACGTGCAAGCAACCCATGTCAATCATGGATCTGGCCGCTTGTGATCAAGGAGAAGGCGAATCAACGAATCATTGGGTGTGCCGGGTTTCAGAAATTCTGCATTCGTCGGACCGCGTCAATGCTGATTCGGCAATCATAACATTGGAGGGCAATTGCCGGTTTAAGCCGTTGAAATTAAAGTTGGGACGGCTCAAGCCTCACTACAATGACATGGGAACACTTATGGCAGCTTTGGTTAAGTATGCCGACTCTGATAATTCCAAGGATCCCGAGTCTGACGACAAGGAGCCGGAGAAGGGAAAGAAGAACGTCAGCACAAAAGGGCAGCAGCATAACTAGGCGAGCCATGGGAATAACGGTAAGCGCAAGGCAGATAATAATTCTGGCTTTGTGGCTAACACCAATGTACAGGGTAATAATCAGCGCCGTAAGGGTAAAACGCCCCCACGGGGCGGGGGATCAGGTATGAATCTGAAGTGTCTGTTGAGCCAGCCTTGCCCAAAGCACGGGACGCAAGATAAACCGGCTACGCACCTATGGAAGGATTGCTTCATTATGCGAGAGTTCACAAATTCAGATCTCTTCCGGTATGATCATGGACCGACCGGCGGTTCAGGACCCGGGTTCACGGACCGGGTTATGGTGGAGGCAACTCCGGTTCAGGTTTTCAGGGTAACCATGGGGGACAGGGCAATCAAGGCAATCAGGGCAACTAAGGTGGTTATAACCAATAGGGGAATCAGCATCAGCAGCAGTCAGGTTATCAAAGTCACCCGAAGTAGTTAAATGGTGGACAGTATCATGTGTTCACTACTAGTCTGTGTAAGCGCGATTAGAAGCTTCATAAGAGGGCAGTGAACTCCGTTGAACCGGCAGTGCCACGTTATTTGCGCTTGTCTGAACAGCCCATTGTGTAGAGTCGTGAAGATCATCTGCCCCGGGTTGATAATCTGGGCCATCTAGCGTTGGTGGTCGCACCACAGGTTGGAGGTTATAAGTTCACCAAGGTGCTCATGGATGGAGGGAGCAGTATCAACATCTTGTATTATGAAACCTTCCGGCGTATGGGGTTAACGGATAAGAATCTTAAACCGTCGAACACCATTTTTCACAGTGTGGTACCTGGTAAATCAGCCTACCCGGTAGGTAAGATAGCTCTGGAGGTGGTTTTTGGAGATGATCATGATTCAAGGTCCGAGACATTGACCTTTGAAGTGGTCAAAATCAGAAGTCCGTAACATGCCCTGTTTGGACGGCCGGTTTATGCCAAGTTCATGGCAAGGCCGTGTTATGTTTATCTGCAGCTCAAGATGCCAAGTCATAAGGGGACCATCACGGTTGATGGCAGCCGCAAGATTGCTTTGGAGTGCGAGGAAGGTGATGCGGCTTATGCTGAGTCGGTTTGTGCGATAGAGGAGTTAAAATTCTATAAAGACAATGTTGATCCGGCGGATATGACTTCTCTGAAGAAACCCACTATAGAGCATGATCCGGCTTTGAAATTTAAATCGGCTGATGAGACTAAGTTGGTTGATTTTATTCCCGGCGATTCATCCAAGCAGTTTAGCATCAGCGTTAACTTGGATCCAAAATTGGAAAGCGCGCTCATCGAGTTCATCCGTGAGAACCGTGACATCTTTGCATGGAATTCTTCTGACATGCCAGGTGTACCGAGGGAACTCGCTGAGCACACTCTTAATATTGATCCCAAGTTTAAACCGGTCAAGCAGTTTCTTCGCCGCTTTAATGAAGAGAGATGCAAGGCCATTGGTGAGGAGGTAGCCCGGCTCTTGGCGGCAGGGTTTATTGTGGAGGTCTTTCACCCTGAGTGGTTGGCTAATCCGGTGTTGGTACTTAAAAAGAATGGCACTTGGTGCATGTGTGTGGACTACACAGATTTAAACAAAGCTTGCCCAGCTGATCCCTTTTGCCCTCCCTCGTATTGATCAAATCATTGATGCTACGGCGGGTTGTGAGCGGTTGAGTTTTCTGGATGCTTATTCGGGTTATCATCTGATCAAATGGCAGTTAAGGACTAGGAGAACACAACTTTTATAACTCCCTTTGGAGCCTTCTGCTATGTGTCTATGCCTTTTGGGCTCAAGAGTGGCCAGGCAACTTATCAGCGGTGCGTGCAGAATTGCCTTCATAATCAGATTGGGTGCAATGTTTATGCTTATGTGGACGATATCGTGGTGAATTCCAGGAAGGCGGAAACACTAATAGTTGACTTGCAGGAAACTTTTGATAATCTGAGGGTTTATAAGATGATGCTTAATCCGGCCAAGTGTGTTTTAGGTGTGCCAGCTGGCAAGCTCTTGGGTTTTCTGGTGTCTAACAGCGGCATTGAAGCTAATCCAGAAAAGATCAAGGCTATTACGTCCCTGGCTAAACCAGCGTGTATCAATGACGTTCAACGACTGGCGGGTCGGATTGCGGTGCTAAGCCGGTTTATCAGCCGGTCGGGGGAGAAGGCGATTCTACTTTATCAGATGATGAAGAAGACAGACAACTTTTTCTGGAGTGATGCTGCTGACGCGGCGTTTGAGGATTTGAAGAGGCAGTTAGCCGAACCGCCCGTTCTTGCTGCCCCCATCGATAAGGAACCATTGCTGTTATACATGGCTGCTAATGCCCGAGCTGCCAGCATGGCTATTGTGGTGGAACGCAAGGAGGCTGGTAAGGAATATCTGATTCAATGGCCGGTTTATTATATCATTGAGGTACTTATCAAGTCCAATCAGAGATATCCCCATTGGCAGAAGCTGGTGTATGGAGTATTTATGGCAAGCCGGAAGCTTAAGCAGTACTTTCAAGGCCATCCCATCACTGTGGTCAGTTCCGCTCCATTGGGAGACATCATTCAGAACAAGGAGGCGACTGGCCGGGTTGCTAAGTGGGCTATTGAGCTTGGGCCCCATGGGTTAAAATATATGCCTCACATTGCTATCAAGTCCCAAGCACTCATGGATTTCATCAATGACTGGATAGAGTTGCAGGCGCCGGAGGATAAACTGGATAACACATACTGGACTATTCACTTCGATGGATCCAGACAATTGGAGGGCTCAGGGGCTGGAGTGGTTCTTACTTCCCCTCGAGGTGACAAATTTTGTTATGTTCTCGGCTTAATGTTTCCCTGTACTAACAATGCAGCTAAGTATGAGGCTCTGCTCCATGGTCTTCGGATGGCTAAGGAGATGAACTTAATCCAGGTACGTTGCTTTGGTGACTCTGATTTAGTGGCTCAGCAAGTATCTGGTACATGGGATTCCAAGGATCCACTTATGGCGGCTTATCGACGTGAGGTGGATATCATTGCTGGTCATTTCAAGGGTTACCAGGTCGAGCACATTGATCGGCGCAAGAATGAAGCGGCGAACGCTCTAAGCCGGCTCGGATCCCAGCGTAAACTGGTGCCGCCTAATGTTTTTCTTGATGTTCTGCATAATCCGTCGGTCAAGATACCAACGGAGGAGGATTTGGCTATTCCTGACCCGAAAGCTCAATTGGTGGCAGTTATTCATGCTATCCCAGATTGGACAGTGCCGTACCTGGCGTACATGAACCGGGGCGAGTTACCGGAGGATGAAGTGTTGGCCAGGCAGATAATCCGGCGGTCTAAGTCCATGACTATTGTCAATGGCGAGTTACATCATGGCAGTGTCTCACGGGCGTTTCAGCGTTGTGTTTCCCCTGAAGAAGGCTGTGAGATTTTATGTGAAATTCACGAAGGAGATTGTGGTCATCATGCCGGTTCAAAATCCTTGGTGGCTAAGGCTTTCCGACACGGTTTTTACTGGTTAACAGCTCATGCTGATGCGGAGGATCTGGTCAGAAAGTGTGATGGTTGTCAGAAGTTTGCACGTCGAGCTCATGTTCCGGCTCAGGAATTGAGGATGATTCCAATCACCTGGCCGTTTGCAACTTGGGGGCTGGATATGGTTGGACCTTTTAAGGGGTCCAAGGATAAGAAGACCCACCTTCTGGTGGCGATTGATAAATTTACCAAGTGGGTAGAGGCAGAGTCAGTGAGCAAGTGTGATGCAGCCACGGCGGTTCCATTCATGAAAAAGGTGATATTCCGCTTTGGTTTTCCACACAACACTATAACAGATAATGGCACGAATCTCTCCAAGGGAGCTATGGAAGAGATCTGTCAACGTGAGCACATCCGGCTTGATGTGTCATCAGTGGCCCACCCCCATTCTAATGGTCAAGCGAAGATAGCTAATCAAGATATCCTAAAGGGTATCAAGCCCCGGCTTATGGTCCCTTTGCAGCGGATGCCGGGTTGTTGGGTGGAGGAGTTTCCTTCCGTTTTATGGAGCATTAACACTACCCCCAATAGATCTACGGGTTACACACCCTTCTTCATTGTTTATGGAGCGGAAGCAGTTCTCCCAAGTGATATTCGCCATGACTCGACCTGAGTGGAAGCTTACGTTGAAGCGGACAATGAAAGAGCACGCCAGGATGCATTGGACCTGTTAGATGAACAACAGGATATTGCGGCAGCTTGCTCGGCGATTTATCAGCAAGACCTGCGGCGTTATCACAGCCGCCAGGTTAAAACCAGGACTTTTCAATAAGGCGACTTGGTGCTCCGGCTCATCCAAGATCAGACTGACATGCACAAGTTGTCTCCACCTTGGGAAGGGCCCTTTGTGGTCAGCAAGAATTTGAACAATGGGTCATACTACCTCATCGATGTTCGAGAGCACAAAGACTAACGCAAGTCAGAGGAGGAGACTCACCGGCCGGGGAATATAGCTAATCTTCGGCCTTACTACACCTGATCCACAGGCTCCTACTATGTATATATTTTTGACAATGCACATATTATGATCAATAAATAAACCGACATCCTCGCTAAAGCGGGGCCTCTGCCGTTTCGTTTTATATGTCTTCTTGGTTACATGGGGGCTTATGCTTATAAAGAAGAGTTCTAATTACCCATTAAACCGGCTTATAGAGCCACATAAAAAGCTTGGGAGCTTCACACCCAAGGGACCAAAGAGAATCTGTTGCCACGCACAGCTCAAACACAGGTACCCATTGAGCACAGCTCACAATGTTACTTGGGGGCTCTTTGTGCACAACAACAAAGAGTTTGAAAGGACCCTTGTAATAGGCTATCAAGCCAGGCTTGGAAGCCAGGTGTATTCACCTAAAACCCCGGGTTAACATGCCTTCATCAAGTAAGCCACTCCATCTAGGTAATCCTGGTATGACCCGTCGAATGTTTGACAAGTCAATCTTATACAGACCCTGAACTTTTCAAAGTTAAAACAACGATTGGTTAATGTGAGGTCCATCTTAAAAGGCTTTGTAAAATGGTTTAACTCAGCGGCCTGGCAGCCAATGGAAAGCCTCGAATTTGGGCCTGGCAGCCCTTGAAAAGCCTTGACTACAAGTTTTCATTTGCTTTTGTTTTTTCCAAGTGTTCTCCTTTCATAAGGTTTTGAGATAAACCGGCGTCTATTGACCCGGCCTGACTATAAGTCATCAATGTAACCGGTGTTCACTACTCCGGCGTGGCTTTCAACTATCAGTTGTTAGTACACAACCAATATTAAACCGGTGTTTATTAACCCGGTCTGGCATTGACTATAAGTCGCCAGGATGTTCATCCGGTGTTTATTATAACCCGGCATGGCTTATTATACACCAGCACGGCATGGTGAGAGTTATCAACACTCAAGATTTGGGTTATCACCCTTACTACAAATAGTTGGTAAACCAACGATGTGATTCAAAATCACAGGTATGATATATTTCATATTTCATTAATTTTTAGCCTTGGTTATAAATTCTGGCTTTATATTGGGTATCATAACCCGTCTGGTGGTAAACCGCTAGGGCAATTTTTAAGTTTGTCACATGCAGAAAACAGGATTGCACAAAACTGTTAGAAATCATAAGCAGACATTGCATATCATGATAGATTGAAAGTCTCAGGAAAGTGGCTATGCACGATGGCATAGCTGACCAAGTGTTTCAAGCTAGCCTATTACAAGGCGTTTTAAACACCCAAAAGGATAATTGTTTCTCATACAGAGGACAGTGCGCAAGACGATAAACCGGCTTCTGGATTATGATTCTTCTTCACCTTGATGTGAAGATTGCGGATCGTCCTGTGCCGGTTCAACCTCCGCCGCCCCCACCCACTGGCTGGAAGTCAATGGTTGCCCAGTCAATTCCAGACAAAGCTCGGAAGACAACTTCATCGCTTATAAGATCCGACGGTTCAACGTCAGGGGCATAAGTATGCTTACGGATTGGCGGGATTAGATTTTGGGCTTCATAAACCGACACATCGACCCGTCTGTTGTCTGCATCATAGATGGACCGGTGGAAAGCAAATCAGTCTCTTCGGCCAGTTTACTTGCAAGCAGACACATATCCTTTGTCAAGGCTTTAAGGGCATCCTTGTCAAATTCCGACCCATCTTCTTTTTGACTCGGGTAGCCATTTCCAATGTCCTCCGGATCAAGATCGGCTATCCAAGCCTTAGCCCGAGTCAGTGCAGACAAAGCACCAACCCTTGCAGCAGATCTCTTCACTTCTTCCAGCTGGACAGGCATCATGGATAGCTTGGCTAGTGTGTCCTTGATTAATGTTGGCGGCGGTTTATTGTACGAGGCTGTGCAGATGACCCGTTGAGCGCCGGTATATAACTGCTCTATCAAAGTATAAGCAGCCTTCAATTTCTTGCGCATATCTAACCCGAGATGGGTAACACGGCTACCTGCAATGATTGTAATATTATTGTTAAACCAGCGATTTCAAGGATGATTAAGTATGGTTCATGGCAAGGTTATTTACCAAAGATGGCAGAAGTCATGGCGTTGATTTGCCGCTTTAAGCCAGACAGCTCTTCTGCTACCGGGTTAAGGGCCGCTTCAGCATCCTCCGCCCACTTTAGTAAAGTGGCATTTTCAGCCTCCCAATCTGCTCGCTCGCCCTTGAAGCCATCCTTCAATTGCTCCATGGTTGTTAAAGCGCCTTTTAATTCATCTTTGGCCTTTGAAGTTTTGGCTTGCTGGGACTTGATGTTTTCCTGCAGATCAGCGATTTGGGAAGCTTTGTTGGTCAAGTCATCCTGCAAAAGACAGATAACAAGTTGGTAATGCTTTCTTCAAAGTCCCAAGCACATAACAAGTTATACACTTGGCACTTGGGGGCTAATGCGGATTGTTTTTTATAAGCTGATATTGTAAGTCCCAAGCATATAACCAGTCATCTACTTGGCACTTGGGGGCTAATGCATATAGGATCAATTCAAAGCTATCAAGTTTTGCTGCATGAACTGGGTCATGTTAATGACTGAAGGGAATTCTGATGTATAAACCGGATTATCCTAAAGGTATAAACCGGTTCATAGGGGCTACACAAGCAAAATCCAGTCTTCTACTACAAGTCCCGGTTCACATTCATTTGGATGAACCGGCCCTTGGGGGCTACTAGAGTTGATAATCAAAGCAGGATATAAGGAAGTTATTCAAAGGAACAAGTATTTACCTCATATCGCTCTTTCATCAGGTTTACTAAACCGGCTTCATAGTCACGGCTGGTGTGTAGACGGTTTAGATATCCAGAATGAATGTCCTGAGCAAAGAGATGGGCATAAATTGACAAATATGTTTTCCATTTGCCCTTATCCATAGCAGAAAATTCTTCTTTTGCACTATGATTTGATAAAGCGACAGGATTGCCAGGAGCGATATGGGCAAAGCCAGTAATCACAACATCATATGTTGTGCCTTTAGCAGTTTTATCTGGACTTGGCGGCTTATCAGAGGCCTTTGCTGGAATTGGTGGATCGGCAGCTGGGCTTGGCGGATCAGCGTGTTTGCTTGTTGGATTTATTTCTGGTGGATCAGCAAAAGTATCTTGACCCTGAGGTGCCGGGTCATCCAGAGCAATGTCAGCATTTTGATCAATAGTTTCTGAGGTCCTCCCCGATTCAGTAGCCGGATTATCATCAGTTGGTATAGGCATCTTGGGTTTTTTGCTAAGTCTGGCTTTGGCACTAAAAAGAACAAATACAGAGGTTAGCACAATAAACTGGAGCAAGGGAACAAAACTGAGTTTACTATGCTTACCCAGGGACAGTCTTGAGAGGAGGCATCTGTGTAGTCGATGAATCGTCGGAGGAGGAATTGGAAGTGCCCTGATAATTCGAGCCATATGGATTATGAGGATATCGTAAGTAACCCGCCTTGGGATAAAGTTTATTAGAAGTACAAGATACCTCTTGACGACGCTTGCGAACCGGGGAATATGGTAAACCGGAAGAGGTAACCACTTGACCGATGTGCCAGGTTGTGTGGCGAGCTTCTTGCTGCTGTGTCTTCAAAGAAAAGTGCGGATCCAAATGAGCAAGAGGGTGTGAACGTTTTACTTTCCGGACTGCCCAACGAAGTTTTGGTACTGGCACATGATTTGAATCGGAGGATAGAACAATCACCTCTGCATCACCAGCGTGGCTAGCTTCCGCATCATCTTGATAATAATCATTGTCAATGAGGTGTATGAAAAAAGAACCAAGAGAATCTAATTCTACCTCTAAGTCCGAGTCATCAAGCTCTTCATCATTGGGCAAATCAGAGGGTTTGGCGGTTTTCTTCTTCGCTGGCTTCTTTATAGCCTTAGTCTTGCTACGGGGTGCTCTTGCCGGTTTATCCTGGGGCTTGGCCGGTTTATCTTGTGATTTCCTCTTCCAGAATGGATCATCGCCCTGCACAGATGGATAATGAATTATAAAGGAATATTTCATAAAGGACGGATTAAAGGTAAAAATGAGGCAATTCTTATTGCTGGCGGTTTATTAGAAGTGCAGAAGGGACTAAGCCCTACTTGACTGCAGAAGCTTCCGGTTCATTCAGTATTTCCTTAACAGCTTTAGTAACTTTATCCTCTGTTAGCTGAATATCAATATGACGTTGAGGATCTTTTAAGTCCCCCGTGTACTCACACCTTAAACCGGGGCGCCGGCTTAAAGGCAGAACACTCCAAGAAATCCAGCAATGGACGAAGTCAACACCTGTTAAACCGTTTGCCATGAAGGCTCTGAGCTTTTTGAGTTGTGGTGCATAGCTGGATCGTTCCTTGGCAGTCAACCTCTGAGGGAACGGATGAGTATTGCTAAGACGGTGAGGGAGGTAACCCGGCAGAGGATTTTTGCCAGATGGAGATGTGTCTTCGCAATAAAACCAAGTCTGATTCCAGTCCTTGGAGTGACTATGAAGCTTGGCGTGAGGGAAATTGACATCTCTCCTCTTTTGAATCGCCATCCCACCAAGCTCAGTGTTGGGACCGTCCGTGAATTCTGTGCGACGGTTCAAATAAAAGAAATCTCTAAACAGCTCAATGGTGGGTGCTTCCTGAAGATAGGCCTCACAAAACACTTGGAAATCGCAAATATTGGACACAGAGTTTGGTCCAATATCTTGAGGGTGGAGTTGGAACCTGGCAAGAACATCACGAAGGAATTTTGATTCGGGAGGGTTGAACCCTCGATTCATATGGTCAGTAAAAACGATCACTTCTCCATCCTGAGGCTCAGGAGGATTCTCTAAACCAGGGACTCTCTAGTGGATGGTTTCCTTGCTTGCTAAAGCGCCAGTTACAACATACCCAGTTAATTGCTCTTCGGTAACCCCGAAAGGGACCCAATTGCAGGCATAAAACATCTTGTCCATTTGAACAAGAAGCTGTAAAAGAGGACCAAGGCCGGTTTAAGGTTTTGATTGATGCAGACAATCCGGTTTAAAAGACAGGAAAAACAAATTGAATCCTAGCTATGAGCATGGTAACCCGGAGTCTTATGTTAAGGATGAGTTGGCGGTTTAAAAGAAGGGCTAATGGTACGTGGTGGATTATCTTTTTCTAATAAGTATAAACCGCCTACAGTGGTGTGGAAGCTACAGATCTGAAAAAATTCCTAAGTGTTGTACAAACAGATTTCACAAGATGGTGTTGTAATTTTGGATCTACCGCAGTTCTAAAAAGGGGATAAATTTTAAACCTAAAGTTGTGACAGCAGAGGAACACATATGCTCAGATGGGATCTTATGCAGAGAAAGGTATCTTCTGTGATTAGAAAGGGATGCTAAACTACTATTGCCTCGCCTTTACTATCAGATTCAGATCAAACTATGCAATCTAAAAGAAGAAAGCAAGGAATGGTGAAGAACACGGATGAACGGTGGAAACCCTAATGCAGATCTCTTATATGAGAAGAGAAGTACTTACCGCCGCTCCTGAACAGCGGAGGAGGCGTCATGTTTTTCTGGTCCGATCAGGTTGATGCAGCGGCCGTTGGCGGTGCAGAAGCGAAGGTCGACGGCGGCGGCTGTGCTCGAAGCTTTGACGCGGCGCGAGGAAGACGATGAGGTGAAGGGGCATGAAGGGGAAAGGAAAGAATGACCCTTGGCCATATTTATAAGGCGAAGGGATAAGTGACAGGCGCGAGAATCGAGGAACCAAAAAATGTATATCTGACACAGCTGTCGCCTCGGTTTTTGGAGGGTCATTAATGAAAAAGATATATTTACAGGTCTTTTATAAACAGATGATGTCACGGCGATTTATTATAATCTTGGAAGATGACGCCACGGCAGTTTACCAAGTTCATATGGAGGAGACGTCATGGCGGTTTACAAGGATCATACGAGGATGTTCAAGGAGTTTTCCCTAAATGTTGAAGATTGACATGAACCGGTTCAAATCAATCTGGGGCCTAATGTTGGGGATATAACTACTGAGTATAAACCGCCCAGGAGGGGCCGGGTTATGCTCATCCGTATTGAAGCCCATGAAGACAAGGAATATGGCGCTTTACTATTGAAGCTTAGAGGCCTAGGGCCCAAGGGCGGATTAGGGCCCATAGTCATAAACCGCCATGAGATGTGTAACTTGTGTTGTAAGTTAGGGAAAGGTAGAAACCAAGCCGGACACATGTATGAGCCGGCCTCGGTATTTTGTAAACCGCTGGGCGTCAACCTGTGTATATAAAGGGACGCCCCGGCTGCGGTTCAGGGACAAGAAACAACAACTCGAGAGATAGGTAAAGTGGATTCGCTCCCTGCTCATCGAGACCCCATCAATTCTACCACAACTGGATCTTAGGCTTTTACCTTCACCGCAAGGGGCCGAACCAGTATAAACTCCCCGTGTCCTTTGTCCAGTTTAAACCCTTTAAGCTAATCTCGTTGTGATGGCTCCACGACAAAGTCCTTACACTAGGACATCTGCCGTGACAATTCCACGACAGACTCCGAATCCCAACTCTGACTACCTTGGTCACATGTATGCCCTTCCATGTCCACACAATACTGTTTTTCTTTGCTAGTAACTTGCCAAATTGTTGGACCAGCTCTATCAGCCCGACAATACTTGGCATACTGCTTGTTCTCTTCTAAACTCTCTAAGTAGGTTGGTGTGATTGTCCACCTGCTAATCTGTAACCTCTCCCTAGTTTGTTGCCTCTTGATCATTTACTTGGTCCTAATCCCTTCAAACATTGTCCTTATTGGTTTGGCCCTAACATCCAGTATCATCTTGTTGAAGACTTCACTTAGATTGTTCACAACTAAATCTGTTTTGCAAGTATGATCCATAGCAAACCTAGCCCAAGTAGAGACCTCAATTTTTTGAGCCATTTCCACGCATCCTCAGACTGTGCTTTCAGCTCTGCCATGCCTAGTTCATGCCCATGTTTAATGTAGGAGTAGCTAGCCTTGTCAATACACTTCTTTAGTTCCTGGCCTCTAAATCCAGCAGATTGAAAATTTGCATATATGTGCCTAAGACAATACCTTTGAGGTGAATCAGGGAATACCTCATTTATTGCCTTAAGCAAGACCTGTACATTCGCAAATTATTACTACAATTGAAAAGAATGAAATAATTTGAAAAAGTAATAACACTTAATTGCTCAATGAAATTCTTCCCAACCTTTTGCCTGTCAGATATGATAGTGTATGTTCCAAATTTGTTGCCACTGCCAATGCAACATCTCAATTGAGTTAAAAACTAATTCCAACTTTCACCATCTTCCTTGTCAACCACACCAAAAGCTATAGGATAAATATTGTTGTTTCCATCCCTTCCCGTGGCTGCAAGAATTTGCTGTCCAGTGGTTAACTTGATGAAGCATCCATCAAGACCTATAAATGGTCTGCAACCATTAAGGAAACCTTCCTTTGAAGCTGCTAAATAGTAGAACATATACTTGAATCTAGGAGTAGATAATAGGTTCTCTGGATCTTCAAATGTTGTTACTATACACCTACTACCTGGGTTTGTGTCAAGAACTGCTTGAAGATAGTCCCTGAGCCTCAAGTACTGCTGCTTTTGGTCACCTTGAACTACATCAACAGCCTTCCTCCTTGCCCTATATGCCACACTTCTTGATACATCCACTGAAAACTTAGTCTTGGTCTTCTTAATTAATGCACCCACAGGAGATCTAATGTCTTCTCTCAATGATGCCTCTACTGACCTTGACATCCACTTAGTAGTAACCTTTGTGGACTCTGCAGATGCTCCACAAGGGTGCAACATATCACACTTCTTGATGCAGAGCTAACTTAGAGGCGCATATATAAAAATCACATCCCTGGGCTCTCTCTGAGCACCAAACAATAATCCATCTGGGGCATTTCTGTGGTATTGAAAATTTCTCAAAGTCCTAATGTGAAAATCCCTAAGTGCATCTCTGAACTCATACATAGTGGTGAAGCGCAAGCCCTTACAGAACTGTTCTACTGGTCCTTGAAGTTTGTGATCATACCATATCCTGTCTTTCAACTTCTTATTCCTTCTCTTCCTACCACTTGGTAGTTTATAGGATCCTTCAGGCTCATTTTCTTCATCACTGATGCCATAATCACCAGGGAAACATTTTTCATCTGCTTTAGGGAACCAATCTGCTTTCTCCATTTTCTCAACCTCATGGTGGGATCTACTGGTTGGACCAGGTTTTCTCACTACCTTCAGTTTCTGTACCACTACTGTATCTTGTTTTGCAGCTTCATCTTCAGGGGAATACTCTGACTGAAAATCCACATTGTTCCCATCTGAACCTGAATTTGCAGCTTCATCATCAGAAAAAAATCAGACACATCAGTGTCACCTTCAAAATGGTTAAGGTCAGCCTCTCTCAGCACCATGCTTTTCTTCAGCTCTTCCTTTCTGTCCATGCTTATATCCATAAACTTAGTGCAACTTTGTTGAGTGTTAATGCAATGTTCAGCAAAATAACTATCTCTGTTTTCATGATTTTCATCTGCATTACATGCCTCAAGAGCTCCCACTACTCTTATGTTTAGAATCTTTTCATTATGAGAGTGTGCCAACATCTGTTGTACATCATCTTCACAGCATATTTTATCTAAACCATCTAATCCTTTCTCCTCATCAAATACATAGTACATATAATCATCATCCACAAAGCCCTCACTCCCAATAAGAGAAAGCATTGTCAAATATGATATGTCTGTCTGGTATAAATTTCGAACCACAAATTCTCCAGCATTGAAATGGACCCAAATTGACCACTTTGGGTCATCAATTCTGAAAATTATTAAATGAAAAACCTTTATTAACTGAAAACAGGAGAACGATTGAACCTAACTAGGCACAATATTGAGTTTCTATCAAACTGCTTTTTTCCAGCTTCTTACACAACAAAGTGTGCACAATACTAACAATTTGCAAGGTCACAAAAACTGAATCTAACCATGCAAAAAACTAGCCTAAATTACTGATTCTCTGAATCTCTGAATCTCACAATCTATGGTGGGATCTACTGGATGAGATGCCGTACCTGCCATCGCGCGCAGAACGAGGAAGCTTCCGCCGACCTTGAGCTCTGCTTCTTGTCGTCGACGGTGGTCGCGCCGGCGCCGACCAATCCAACCTCTGCTGCGCGCCGCCCGCGGAAGGATTAGATTCGGACTAAGAAGGCTGCTGTGTCGCGCTGCTGCCCGGAGGTATGCCTGAATCGCCGCCGGAGTTTGCAATCACAGACGCCATGGCTGGCGACGGCTAGGGATAGGGAGGTCGGGGTAGAGTGAGAGCTAGTGGGGAATGGGGAGCTGGCCGGCCAGATCTGACCTGGTCCGACAAAGTGCGACTGACGAGCGACTCTAACGGCCGCGCACGCGCGCCGTTAGCCGTTAGGCGGGCCGCCAGCCTGGCACGTGGGCCACTCACGTCAGAATCGCGGTTAAAACGGTCAAAACCACCATTCAGTCAACTTGGTGGTTTTTAGTCACATGATTATGTTTTTTTGGTAGTTTTCGGGCACTTTTAAAAAAGTGGTAGCTCTGTGGGACGCGAACCCCTAAAGCGGTAGTTTTTTGTCAAACACTCCGACCCAGGCTACGCCTCCAGCTGGAGGAAAGGCTGAGGCAAGCGCCGCATGGCGGATTGGCGGCGCCATGGGTTCACCTTGCGGAAGCTGTATCCGCGTGACCAGTCGTCGAAGACGAGGTAGAGGTGTTGCCGCTGTCGCTTCCGCTCACGGCCGCCGCCACGGCGCCGCTTTAGAATCCTTGTTGCTCTCCTCCTTGCAAGATAATAGTATGATATAGAAGCAGGCCTGTATAGAAGACATCCTTGCACTACTAGGGAAAAGGCTAGCAGCAGCGCGGGTTTTAGGTGTATCAGTAGCGCGGGGACTAGCGCTACTAATAAGGCGCTATAGCTAACACGTAGCAATAGCGCATGCTCACCAGCGCTACTGCTACACAAGTGTAGCAGCAGCGTGCTTAATGGAAGCTCGCTACTGCTATCGTGGCGCTGCTGCTAACTTTTCTCCACTCTCTACTGCTAATTTTAGTAGTTTTTGTTTTTTCGGCATATTTGTTTTGTATTTGAACAGGCTTTATAGAAGAATCTTTAGCACATACAAATGTCATCATGATACACATACAAATGCCTACGAGACCACAAATTTAATCATAACATATACATACAAATAGTCTCATCATAATCATCATCCAACACAAAGTGGTATCTTGTCATCATCTCGAAAATAGCGATACATGCAAGTCTCGAATACTTGCAACTACAACGCCATCCATCTAAACAAAGGTATATGCGAGAAGAGCTATCACTATGAGTGAGAGCGGAACTATGCAGTACATGAGGTGGCGGTTACGAGTCCTCTCTCGCTAGCGTGAACCTCAAGTAACTAGTTTCTCCTTCTTGTCTGCTTTTGAAGCCTTTATGGCTGGCGTCCGAGAACCCATTCACTTGCGCCTGACACTCATGCCACTCGTTGTACACCCCCGGAACCTTCCCTTTGTACACGACATAGCACTTCCATCTCGCCATCAAGAAACTAGGTACCTGTTAGAGATGCATGTTCATGAAGAGGATGTACAATCATATATATGCAAAAAATATACTAGAGCAACACCGAAAAAGAAAGGATTAGCAACTAGATGCAACATACAGTATGCAAACTAATTAACTAGAGGTACGCAGGTAATCGTACGCAAACTAACAAAGTAGCGTTACGCAAGTTCGGCAGGGACCGTGGACATCTCAAAGTTTCATCGCTACAAAAAGTATACAAGTTCAACCGACACATATCATTATCATCGGCATCATAAATCACTAGAAGTTCCATCCTTCCATATCATCAAGGATGGACCCTAGCTTCTTGAACGGCGTGAGGTCTAGACATTGCATGCCTATGCGAATTCGGACGTCAGCTCGCGATATAGGGCTGTGGTGGAACATCCCCTTCTCATCGACGACTTCTTTCATGATGATCGTCGCAATGTCCCTTTGGATGCGAAAGAAGTCATCTCTAAGTTTATAATCCGCTTCTCCATGAGATTCTAGCCACTTGTGGATATGATCATCATTTCTGCTTCTCATGCGAAGCTTTTGGTGATCCGTGTTGAGCTGAATCATGAGATGGACGATGTAGAATCCATCCTTCTTGCTTGGTTTTGGGACATGGATGCAGGAGAAGTTAGTTTTATGCGCGAAACCCATCTTATTGTTCCTTTGTTTCCTGATCTGCATGTGGCCACATCTAATGCTGAAGCCTTGGAGAGCATCATCTAGAATATTCATTATGTGGGTGTAGTCTTTTTTCTCGTAGTCTCTGGAAGGGTCAAAATACACGGGGTGGGAGACTTGCTGGTAAAGAACGATAAGGACGGCGCCCCGTTGCTGCGGGGAAAAGACACTTCAAATTATTCCCCATAGAGAGAGAAGGAATGATTGAAATGTCCGAAAGGGTTGTCCGGAACTGACTTACTTTGGATGATAAGGCACGAGGACAATTTCCCGGTCCTTATTCTGTACCATGAAGTTTTGGAGGTACTCCCTAGCAGTTTCACGCTCAAAGTCGCACTCAAGAAAGACTCGTGCATGTAGTACGGATCCGCCACACAGATTTGCGAGACTTCTTCACTCTTCATGACGGAGCTCATATGTAGCGCAAAAAGGTGGACGATTGTAAAATCGAGCCGCCTTGTCAGAAACATCTCAAAGATATGGTCAAACCGCAGGAAGAACACCTCCGTGGGCCGTGTCTCGATGTAGCACTTCCCCTCGGGCACACGAGCCATGTATGTTGGATATCCTGGATCCTTTGAGGCTAGTAGGCTTTTCTCAGTTGACATCACATGGTCGTGCAGTCTCCTGAGATCCCCTGATAGTGCCTCTAGCGGTTTCGGCGGTAGCATCGGCTCGCCCGTGAGATGGAACATGGCTGCACCTTTCATGGGTACACGCTCTTTAGAATGCATCCTCTGGCTGCTATGTGATCTGGCTTGTTTGGAGCCAGCTATCTTCCCCGATCTCTTCCTCTCCTTTTTCTTGGGCACACCTTCCAGACACTTCCTTAACCCCTGCCCCAGTGTTCCCGGGCTAAGTACTGTACGACCCTCGCGCCCAGCTAGTTGAGCCTGTGTTGAGGCGGCATCTTCAGGCGTGTCTTGTGAGGATTTCATGAAGAGAGACTTTTTGCAATCCCTACTACGACCTTCCTTCCCGGGTATATCATCCATATCATCATTAGCAAGCTGATAGCCCGATTCATCATATGGTTGACTCATCATATCTATGTCACAGTCATACGCGTTTGTATTGAGGAAACCCATAGGGTCGACCTCCATCTCATCATCCATTCTCTGTTCTATAGGACAAATTACATCAGCCAGTACTGTTGCACCCCCTTCATCATGTCATCCGCTGCTCTCACCCGGCACTATAGGAGCTGGTAATTACGTAGGCGGGGTGGTGGTCTCTGCACATGCTTGTTGATGTGTGGTTATTGGTGTGCTCTTGGCCGGCTCCAGACGAATAAGATTCTTTGGCCATAGCAGCACCCAACCCTTGAAGCCACTACAAGAAATATGTCAACTAGTGACCTCCACTATTGGTCACTGAAAGGTCATAGTTTTCAATTTGTGACCTTTTTGTGACCAAAAACATAAGGTCAAAAGCTGGGGGTCGTTAATTGACTATAGCGACCTTTCTTCTGGAATGGTCGAAGACGTTTATGACCAAAATATATCCACTCTGGCGTTTTGGTCACTAGCAACCTCCCCAGGCCACATAGGCATCCAGCATGGCAAGCTGATGTGGCACAAGATTCAGCCCGGTCCAATTCAGTTTTCTACATGGGCCTAGCCCATTAATTCAGCCTTTCTATATTTTTTTTCTTTCAATTTTTGTTCAACTTCATGGGCCTGGCCTAACATTGCAACCTTTTTTATTATTGGGCCTTGGCCTTTTCGTCTAAATAATTTTAATTTCCTTTTTTTATTAAATGGGTCCACCAGTCAGATGGGTCCCAGTTGTCAGGTTTGGGTCTGGTAAGTGAGTCCCATCTATCAGGCTCATATTCTTCATATTTCAACTAGTATTTAACTTGGCAGACAAAAGCACACATGATACTTCAAATAAGAGCAACAATATCACGTTGCCAATACATATGACCATGTGTAATACACTACTTTACAAGATCTACGTGTGTAACGAGCTCTACAAGTGTGATAATACTGCTTTACAAGAAAATGACAACATGCCGGACTCGCTGGACAACCATAGTCAAGGCTGGGAACAAACAAAACGGCAACATGGCTTCCTCTGTCAGGGCCGCCGGTGCAGCTCCTTCCCCGCCGCCGCCGCACAGGTGAATTTCCTGCACAAGTGAAATTGGACTGAATCTGTAAACTTGTTTATACTCCTGGACTGTGTTTGGAACGAATTTGGAGTACAAGGAAACCAAAACAATATCTGGACTGTGTTTGGACTAAATTTGGAGTACTCCTGGACTGAATTTGGACTGAATTTAACTGAAACAATGATCAAGACAATGAATAGTACACAAAACAGGATAGTCTAGAACCATATGTGACAGACGGTACCCCAAAAATAAAGGTCTTGGGTGGGTGCTGCAAGCAGAATCAAAACAGTTACATATATCCCTAAGTATTGTTATATGTTAAAAAACTGCCAACATGACCTATTAGGCTATTCCATTGTTTTCCAATTGGTTTCAACAAAGTGCTGTGATGTATGTGTCTTAACATAACTCCTAAGAAATGTTCACAACCTGAATTAACTACACTTTTTCTCATTGAAGTGAACACAGCAGCAGTTTAATCAACAAAACCATACTTTACTATAGAATGTATCTTTTGAATGCATAACAGGATATGTAGAGAGAGAGAGAGATCGCCTTGGCAACAACAGATGGTGCGTATCCTCGCCAGACCGGAGTAGCTTGTCCCTGGCCCTCCCAACGGGATGGTACCAAACTGCACACACACCAAGCAAGAGAGCACGCATCAGATCATATGAGAAAATGAACAAAAAATAGAGAGCACGCAAATTTTAAGCTCTGTTTACTACAGAAATCAAGCATAGGCAGTAGTGCTGCTAGTGTTTCTTTCTGTTGGTTGTGTTGGACATGCAACTCAATTTCTGTTTGTTTCAGACTAGCAGACCAACATGGTATCCATCTAAAGTCTATAGATTGATGTAACCACATGTCTATCGACTAATCCTGCCAACAAAGCAAGACAGGAACTTCTCAGTCCCTCATCAACAAATGCACCCATGAGGAAAACAAAAAGAAAGCAAACCCGCTACTAGGAAATGTCACACATCTAGTCTGCCAACTGTTGGCAGCAGAGATTTCCTGGTAAATTAAGTCTTCCCCGCGTCCCCGCCCGGATACCAATGTCTTCGCCCGTGTTGCCAAATTGTGCAGCAAGTGTATCTAGTATTGCAAAATCATAAAACCAATTTTACCTGAACATGGAGCATCTCCAGGTTAGGAAAGCATATGAGGTAGGCACTTTCTTCACAGCATTGCGGACACCGAACTGCACCTCTATGGCCAAAATCTGTACACTAGGGACAATGCTCTCCTTTGTTCCAGCCTGCAATGAACCCAAGGACAGATAAACAAATTGAGATCATAGATAGATTGGCTGTATAAATAACTGACACAGCACAGCTACACATGCAAATCAGATTAGGAATAATGCTCTCCTTGTTCCCAGCTTGCAAATGCACATATATTGATTCAGATAAACTAATTGGGATGATTGATTGGGACTATTATTAACTGACACAGCACAGCTACACATGCAAATCAGATTAGGAATAATCCTCTCCTTGTTCCCAGCTTGCAAATGCACATATATTGATTCAGATAAACTAATTGGGATGATTGATTGGGACTATTATTAATTGACACAGCACAGCTACACACATGTAGGGAATCTGCCAAAATCGAGGTCAGTTGAACTACCAAAACATCCTATATTTAGGAACAAAGGGAGCAATATCAATATCTGCACATGGCTATAGCTTACAAAATATGCAGAATGACTACAAGAATTGTTCGTGGAACACCTTGTGGAGCAGCTAAATTTTCAACATTCAACTAGCCAAATATTTGGGATTTTGAACTTCGATTGAATTGCACATGACATCAAAGTAAATAGCAGAGGCAAGCTGTGGACCATATAAGGTTTAGAGAAGGTGAATTTTCAGTGTGTGCAGTCACACATCATCTGACATTGAATGGACAACTAGATCGCCATAATATTATTGTGCAATTGGCATCATAGAGGAATTATTCGACACCATATAAGTATCACCACATGTTAAGACGACATATGCAAGTGGAGGAGCACTGCAACTCAGTGGAGGCTCACGGCACTGCAATTTACTTCCCGTCAGAAGTCTAGTAGGCAAATGAATATTCAGTATGAAACTCTGAATTAGTTCTCTAGAAATGCAGACATTCAGGGACTCAGCTACGATGGCACACATAAAAAATTCCTCCATGAGATTTGAGAGTGGAGAGGAGGAAGGGAAGGCGCACATATATAGTACCTGATTTTGTCATGCCGACGCCCTGTCGATGATGGAGAGCGGCTTGTTGGGCTTATCGGGGGTGAGGCGGATGAAGAGCTCCGGCTGGCGTCGAGCTTGCTCTTGTCCGTCAGGCTCTCGAGCCGGATCTTGTCAAGCGCCTGCAAGCAAAGCAGAGCAGCATTTGCGTGTGAGCAAATCGAGCCACCAATCAATCATCTCTGACTCTGACGACGAACGAACAAACAAGGCAGAGAGAGAAGCAGAGGAAACAGAGGAAGGAAGGAAGGAAGGAAGGAAGGAAGAGAGGAGTACATCTGATGAGTTGGAGATGAGCTCGCGGAGGAAGATCTCCTTGTTGGAGTAGAAGGTGTTGTTGATGAGCGAGAGTCGCCGCCCATCTGCACGTTCGTCGCCATGGCCTTCCGCTGCTGCTACTTGTCGAAGGAAACTTTGGGGAAGATGGGTGGATGGATGAGCTCCACCACGCCCGCGACCTACGTCGTCGACCTGCGCCGCGCGCTCCACCGCGGCCTTGGCGTCCGCATAGTAGAGGAAGCAGAAGACGGCGTTGCCCTTAGGAGGGGGGCGCGCGTGAGGCCATGAACGATGTCGAGCTCCACCGGAGGGAGGTGGCGGTGGCGGCGATGGATCTGGAAGGGAGGCGGCGATGGATTGGGTTGCGGGGCTCGTGGTGGGTGAGATGAGGGAGAGATGGTGAGGGGAGGGAGGGACGAGGTCGGCAGCGATGGGTGAGGAGGACGGCGAGGTCGGCGGTGAGTTAGGAGGATGGCGAGGTCGACGGTGGATCGGGAGGCAGCGGGGTGAGATTGGATCGGGAGGTGGTGGCGGCGGCGAGCAGATGGGGGGAGAAGGGTGCGATGGGGGGATGGGTGTGATGTGAGCTAGGGTTTGTGCTGCGGTGGGGTGGATGGACAGATGGATGGACGGATGGATGTGGGATGGTGAGATGGATGGATGGATGGATGAGTGCCAAGTCATCGATCCATGGGAATGGTTCTGATTGGTTCGGAAAATCAGTGATTTAAAAGAGTTTCCAAGTACAAAAACTAGAGGGATTCTGTGAAGTAGCTATCAAAAATATTTTGCAAAAGGGTACCACACAAAATTTCACTAGAGTTAGACCACATTTTATGGATAAGGACCAATTTGTACGCATTTGTCATCTTTCTAGCTATTTTTAATCATTTTCCGAGTGCCCCAAATGATGTTTTTTTTGTGAAGAACCTACCAAATAATTATTGCAAAATTGCACCAAATCATTTTTCTAAAATACTAGGCCATATTTAATGCACAATTAACCAAATGGTTGGGTGTAAAAAGTTTTGATCCACCTCTGGTGAAAAAGACAAATTTCCGCCGATTCAGCTGGAAGCGGGTTAAATCTGAATTGCAGCTACCTCATAGTTTGCTCTTTCTTTTTTCAAAAAATCATTTCTAGGTACATAAGTATCTATTTAATCAGAGAACCACCAAAAAAATTCCAAGATTCAACCACTAGCTAGGAACGGTCATTCCCGCCGTTTTGACCGCATTTTGAAATGGGCATAAAAATTCAAAAAAAAATCAAAAAAATGGAAAACCTTCGCATTGTGTCATTATATATGACCAATTTTCCAGGAAAAATAATAAACTTGTAATACGGAAATTATTTTTAAAAAGTGTTCTCAGAAATGAGCTATCATGCGTGAAGATTCATGGCTTTCAAGCCAAATGATCAATCTTATGGCCACATTCATAGCATAGTTTGTTCAAATGATCTCATATTGTGCAAAAGGGTGCATATTGGAATGGCAAACAATGTTGATTTGGGGAGTTTTCACTTTCATTGCACAAAAGAGCCATTTCCCATTTTTCGAGTGCCCGAAATGAGGTTTTTTTGTGAAGAACCTACCAAATAAGTATTGCAAAATTGCACCAAATCATTTTTCTAAAATACTAGGCCATATTTAATGCACAATTGACCAAATGGTTGGGTGTAAAAAGTTTTGATCCACCTCTGGTGAAAAAGACAAATTTCCACCGATTCAGCTAGAAGCGGGTCAAATCTGAACTGCAGCTACCTCATAGTTTGCTCTTTATTTTTTCCAAAAATCATTTCTAGGTACATAAGTATCTATTTAATCAGAGAACCACCAAAAAATTCCAAGATTCAACCACTAGCTATGAACGGGCATTCCCGCCATTTTGACCGCATTTTAAAATGGGCATAAAAAATTCAAAAAAAAATCAAAAAATTGGAAAACCTTCGCATTGTGTCATTATATATGACCAAGTTTCCAAGAAAAATATTAAACTTGTAATACAGAAATTATTTTTAAAAAGTGTTCTCAGAAATGAGCTATCATGCGTGAAGATTCATGGCTTTCAAGCCAAATGATCAATCTTATGGCCACATTCATGGCATAGTTTGTTCAAATGATCTCATATTGTGCAAAAGGGTGCATATTGGAATGGCAAACAATATTGATTTGGGGAGTTTTCACTTTCATTGCACAAAAGAGCCATTTTCCATTTTTCGAGTGCCCGAAATGAGGTTTTTTTGTGAAGAACCTACCAAATAATTATTGCAAAATTGGACCAACTTATTTTTCTAAAATACTAGGCCATATTTAATGCACAATTGACAAAATGGTTGGGTGTAAAAAGTTTTGATCCACCTCTCGTGAAAAATACAAATATCCGATGATTCAGTTGGAAGCGGGTCAAATTTGAACTGCAGCTGCCTCATAGTTTGCTATTTATTTTTTCCAAAAATCATTTATAGTTACATAAGGACCTATTAAATCATAAATACATGGTTTGGTGGCGATACGTCGAGGTTTGGACGGTGGCCGAGGGCCCCAAATCTAGAGCGCGTAAGCTCGCATGCCCGCCGCGTGGTCACCGCGTGACCGTGGCGTTGCCATGTGTTCTGGGCGGCCTAGGCATGTCTAGTGGGTTGGGCACTCCCCAGATAGGTGCTAGGAAGAGAATCACAACATAAGATTCTCACGAGAAGACCGATCGATGCTCAAACATGAATAAGCAGCCAAGTGTTTGATTTGCAGTACGGGAAATACACATGGCTAATGGGCGTGAGTTTTGGCTGAGGATGATCAGTTACTAAGAAGATCGTGTTCACAAATTTTCACCTCAAAAGGAGGAGCCTAGGTGGTACTTGCTTTACAAAGTACCACACTGGACATAAATACGAATGTTGAAGCTGGGCTCAAAATAATGAATGGATTGAGCTAGCATTTGGTGGAGGATGGTTATTTGGGCATAGGAAAGCACTGTAGAAAATGGATACCATTTGGACATGCCAAAGTGGTACTTCCTTCACAAAGGGCTGCTCTGATCAGAATAGGAAAATGAATATTTTTGAGTTATTTTTGAATTAGGCAAGGAAGGTTTTTACATATTTGACGAAGATGACCCAAAGAATTTATGACATTTTTTGGGAATTTTGGGAATAACAGAAATATAGGTTGCTTCACAACCTAGGGCAAAAACCGCCACATGGACATGACACATAGGCAAAACTGGTGAGATGGCGCCTAGTCATCACAACCCACCACAATCTACAAGTCTATGACCATCTATATTGGTCATTAACAACTAGAAATAAGGCAGCGGACTAGCACTGTTTGCTTTGTGACCTTTTCATGTAAGGAAATTACGACCTTTCTGACCAAAATGGTCGCAATGGTTTAGGGTTTGGAGCCCCTCGAACAGCTTTTGACCAATTGGTCTGAAATGGTCATAGATCTATGAACAATTCTTCCAGGGTCATTGACAAAAGGTCACTAGTTGACATATTTCTTGTAGTGAGCTTCCAATCCATGGCGGGGTCTCGTCGTCCGCTCCCACATCTTGTATTGGAGGAGGCAAATCCTCGTGCCCCAATTTCACACTGGCCAAGCTAACTCTGAAGTGCCCAGCGGGGATCGGCTGGTTGTGGAACGTGGGTTGCAAGGGGTCCATTATCATCCCCTTTGCCACGTCCACCTTCTGGCCTTTGATCAAGTAGAGTATGGTGCACGGGGTTTCTTTCGCCTGCAAACACACATATATATATATGTTGGTGCGACATGTAATTACCGTGACGGCGTTGAGCTCAGCCAAAGACGAAGGCCCACCTAGCGTGCCAGAGACTGAGGACGGGCTGCTATGAGCGGGAGCGGCTGCGAGAGGAGGCCCGGTTGCGTGAGCAGGTGATGGTGCGATGGTGTTGTTGTTCATGGAGTTGCTCCCGGCGAAACTGGGCAACGGGAAATCATGTACCATCTTGTCTGGATTTTCCTTCGTCCAGTTGATGATAACTAGAACCAAGTTAGTAGTGAAATCATTTCTGCAGGCAGTTACAGCTACATTGACTGCCCGCTGTAGCAACTCATATTTGTCCTTGGCTGCTTTTTTCGCATCCTCAGCTGCTTTTTTCTCGACCGCAAGCTTCACCTTCACGTTGATGTACGCCTGACTAAACTTCTTTTTCTGCTTCTTGGCCTCCGGGCCCTCGTTGTGAAACACCTTCCACGTGGCGCCGTCTCCAGCGCCGTGCACACGACCATATTGTGGCCGCTGGCCCAAAGGGAGTCCCTTAAGTTTGTTCAAGGCCCGGTTGAGAGGGGTGTCCCACTTGGGCCTCATCGGAGAAGTAGGGCTTTCGGCTGCAAGCTGGTGTTGCTTCTCCAGTAGTCTAATCAATTTGCTCGTGAAACGGCCCGCGTAAAAAACCTTTTTCTCCTTGTCCCACTTGTAGCGGGCCCTGATGAAGTCACGCTCCAAGGGGTTGGTGAACTTCGCGAAGGGGTCTGGGAGACCCGCGGCTTCACGTTCCGCGTCCTCCTTATCCCATATGGGCCTTTTATCGAGGTAGCCACGGCTTCCGAGGCGATGCTTCCCCGTGTTCCTTTGTTGAAGGCTCTTGAATTTCGCAGCCTTAGCCTTGGCTGCCTCGGTAGCGCAAGTGTCCTTGAACTTTTCGAACTCCTCTTCCGTAAGTGTCGGATTTTCCTCCAGAATCTTGGACAGGGGTTCCTCAACCTCAATAGCTCATTTCACCCTCCTTTTCCAGGAGGCCAAATCATTGCTGAACATGCCCATGGCATGATTGTTAATCTTTTTCATCTTCGGATCATCCCACGGTTGTTCTATGTTATCATCCTGGTCGGGGAACTTGAATCTCTTGTGCAACTTCGTTAGGAGCAACTGCGTCAAATGTTCTTTACTCCTTAAGTCATCGTCGTTGATATCTCAAGATTCCGTAGGATGCATCCTACTTGGTTCCCATAGCACTTGCGAGGTTCTTCCGCTCTAATGGCTCAAACTTGCCAGTGCCATCTTTGTGATCACAAGTCGTCCAATCCCTAGTTTGTTAGGTTTTCGTATCCTCTGCTTCTTATGCTTCCTCTTTTCGGTAGCGGCATCGGCGCCGGTACCTTCCCCGCCGGTATCTTCCCCGCTGGTACCTTCCCCACCGGTCTCGGCGCCTCCATCGGTGCTGGCGCTGTCGGTGTCGATGTCGGTGTCAGTACCATCATCGAGGCCGACCTGCAAACCTTGCTTAGCAGTCAAATAGTCGAGGTACTCTTGTTCACCCTCATAATCCAGCTCGTCTGCATCTTGGTCAGAAGGCCCAGTTTCTTCGTTGTTCGACATGTTTCCTATGATTAAGTGTCCTCATTTATTTCTAAAAGTTGAATAAATGAGAAATGACATAAAAAAGAAATCTATGTGCCAGCACTCGATATGCCAACTATGTAGCATAAATCATGCCTTTATTCACAACAAATTTCGGCATGACATTTGCTAAAAAATGGACATATCGAGTGCCTGAAATTCACCGGAACGGAAATGAATCAACATTCCGGCGTAACATAGGCCACTCGGATCATTTACCAAAATTGAACCAAAACATCACATGTCCAAATGACATGTTCAAATTCCAAACATGACATGTCCAAAAAATGACATATCCACATATCACATGTCCAGTTCAAATTTGCATATAAATTCAGCCTACCTAAATTTGCTTTAACAAGGGATGTTGATTTGGACAATTGCTTAAATGTTGCCTTTTCTTTTAACTACAATTGCTTAACCCTAAATTTCTGTCCTATTTTAAAACCTAGCTAAATTCATAACTAACTAAATAACCTAATTAACCTACTGCCCTAACTAAAACCTAAGTAAATTAACCGAAGAACCCTAGCTAGCAGAGAGAGAGGGGGGAGGGGGTTTACAGAGGGTGCAGGGGCGAGGAGGCAGGCCCGACGACGGCCGAGGTTGGGAGGAGGAAGCAGAGGAGGAGGCGAGGCCCGGCCGGGTCGAGCAGGCTGGGTCGGGGCGAGCGCAGGGTCGGGGCGAGGGCAGGTCGGGGCGAGCGCCGGGTCGGGCGAGGGCGGGTCGGAGAGCCGAGGCAGGTCAGGCGGCCGAGCACGGCGGTGCGACGGGGGAAGAGAGAGTGGGGATTTGGGGGGAAAAGAGGCGGGATGAAGCATGGAGAGTGAGAATTTTGGGTTAAGTGGACGTAGCAATAGCGCGTTTAGACAAAACGCGCTGCTGCTACCTTCACTAGCTGTAGCGGTTTAGACCAAACGCGCTGCTACTACCTTCAGTAGCTGTAGCAGTTTTATAAGGAAATCGCTACTGCTAGCTTGACTGTAGCGGTTTTATAAGGAAATCGCTACTGCCAATTTTCCTTTTTCTTTTCCTTTATTTTCTCCCAATTTTATTTCCCGAGAGCAGTGAACGAAGAGAAGGCGATATATATTGCATCATTTGACGGTTAAATATATATACAAAATAGGAACATATATATTACATCATTGGACCCATGCATAATAATGGCTAAGTGTGTCTACAAAATAGGAACATATATATATATATATATATATATATATATATATATATATATATATATATATATATATATATATTACATCATTTGACCGATAACATACGGTTCCTCAGCGCTGACGTTTTTGTTTTTGATTCAGCTTCTTTCCCTTCTTGTTCGTCGAAGAATAATAGAGCCCCTCATTGTGACTTTGCCTTTTCCATGGAGTACGATTTTTCTTAGGTAATGTAGTATTGATTCTTCTTTTGACGTATACTTCATCATCATCGTCACCTTCCCTCATTGGGTTGCCATACTGATCATAGTCTTCCTCGTCGGCGACTCCATCCATTCCAATGATGTTCCTTTTGCCTCTCCTCACGACAACACGACTGGGATTGCATGGGTCGGTTATGAAGAAGCATTGTGTCACGTGCTTAGCGTGTACCCATGGCTTGTTTTTTCTGATAGCGTTCACGGTAGCGCTCTTGGCATTGGGTATAGTCATGGTAGTGAAAATCCGGTTTTCTCTTTCGACATTCTTAGCCCATCTGACACGGAACATCATTCTGTTGTGCAGTCCAGAGTAGTCAAGCTCCTAGATCTCCTCAACCCTTCCATAAAATCGTTCAGTTGCACCATTGTCGCTGCCATCATGCATTCCATCGTCACCACTGAGTTCTGATCATCACTGTCCATATCTTTGGCCTCCGTGTAGAACGTGTATCCGTTGATATCATATGCCTGATAGGTTACGAGGTTGCTCAAGGGGCCATGTGCTAACACGTATATGAGCAATCCTTCCTTAGAGCCCTCCTCTGGGGGATTAGCAATAATATGCTCTTTGAACCAATGCAGGAAAGTGGAGTTGTGCTCTCTAGTAACTTCGGCGTCCGTCCTGCATACCCCCCGGTCATGATACTTCTTTGCGATAATTTCTTTGTGTAGTGCCACGAAAGAATCTACCTCATCTAGGTGTTATAGCACTACCAAGTTTGCTCTATCAAAGTCGCTGCATCGATCTGAGTATGCCACGTGCAGTTCCCTGCGACCTTTGCAGTGACCTTCTCCTTCGAGCCTCCCATCGTGCTTGTTAACGGGCAAACCAACACTAACACCAGGCGGCTGGTCTGCGCCATATAGAAAATTCTCACATAAAGAGATGCACTCTTGTGTCAAATAGCCCTAGACGATGCTTCCATCCGGATGGGACATGTTATGAATGAATCTTTTGATGATCCCATTCATCCTCTCAAACGGCATCATGTTGTGCAGGAATGACGGCCCCAGGTCTATTATGTCATCCACAATATGGACACACAGATGCACCATCACGTCAAAGAACGCGGGCGGGAAGTACATCTCAAGCTCATTCAACATCAAACAATCTCTTCCTGTAGCCTTCGGAGCTGCTTCACACTGATCGACTTTCGAGAGATGATGTCGAAAAGGTTGAAGAGACCAATAAGCGTCTCACGGACGTGCTTGTCCATTATCTCTCTAAGGGCAACAGGTAGTATCTGCGTCATCATCACATGACAGTCATGGGACTTCATCCCGCTGAACCTTTTCTTGTCCGTGTCTAGATATCTGCTTATCTTGCCACAGTAACCGGAACTAACTTCGACTCCGGTAAGGCACTTAAAGAATTGATCGATCTCGGCTTGACTTAAGGTGAAGCAAGAAGGGGGGCAATAATCCTCTTTCTTTATTTTCTTTCCCTTCTTCTCCCGTGCCTTTGTCTCCGTCTCTGTCTCGTCTGACATTTTACGGGGCGGCATGTGCAGATCTTCCCTGATTTTCAAATCTTGCAAGTCTTTTCTTGCCTTCGGCCCATCCTTGGTCTTATCCGGCATGTTCATCAGTGTTGCGAGCAAGCTCTCAAGGACATTCTTACAGATATGCATTTGATCAAGGCAATGAGGTGTATCGAGTTTGTGCCGAGACTCCAAGTCCCGAACACGACCTCGCCTTCCATACCTTCAGCAGCGGCTCCGGTGCCTTTCTTATCGTCTTTCCCGGCGCGGGGCACTCCTTCCAGTTTTTCAACAACTCATCGATTTCGGCACCGCTCCGCTTACGTGGAGGTCCTTGATGCTCAGCGTGACCATTGAATAGATCTCCACGGTTTCTCCACGGGTCGTCCTATCCGAGCCATCTTCGATGCTCCATGCACACGATTTTCCCAGACCCGCCATCTTTCCTTGACGTTAGCTGCTGAGACATCGTATCATCCATGCACCGCGTGCATCCGCAATATCCATGGCACACCTAGCCTGCCACATATCCGTAACTGAGATAGTCGTGCACTGTCGTGATCAGCGCGGCTCTCATGTTGAAATACTCGCCTTTGCTGGTGTCCCATGTCTTGGCCGGTGTTTTCCATAACGTGTCTAACTCCTCTTGAAGTAGCCCCAGATACAAATTAATATTATTTCCTGGTTGTTTCGGCCCTTGAATAAGCATGCTCATGTGAATGTACTTCGATTTCATGCACAACCAGGGGGGAGGTTGTACATCCATAAAAACACGGGCCATGTGCTATGGTTAGTGTTCTGGTTGCCAGATGGATTCATGCCATCGGTACACGCGTCGAGCATGATGTTCCTTGCATCACATCCAAAATACCGATAGAAGCTGTTCAACGATCTCCACTGGCTTCCATCCTTGACGTGTCTCAGCTTCGGATCATCTCCATCGTCGAGCTTCTTCCTCTCCGCGTGCCAGCGTATTAGCTTTGCTTCCTTGGGATCTACAAAATACCTCTGGAGATGGGGAGTGATCAGTAAGTACCATACAACTTTATGGGGGCATTTCTTCCCGGCCTTCTTGTATCGAGAAGCATTGCACACCAGACAACTTGTTTTTTCCGCGTGCTCCTTCTGATAAGTTATGCAATCGTTGATGCATGCATGGTATCTACCGTGTGGCAGATCAAGAGGGCACACGATCTTCTTGGCCTCATCAACACTAGTAGGACATAGATTACCCGCGGGAAGAACATCCTTTAGGTACTTGAGATGCTCAT
Source organism: Aegilops speltoides (assembly GCA_021437245.1). Taxonomy (NCBI): domain Eukaryota; kingdom Viridiplantae; phylum Streptophyta; class Magnoliopsida; order Poales; family Poaceae; genus Aegilops; species Aegilops speltoides. The sequence goes on from CM038147.1 coordinate 595,456,877, forward strand.
CGAGGCTAGTGTCGGTCCATTTGTTTTTAGCCTTCGTCTTCAGGAGTTGGAGCGTGAAACTCAAGTGGGTCACCTCAGGATTGCAACCATCATACAATGGAGTGTTTGAGTCTACCACCAGTTGCTCCAGCTTAGCCTCCTCTCTAGAAGCAGCTCTCTCAAGATTTCGTCCTTGCGGCAATGCTTGAACATGAGGGTCCCGCACGATTGAACTTAGTACCGATGAACTCTGCTGCGTGGAGTCCATGTCGTTCTCTCCGCCGCCATGTTCGGCCCCTTCTCCGCCTCCATGTCCGGCCTCTTCCCCGCCGCCATTAGCGATCATCTCTTTGTCTTGCCCTGTGTCATCATTGCCTGCCCCATCGGCATCCTCAACATCATCATCCTCATCTTCAATTATCCACCGAGTATAGCCATCCATGAGACCAGTCATGAGCAGGTGCACTTCGACACGACCATCGTCATGGGGGTCGAGCCAAACTATTCCTTTGCATTTTCGACACGGACATAAAACCTCTGTCCGATTATTTTCTTTCATGTCCTGCACCGCCGACTGCAACCACCTGTCCACCATCGTTCCACTGAACATCGTCAACTCTGCACGGTAATAATAAACAAATTGATTATAAAAATGCGTGCATGCATCAAAGTCATACAAAAATTCGGCATGACCTTCCTTAAAATTAGGACATATATAGATCTAGAGTTTGCCTGGAATTCACCGAAACGGAAATAAATCAACATTTTGGCAAAACATAGGCAACTCAAAAGCACAATTTGGCGTCAACTCATGCCACACACACAATTTCCACAAACATATCACACACATATAAACATATTTCCATTTTGCAAAAGCATGAAATTTTAATCACCTCTATCTCGAGATCGAGCACACGGTGGAGATGATGATGTAGGGAGATCAAAAGTGCACAAAGCTCTTCTTGACAAAGATAGATCTAGTTAGGGGGCAAATAGGTCACTTAACGAAATGCTACATCTACCTAGCTACCTAATTTGGGAGGAGACAACTTCAACTAGTGGAGGGGGAAGGGAAAAGAGAAAGGAGATGCATTAATGGAGGTGGTGTAGTTAGGTAGGAGTAATGAAGAGAGAGAAAGGTAGGTAGAAGAGGGAGAGTAATGGGGGAGAAGTATTGAGGAAGAAGAAGAGTGAGAGTGGGAGGATGTGGGAGGTAGGGGAAAGGGAAGAGAGGAGGGGGAGGGGGAGGACGGGTGGGGAAAAGGTGGTGGGTTGGTGCGGATTAGCAGTAGCGCGGGACGTAAAACGCGCTGCTGCTAAAAAAGTAGCAGCAGCGCGCTTTCGGCAAGGGCGCTACTGATAACCGGGACCAAAAGTGTGCCCAATTTGAAATTTAGCAGCAGCGTCCTCAGAAAAACTGCGCTACTACTACAGCTATAGCAGTAGCGCGGCTCGCAGCACCGCGCTGCTGCTAAATGGAGTTTGGTGGGCACTGTCGGTCGATATTTGTAGCAGCGCGGGTTACACCGAGCGCGCTACTGCTAAAAACTTGTCAGTAGCGAGTTTTCCACACCCGCGCAGCAGCGCTCCTTTTTGAGCTGTGTTGCTGCTAAGATTCTGTGTATAGGGTTTTCCCTAGTAGTGTTGCTCGTCGCCTGCCTGCGCTGTATCGAGTCGAAGATGTGCAGCGGCAAAAGCAAAACCCTAGGAAGTTGCCTACGGCGGCGACGGTGGAGGCTGAGCAGGCCACGGGATTGGTTTTTGTTTTCCTTTTGTAGGTGGCCACGCGATTGGTTCTTATTTCTCTTTTTTATTTGTTATTAGGGGTTGGCAAAAGGATTGTTTTTTTGGGAACACCTATAATTTTATTTATATACTCATAACGATTATAGACACACTGATTTGGATCTTAAATCCAAGAAAATACAAAAATAACCCTTATGACTAAGAATTACAATGATTTTTTTAAAACATCTTCATCCTGGTATCAATCTCTGCTAGAAGAAATACTCACAAGAATTTGGTAAAGATCCTGCAATTGGACTGGAGCAACGATGTTGTCATTTATTCACCGGCACAAACATTACTAATAAAGGTTTTGAAAGCGCCTTGAGTTGCCCATCCAAAAAAATGGTAAGTCTTGATCGGTAAACGTAGTTGGGCGGGGGATTATACCCTCGAAGTACAGGTTGTCGAATCACAATATCTTCACCATAGTGTTGATAACAGATCAACAAAGAGTCAAAATAAAAAAACTTGACACACTAACATAAAATCATCAGATCCGAACAATCGGATCTGCGAGGATTAAAATCTCTAACTTCACAGCACTGCAAAAAGAATGAGAGCAATTTTATTTTCACGAAGCTACAATGATCACTAGATGGTGACGAAGAACATAGAGCTCCTGAAGATCCGAGATCCCCCCCTCCTCTAAGCGCCAAAATGGCAGCCAGAGGGGAGGGGACCAAAATTCTATGATGGCAACGGCGGCTGAGCGAGAAACCCTCATGCATACCTCTTCTTTTGCCTCGTCTTTGTTGGCCAAGGGATTAGTGGATTATAGAGGGAAGAAAGTTGCCGGTGACCGACCGCACCTCGTGGGCTGTTGTCGAAATCATGGGCCTCGCTCTCCCCTGGCCTGATATTTTGTACTACTCCCTCTTTTTCGACTTATTGGGCATATCTCAATTTTTTTAGTTTTTCGTTTTGTTAATCCCATTTTCATTTTACTTTAACACCCTTTTAGATTTTGAGGTGCATTAAATAAAATTGACAACAACATTTAGCCCTTCTTGCTCATTTAGTAACCACACGTGCATATGCTGCAGTTAATGCAGATTAAAGCATCGATAACCATGAACTTTTGAGAAAAAATGAGCATGCTAATTAAACAGTTTTGCAACTTATGAAACAGTAGCATATGCATGTGTGGTTACTAAATGAGCATGCTAATTAAATAGTAGCTGCCATACGAATTTTTCCCCTACCCCCCCTCTAGATGTCATCTTGGCGTGAGGAGGTGGGAGGACCTTGGATCTTCAAGAATTTAAAGTCTTTGTCATCATCTAGCAGTCATCGTAATCATTTTGGGAACATAGTACTCCAGTTCTTTGTGGCAGTGAGACAATTACGTTATTGTGTCATGTTACTTTTGCAGATTTAATTTTTTGTGGTGTTGGAATCTTTTACGCAAGGAGAATCTAGAAGATGCATCAATTTTCTTAAAATCCAAACCTATATATGTTTGACTAAGGTTATGGAATAAAATATCAACATCCACAATACAAATAAATAAAATATGAAAATATTGTTCTATAATGGATATAATGATACAAATTTGATATTATATATGATTATTTTCTTCTTAAAACTTGATCAAACATGCACAAGTTTAACCATAGAAAAAATACACCTTATAGTTTGGAACAGATAGTATATCAACTTTCTCGTTAACAATCTATGATAGTGTATCATAGAGAGAGATATTTTGGTCAGAAGAACTAGAGAGAGGAGGAGGGTCTGACAAATGAGACCAGGAGTATTTTGGACATATAGACTGGTCAACCGATTTTGACATGATGATAACAACATAAAATGGCATTTATTAGTACGCTTCTAATGAAACGATGTCATTTTAAGTAGTCAAAACTTTTAGAAAAACTGAGTAGCATGGCACAACTAGTGGCAAAACCGACAAAAGCCCAAAAATGAAACCATGTTCATCTTTACTGAAAATAGAAGATGAGATTCACCATGCGAATAGACACGTTGGCATGTGATCATCCATGATAATTTCATCACCACAATAAAGATTTTTGCTTAATCTTTGTTTTCCTGAGCCGCTTTTTCTTAGAATTGTGTAAGGTTTGTCGAAAGTTTTAAAATTGTGCTTGCTTAGATTTTGATGCCAAAATAAAATTCTTTCTCTTGAAAGAAGTTGTATGAAGCAAGGATACAAGAACTTGAACAACTACTGAAATAAGGGCAACGGCCGGGAGGTCATAGTAGCACACTAACATGCATTCCTTGATACCGCCTATATATCATTGCTTTTGTCGGCCTAGCAGCTGTGCTGAATAGTCAAGCATCATGCAATCACAAGCCCATCTGATGCTTCTCTTATTTCCCCATGATATCTCAATTGCAGTTCTTTGGCATTGAGATGCTCAGTGACATTAGAGTGGTGCTATAGTGTGGCCATCATGTCACTCTGAAAAGCTTGGGGGGTCCTAAAACTTACTCCAATTCCTTCATCTAACATTTTACATTATGTTTAAGTTTGATTCGATGTGTCACAAAAAAAATGTGGTTTAAACTTTTACATTGTGAAGGTGTTGCTCAAAGTATGCTTTGGTATGCTTAGTCCCTCTCAATACTTGATAACTTAGTTACCTTGTTTGTCAAATAGTTGGTTTCTTTTCCTTCGAAGAATAAACCGTTGATCCAATTCATAAGGGAATCATGCACTAGCAGCTGTTATTATGCTTGTCAATTTTATATGTAAACTACTCCCTCTATCCCAAAATAAGTGACGTGGTTTTATTTCAAATTTGAACTAAAACCATGCCACTTGTTTTTGAGATGAAGGGAGTACAAGATAAAATGTGTCATTAGTACCGAGTCTAGGATTGTATATATACATACTAACTGGAGCCATATTGGTAGCGCAGTTGCTTCTAGATAGACTATTGGAATTGGATAATCTGAGGAACATAGTAATTTTGCTCACAATAGGTATTTGTAAGTCACTTGAAAATAGTTTTTGAGTCAGTCAATTTTGAAGGAAGCAACCATTGGGAGGAAGGAAGTAGTCGCCAGCTTGCCAGAGAAGCCCTCTGTGTCTATTTTAGGGTGGCAGGAGACCCATTATCTATCATAGGGTGGCAAGCGACCCCATTATCTATCTTAGGGTTCTTGGGGGTGCAGGTTCATCGAAAAAAAATGATTCATGGCTGGGGTTAGAGGGATGGCCGGGGCAGGCGGCAACACGACAATGGGTCACTATTAGGGAAAACCCTAGCAGTAGCGCGGGTATTTTGCCTATCAGTAGCGCGGGACGACGTGCTACTGATAAGGCCTGTCATCCTACTACTAGGAAAAGGGCTATAGATAGGATTGATACTAATGACGCACCTCGTAAGTAGTGCGCCACTACTATATACTAATGGCGCACCGGACGGAGGTGCGCCATTAGTGTGGAAGACATTAATGGCGCACCAGGCACAGGGTGCGCCACTAGTATTGATTTTTTTTTCATTTTTCCATACACTCTAATGGCGCATGGTGCCAAAGTGCGCCATTACTAGTTCTACCAAGTAATGGCGCACCTTGTAAGCAGTGCACCATTAGTATATTTTTTTTTTACTTTTTTGCAAAACTGCTAATGGCGCACCGTGTATATTTTCATGGACACTTTTTGATCTCGATCTCGATCCCACCCGCACCTCCCCGCTTAGCTCCACCGCCGGCGACGACCCACCGCAACCTCCCCGCCTCCACCGCCCGACGAGCACCCGCCCAAGCACCTCCCGCTCCACCACGCCAACGGGCACCCCCTGTACCCTCCCCCGCTCCACCGCCACCGTCGATGATATTTCCAAGTAACAAATTTGAACATATTTTTAAAAAAAATTATTACTGTTTTTATTAAAAAAATTACTGTTATGATTTAAACAAGTTTGAACATACTTAAACACAAATAAATATAAAAAATAGCATCTAAAATACATAAAAAAATATTGGGGAGCCTGGGAATCAAACCCAGGACCTCTTGGTGTGTGTGCTGCGTGCTCACCAGTCGGGCTAGTGGGTGGGTTATGTTGTATATAGGGTTAGGTTGTAGATAGGGCTAGTGGGCTAGATTAGAAAACAAATTCTAATGGCGCACCGAGCGCTGGTGCGCCATTAGAATAGTCGTACTTATGGCGCACGAGATGGTGGTGCGCCATTAGAATAGTCGTACACTAATTAATCCCCAATCTCTAATCTCTCCCTGCCTCATCGATCTCACCGCTGCCCCCCTGCATTCGTCGTCCGCCTTGCTCTGCCCCTCCGTCCGCCAAGGCCAGACGCCGTCGGCGACGCCGCCGCCGCCTCTCCTGGTTGTGGTCTTGTGCTGCCCCGACGCCGCCGCCCCGACCGCTGCCGGACTCCACCCCGCCGCCCGCCGACCGCCGCGGACTCCACCCCGCTGCCTCCGCGCCCCGAACGGGATCGGCCGAGCGCACGCGCTAGGGTTCCTCACCCCGCCGCCCGCTCCTCTCCTCTCCTCCTCCCTCCGACGAGCGAGGGCCTCCTCCGGCCCCTGCAGCAGCCGGCAAGCGCTGCCCCGACGCGCCCACCCCGCCTGCCCCTGCCGTCCTCCACCACCGGTCACCTCCGCAGCAGCCGGCAAGCCAAGGACGGTGTCGTGACCCTCGCCGCCAACCCCGAGCTCCCCTGCTTCCTCTCTGCGCCGTCCAAGGTGTGCTTCCCTGCCCCTTCTCCCTCTCTCTCCATGTCCTGGATAGCAAGATCAAGAGAATTATGCTTTTAATTAAAATTATGTTTTGAACAGTAGAAACAAAAAACAGAGTATGGACCACTCATCCAATATTTTAAGTGTTCTGATTCATAAGTAAATCGCCTTAATTCATTCAGTGTAGGGGAAACTTAGAAGAGAATTCAACATCCTTGGTCTGTTTTATACGCAATTCATAAAATAAATTGCCTTCAATATTTTCCCTCAAGCAATGTTAAGCACCAACATATACTCCAAGTTTAATGTTTGACACAAATTCAGTTTAATGTTTGACACAATTGTCCAGTACCAAAGACTTAGGACTATTGCAAAATATTAAGATAATGGTAACTGGCTTTTCTTCTTTTCGACAACACGCGGGTTGATGGTTTAATAGGCTCCTAACGGTTCATGTATCATCACTTACTGACATCCCAAACATATGCAGAAATATGCCTATATGGCCTAGACCTACAACTATCTCCTGCTATGGATGTTTGCTGAACCGAATAAATATGCCTATAAGGCTAGTACTAGTAGTGCTACTTTCTTACTGCCAGTGACAGTCTATCGAGGTCATTAACTCCAACTCAAGTGGGCATAATTCTCTGCAGTAGTATAGCACTTGCAGTAGTATGGCACTTGCAGTAGTGCGGGACAACAGTAGTTTAGTGCAAGTTTCAGTTAATTAGCTGGATTAAAAAAGATGCTTGGTGATCTGCACGAGTAGGACAAGCAAATCTGCTTGAATATTTGTTTATTCAAAGTAAATGAACATTTTACTGCTAGTGTACTGATAGTGTAATCTAGTTATTGTACTGATATTTCTGTTTCTTTGAACATTTTACTATCAATAAAAATGATGTACTGCTGCTTTCAGTTAATTCAAATTAGCTAAAACCTTTTACTGTCAAATAGTGCTAATGTTTACTCTATGAAATAAACTACTCCATGTCAAATAAACATTGCTAGGTGAATCTTGTTTTCATTAGGAGTAGTTGCTGGAAATTTACTGAATTTTGTTATGTGCTTTGTGGTGCTAGTTTGCTGGGTTTTGTCTCCGACCATTGTGTCGTGATGAATTTGCAGGTACCCTGAGAGGCCCTTGAGTTTGCCGGAATGTCGATTAACTTCCGTTCCGGCAAATTCGGGTACTCCATATGTCCTATTTTCAGCAAAGGTAATGCTGAAATTTTCTAAAAATAGGACATATGGGGTACTTTGCTAAAAATACGACATATGGGGTACTTGCGACTAATGCCTGTTATCATGCATGGGTACTAATTGGTCTCTTCTGCTGCTTATCAGAGATGGCGGGAAGCAGCCACCGCCGATCTGCGACACAGCAGTACGAGTTGGATGCTTCCGAGTTCTTCACTATCATACTTGAGGCTTCAGTATCATCCATGACGCAGGTATATAAAACGAGAGATCTCCCCTTTACCCATCTCATTATGATATCTGTTGTTTGCTACATCACTCATTGTCCCAAACTGCAGAGGCTGCCTGACAGTTTTATGAACATGCCGATGGGTGAAGATCCGCCAAATAATGTGAAGCTGCGACAGGCCGGCAGCGGGTTTCACAGGCAGTGGGATGTGCAGTTGGAGATCAAGAAGGGCCACATGTACTTCTCTCGTGTGTGGGAGAAGTTCTACCGTGCCTACGACCTGCAGCTGGGGTACTTCCTTGTCTTCAGGTACGACGACGCCGCCAACATGCTCATCGTGAAGGTGTACAACAAGACTATGTGCCGCATGTGCTACGCTGCCGATGATGATGCCGGTACGTTCTGCCTCTTCTTATTACTCTACATTTGGCTTTGTCTCACATCGATTGTTAACGGTCATTGTTGCATTTTGGACAGGTAGGAGCAGCAGCAGCGACACTGGCTATAGCCAAAGCAGCAGCGACTATGGCTATGTGGAAGCAAAGCGATTCTGGCAGAAGCGACAAAGAACAGCGATTCTGGCAGCAGCATAGACAACAAGAAGGATGATTCGGACTGGAGTGCGGGAGAAGAGGAGCAGAGTGAGGATGAGGAGCTGCAGGATGACGATGGGCATCAGGCTGAGGATGACCTAGCTCTGGTGGTGGCTGACCAAGGGCAAGAGATGGTGGCGGCTGACCATGGGCAAGAGATGGAGGTGGCTGAGGATGACCTAGCGATGGTCGTGCCTGAAGGTGGCCTCATGATGGTGGTGGCGCCGGCGATCCCACAGCTGGGCGACATGACCACGCCAATTGTGGAAGAAGACTACATCCCACTGCCTCCACCGCCTCGCCGCTCTAGGCGCATCAGGGAGAGGAAGGAGAAGAAGGAGAAGAACAATGCATGAGAACTGAACTTTGTCAGGTATGTCAGATCTCCTATAGGTTAGCTATCCGAAATGATATATATATATATATATATATATATATATATATATACTTAGTTACCTATGTTATCTCTAATATCACTACTAGGGAAAAGCCTATACAGAATCTTACCGCAGCGCTCTTCAAAATACCACGCTACTACTACTTAGCAGAACGCGTGTCCGCCAAACGCCATTGACTTGGAAGTAGCAGCGCGTTGTAGCCTACAGCGCTCTGCTATAGTTGCCATGACCTTGCCCCCGCTAGCTATAGCAGTGGCGCACTATCTTGAGAGCGCCATTGCTACATAGTTAGCTGTAGCGCGCGCTTTGTCAAACGCGCTACAACTATCCCTACCTTATCCTCACGGGAGGACCGCCCTTCTCACTCACACTCTCACTCACCGTCAACCGTCGTCGTCCGTCGCCCGCCCCGCCGCCTTCGTTCGTCACCGCCGAGGTACTCCCCTCCTTCCGTCCCTCCTCCATCCTCCTCGCACATCCTCCTCCCTGCGGCCGCCTCCCTCCTCCTCCGCCGCCTCCTCCCTCCTCTCTGGCCGCCCTCCTCCTCCTCCGCCATGGCAGCCTCCTCCCACCGCCCTCGACCTCGCCCCTAGCTACCTCTCGTCGCCCCCACCCCTGCCACTAGTTAGTACTAGATTTAGTAGTAGTAGATGTTAATTTAGGGTTAGCTAGTACTAGATGTTAATTTAGTAGTAGTAGATGTTAATTTAGCTTAGTTAGTACTAGATTTTTAGTAGTAGTAGTGGTAGTTGAACTACTTTAGTTGTAGTTGAAGTAGTTTAGTAAGTAAATTAATAAACTAGTTGAACAAGTTGAATTAACAGAACTAATCTATTTTTAGTAAGATAATTAATATAACTAGTTGAACTACTTTAGTTTTAGAAAGAACTAGTTTTTTCTATTTATAGTAAGTTTATATTTAGTAAGAACTAGTTGAATTAATAAAACTAGTTGAACATGTTTTGTTTCTAGTGATAACTTATATGGTTTCAGTGACCTCCGTCGTCCCGCCACCGACCCCCTCCGAGATCCCGCCGTCATCCCAGTCCACCGACGCCCTCCGACATCGAGGTGAGACCAGCCAAATATCCTTGTATATCTTGTGTTGTTGCTCAAATAGGATATGTGGTTGCCCAAGTGGCGCTCATGTTCAGTTTACATCTCCGAGTGGCCTATGTTTTGTCGGAGTGTTGATTAATTTCGTTCCGCAAATTTCAGGAGCTCGATATGTCCTTTTTAGCAAAGGTCATGCCGGATTTTGTCGTGAATTTGACATGACTTGTGCTAGAATATGTACAAGTTTAATCTTTGAATTATGATTGTAGGAAATGTCGTACTCGGACGACACGGTCTCCGGGAGTGTAGCTGGTGCCACGACGATCGAGGTATGTGCGACAGGTTCATTCGGCTGGACGACGATCGGCGCTTCAGCATTAAGCTCGAGGAGACCTGCGATGTTCATCTGATGCACGCAACGCAGCGACAATAGTTTTTTCTCCATTAAGCATGACTTCAACTATTTCAATGTCTAATTTTCATATTTTACAATTCGACTAGCTTATCCCATGCCATGCAAGACGCTATGTCTTGGAGAGGATGGGTTTTGAAGACCATGAAAATTTCGAAACAAAGAAAATACACCTAAGGACCCATCATGATATGGATTTTGAAGTAAATCTGTACAATGCTCAGAGCGTAACCCATTTTGGTTGCCAAAATTGGGAAACACTTTGCAAAATGTATGGTTTTGATGAGGGTATGATTATCACCATGGATCTTGGTGATCCTGACAACGAGGAAGACAATATGGACATTTGGGTCCTTGTTGATACGCTTCCGATTGTACCGCTATGTGAGTTTCTCAAACATAGTTATTAACTAATTTATATTGTTTATTTCAAAATAGTTGATAGCTTATTTCCATTGACAGCTTATTTTGATTCTTCAAAGACTGTGCGGAAGATGGTAGATAAAACCCACTACACCGAAGGCACCCAATTAACGTATAAGGAGAAAAATCATCTAATCGCATTTTGTACTCTTCTTGAGAATTACAATGCCTATTATCGAACTCCTCCAAATTATGGTGAATACGTACCACTAGTCACTAGTAGAAAGCGGAGCTTTAGCGCCGGTTCGTAAGGGCCTTTAGTGCCGGTTACATAACCGGCACTAAAAGGTCGTCACTAAAGGCCCCCCTTTAGTACCGGTTCGACACGAACCGGCGCTATGGGTCAGACACCGTATTATACGTTTTTTTCCGACATCGTATGCAAAAGTTATAGCCGTTTTACATTTTCCCATCGGATGCGAAAATTGCCCTATAGTGCCGGTTTGTGGCACGAACCGCACTATAGGTCGACATTTTAGTACCGGTTCGTGGCACGAACGGTACTAAAGTCTAACCTTTAGTACCGGTTCGTGCTACGAACCGGTACTAAAGGTGATCGTGGGGCCCCGGCCTGACGCCATCCTGCCACCACCCCTTTAGTACCGGTTCGTGCCACGAACCGGTACTAAAGGTTCAACACGAACCGGCATTAATGCAAATCCGTTCGAACCGGCACTAATGTATACATTAGTGCCGGCTCTAATACAAACCGGCACTAATGTGCTGCACGTTTGACCCTTTTTCTACTAGTGAGTGCATGTGTTGAACAACGATAACTTCTCTGGAGATACCCTGGTAAGATTTTTTACTATTACGACATTCGTGCATTTTTTGCATACTTCTAAAACTAGTACATCATTGCTAACTACGAAGTTATTATTATGTTTTTCAATGAAACTCCCGATGGATTGTGTGCCTCATCTAATGTCTCTGCATGGTCGCCTCTCGATTCTGAACATACTTGCCTGTAAATCTCACGGAGCTCACCTGTGCATATCGGATTTCTAAAACCCGTGAACACATAATCATCAGAGAATGGAAGAAATGTATGGACATTCGCAAGCAGGTTCTTGGAAGTAACATTCAGCAAAAGGCAAGAATGGGAGACAGGCTAATCTCCATTCTCCATAATGGAGAGTCAGGGGCTATCTTTTTTTTGTTATTTTACCTTAGAAAATGGAGTAGGTCTTAATCGAATGTAATAGGTCCTATGAGGTACAATATGTTTATTATGTGGTAATGTGTTAGAGTTGATAATGATTATCTTGAGGAGGTGTTATGTGATGTCAATGATGAAAACGATGATATTGAGGATGTGTTATATGACAATGATGTATTATGATGCTAAGTTGTTAATGATATGATGATGATGATGATATTATTATATCATTGGGTGAAAGAATCATGATTAGTTTCAAGTGGATGGACATCCACTTGAAACTAGTTCACGGTTCTTTCACCCCATGATGTAATAACTCATTATGATGTAAAACAATCTCTAAATTCCTGTTGTATGAAAACTTGTGTAAAGGTGTATGAATTCAACATGAAATAGAAAAGAAATAAAATACTAAATAATAGTAGTAGCGGGTTAGAGAAGCGCTACTACTAATTAACAGATAGCGATGTTCTAAAGAACCGCTGCTACTAAGTCAATTTAGCAGATGGCGTGGGTCAAGCCGCGCTATTGCTAAGCATTAGTCTAAGCGCCTTATCGATGGCGCTTCTGCCTGGCGCTCTCGATAGGCCCAAAACTCGCGCTGCTGCTAGGCTTTTCCCTAGTAGTGTATGCTTAGTTTCCTATAGGTTAGCTTCATTTTTACCTAAGTTGGCTCTAATATACTAACTTAGAGCTTATATGCTTAGTTTCCTATAGGTTAGCTCCAAAATAACTTATGTTAGCACAAAATGATCAAGTTTACATAATAAGCTTATAGTCTTTTTCTTATTCTTCTTCTTTTCCAAAATGACATAGGTTAGCTTCATTTTACCTAAGTTGGCTCTAATATACTAACTTAGAGCTTATATGCTTAGTTTCCTATAGGTTAGCTCCAAAATAACTTATGTTAGCACAAAATGATCAAGTTTACATAATAAGCTTATAGTCTTTTCTTATTCTTCTTCTTTTCCAAAATGACATAGGTTAGCTTCATTTTACCTAAGTTGGCTCTAATATACTAACTTAGAGCTATATGCTTAGTTTCCTATAGGTTAGCTCCAAAATAACTTATGTTAGCACAAAATGATCAAGTTTACATAATAAGCTTATAGTCTTCTTCTTATTCTTCTTCTTTTCCAAAACTCTTCTTATTCTTCTTCTAGTGTTCTTCTTCTTCTAGTATTCTTCTAGTCTTCTTCTTTTTCTTCTTCTAACTTCTTGTTTATCATTTTGCAGATTTGATTTAATTGACGGAAGCTTGCGTGGATGGAGTTCTTCTTTTCCATTTGTGTTTTTATTTTGTATCAATGTGAAACTTTTGTGAATTGATGGATAACGGTGTTGGATGAACAATGTGAAACTTTTGTAATATGTAACGACGGAACTATGTGTTGGCTATGTATGTATATATGATGAAACTTGTGTGTTGGATATGATTGCTATATGGATGCTTGTTGTATATATATGTGTTGAATATCTCATATGCGAAATAGTGACCTGAGATTAAGAAAAATAAAATAAAAAAGTTGTTACTAATGGCGCACTACCATGTGCTGCGCTATAAGTATAGCAGATAATAGTGGCGCATTGTGGGCAATACTAATGGCGCACTACCTGGTGCGCCATTAGAATACCAGATTTTAATGGCGCACATGTGGTGCGCCATTAGAAAAAAATTCTAATGGCGTGAGGCTAGTGGCGCACCAGCAGTGCGTCATTAGAAGGCAAAACTGGTGCGCCACTAGCATGCCTTTTCCTAGTAGTGTCCCACGCTACTGCTATACATGGCTAGCAGTAGAGCGCTTTAGTGCAGAGCGCTGCTGCTAATATCTGCAGCGCTTTTTAGCAGGAAGCGCTACTGCTAACTTTGTTCCCCTCGCTACTGCTAGTTTTATTAGTTTCTATTTCTTCTGCATATTTGTTTTGTATTTGAATAGGCTTTATACAATAATCTTTAGCATATCATACACATATAAATGTAATCATAGCATATACATACAAATAGTCTCATCAAATCATGTCATCATCATAATCATCATCCAACACAAAGTGGTCTCTCGTCATCATCTCAAAAATAGCGATACAAGTCTCGATTAATTGTAACTACATCGTCATCCATCTAAACAATGATATACGCGAGAAGAGCTATCACTATGAGTGACAGCGGTACTATGAAGTACATGAGTTCGTATCCCTCGCTCGCATTAGCGTGAACCTAAACTAACTACTGGCTGTCGCTCAGAAACCGGAAATCGGTACACCTAGGCCTGACACTCCGGCCACTCGTCGTATACTCCTGGCGTAGCACTTCCTCGCCATCGATGATCTATGCACCTGCATCCTCACATGAGTTGATGATATGCAACATATATAGTTGAGCAACAGAAAGAGATATACTTGGCAAAAATAGAAGCAACATATCATAAGCATAAATAACAAAGTTCATCGTACCCAAAATGCCCTAACTAGAGTGATCTTCGCTAGTCGAGGAGGAGGACGGTTTAATAACATCACAAATAAAGTTTCGCCGTGCATAACTCAAAGTTTTGTCATATAGAAAGTATGGACTAAATGGACACATTGTCATATATCGATAATCACTCCAACATGTTGTGCCATCCATCCATGTAAGGGAGATAGTCCCCGAGCTTAGTGAAAGGCTTCATGTCGAGATGCTGAAAGGCTACGCGTGTTCCGACATCTTCCCGCGACATTTGTCCTTCGTCGTAGAACATCCCTGTTTTTTCGAGGACCTCCTTCATGATGATTTGTGCAAGTTCGCGCTGGATGTGATAGAACTTAGCTCGAAGTCGATGATCCTCGATATCTCCTAAGTCCTTTGCCCATTGCAGAATATGGGCATCGCCCGATTTAGGTGACATGCGAAGGTTCTGGTGATCCCGTTTGTACTCCAGCATGTGGTGTAGGACATAGAATCCATCATTAAGAGAATCACTCGGTTGCTGGATGCAGCAGAAGTCGGTCTTATGGCTGAAGGCAGGCCTGCCGTTCCTTGTCTTCTTGTCATTGACCTCTCCACCCCGTTTGCCGTAGTAAAAGATAGCACTGTCGAGAACAGACTTGATGTGGGTTGAGGGAGTCCTGGACTAGGGGGTGTCCGGACAGCCGGACTATCATCGTCCGCCGGACTCCAAGACTACGAAGATACAAGATTGAAGACTCCGTCCCGTGTCCGGATGGGACTCTCCTTGGCGTGGAAGGCAAGCTTGGCGATATGGATATGTAGATCTCCTACCATTGTAACCGACTACTGTAACCCTAGCCTCCTCGGTGTCTATATAAACCGGAGGGCTTTAGTCCGTAGGACACAACATACATTACAACAATCATACCATAGGCTAGCTTTAGGGTTTAGCCTCCTTGATCTCGTGGTAGATCCACTCTTGTACTACCCATATCATCAATATTAATCAAGCGGGACGAGGGTTTTACCTCCATCGAGAGGGCCCGAACCAGGTAAAACATCGTGTCCCTCGCCTCCTGTTACCATCCGCCTAGACGCACAGTTCGGGACCCCTACCCGAGATCCGCCGGTTTTGACACCGACATTGGTGCTTTCATTGAGAGTTCCTCTGTGTCGTCACCGATAGGCTCGATGGCATCTTCAACCAACAACGCTGTCCAGGGTGAGACTTTTCTCCCCGGACAGATCTTCGTATTCGGCGGCTTCGCACTACGGGCTAATTCGCTTGGCCATCTGGAGCAGATCGAAAGCTACGCCCCTGGCCGTCAGGTCAGATTCGGAAGTCTAAACTTCACGGCCAACGTCCGCGGAGACTTGATCTTCGACGGGCTCGAGCCACAGCCAAGCGAGCCGCACTGTTACGATGGGCATGATCTAGCTCTGCCGCCGGACAGTGCCTTGGTGGCCGCACACGAATCCGCTGAGCCGATCGCCCAGATCGAGGATCGGTGGATGGACACCGCCTCGGGGGCTTCAACTTCCACGGCGATGGAGCCGAACGCTAATCTTGTCCCTCGCGAAACTCGTGATTCCGAGGTGCCGGACTCCTTGCCGGACTCCGGACCTCCCACGCCCCTACCAAACGAATCGGAATGGGCGCCGGTTATGGGATTCACCACCACGGACATCTTCCAATACTCGCCCTTTGGCGACATCCTAAATTCGCTAAAGCACCTCTCGTTATCGGGAGAGTCCTGGCCGGACTATGGCCAGGATGGTTGGGATACGCACGACAAAGAAATTCAGAGCCCACCCACCACCCACTTTGTAGCCACTGTCGATGATCTAACCGACATGCTAGACTACGACTCCGAAGACATCGACGCCATGGATGACGATGCCGGAGGCGAACAGGAACCAGCGCCTACAGGGCACTGGAAGACCACCTCGTCATACGACATATACATGGTGGACACCCCAAAAAACTGGGACGGCGAAGAAACAGTGGAGGCAGATTCTTTAAAGAAACAGCCCAAGCGCCGGCGTCAGCGGCGCCGGTCTAAATCCCGCCACAGCAAGAATGGAGATTCCGGCACAGGAGATAATAATACCCCAGAAAGTGCCGAAGACAACCCCCTCCAGCAGGACTCAGTGCAGGAGGATGCAGAAGCAAGCCCTCATGAGAGGGCGGCAGACGAGGAGGTTGAGGATTTTAACTATATGCCTCCCTCCGAAGACGAGGCAAGCCTCAACGATGACGAATTCGTCGTGCCCGAGGATCCCGTTGAACAAGAGCATTTTAAACGCAGGCTTATCGCCACGGCAAATAGCCTAAAGAAAAAGCAGCAGCAGCTTCAAGCTGATCAGGACCTGCTGGCCGATCGATGGACCGAGGTCCTCGCGGCCGAAGAGTATAAACTCGAACGCCCCTCCAAAAGCTACCCAAGACGCAAGCTGCTCCCCCGATTAGAGGAGGAAGCATACATACCTCCATCACCAGCGCACGATACGGCTGACCGACCACCCCGTGGTCGTGATGAGAGGCATCGGGCCCCAACCAAGACCGCATTCGACATCGCTCCAAAAGTACGAAGCCAAGAGGGAACGCACCGGACTTGCGAGATATATTGGAGGACAAAGCAAGGCAATCGTGATCCATCTACGGATCACGTGGGCGCCCCACGACCCATGACGAATACCGTCGCGCCAGATACAATAACCCCGGCCGGGCCGAACACAGCAGACAACGCAATCTCGAGCTGCGTCGTGATATTGCTCAGTACAGAGGCGCCGCACACCTGCTATGCTTCACTTACGAAGTAATGGATCATCAAATCCCTGAAGGGTTTAAACCCGTAAACATTGAATCGTACGATGGCACAACAGACCCCGCGGTTTGGATCGAAGATTATCTTCTCCACATCCATATGGCCCGCGCGCACATCTCCACGCCATCAAGTATCTCCCTCAAGCTTAAAGGACCAGCTCGGCATTGGCTTAACAGCTTGCCCGCAGAGTCAATTGGGTATTGGGAAGACCTGAAAGCCGCATTCCTCGACAACTTCCGTGGCACGCGTGCAAAGCGACCACGACGCCGATGACCTAAGCCACATCATTCAGCAGCTGACGAATCGCGGACAATTCGGACATGGTTCTTGACAAAGAAAAATCAAATCGTCGACTGTCCGGATGCAGAGGCCCTTGCAGCCTTCAAACATAACATCCGCGACGAATGGCTAGCCCGGCACCTGGGACAGGAAAAGCCAAAATCCATGGCAGCCCTCACATCATTAATGACCCGCTTTTGCGCGGGAGAGGATAGCTGGCTAGCTCGCAGCAACAATCTCCGTAAAAATTCTGGCAGTCCGGATACCAAGGACAATAACGGCAGGTCACGTCGAAATAAAAACAAACGCCACATCAACGGCGACGATAAGGAGGATACGGCAGTCAATGCCGGATTCCGAGGCTCTAAACCCGGTCAACGGAAGAAGCCATTCAAAAGAACCACTCCGGCTCTGTCCAATTTGGACCGAATACTCGACCGCTTATGCCAGATACATGGCACCCCTGAAAAGCCAGCTAATCACACTAATAGAGATTGCTGGGTGTTCAAGCAGGCAGGTAAGTTAATTGCCGAAAACAATGACAAGGGGCTAAATAGCGACGACGAGGAGGAGACCCGACCGCCGAACAATAGAGGACAGAAGGGTTTTCCCCCACAAGTGCGGATGGTGAATATGATTTACGCAACCCATATACCCAAGAGGGAGAGGAAGCGCGCACTAAGGGACGTCTATGCGATGGAGCCAGTCGCCCCGAAGTTCAATCCATTGTCCTCTTGTCCGATCACTTTCGATCAAAGAGACCATCCGACCAGCATACGCCATGGCGGATTCGCCGCATTGGTTTTAGACCCAATCGTCGATGGGTTTCACCTCACGAGAGTCCTGATGGACAGCGGTAGTAGCCTGAACCTGCTTTATTAGGATACAGTGTGCAAGATGGGCATAGACCCCTCAAGGATTAAACCTACAAAGACAACCTTTAAGGGTGTCATACCAGGTGTGGAAGCCAACTGTACAGGCTCAGTCAGACTGGAAGTGGTCTTCGGATCCCCGGACAATTTCCGGAGCGAGGAGTTAATCTTCGACATAGTCTCGTTTCGCGGCGGCTATCACGCTCTGCTCGGACGGACCGCGTTTGCAAAATTCAACGCGGTGCCGCATTATGCATACCTCAAGCTCAAGATGCCAGGCCCTCGTGGAGTCATCACGGTCAACGGGAATACGGAATGCTCCCTCCGAACGGAGGAACATACAGCGGCTCTCGCGGCAGAAGTACAGAGCAGCCACTTAAGGCAATTCTCGAGTCCGGCCGTTAAACGGTCGGATACAGCAAAACGCGCCCGAAGCAATACCAACCAAGACCACAGCACGATCGAGCGGCGCCAGAGTAATGCGGCCCCAACCCCCGCCCGCGCGTGATTGCAAGAATAACCCTCCGCGTACATCATTACGCTTTGGAGATACCATGGGCGCAGGGGAAGGGGCACGATCGCAATGGACCCAGAGTGCAGTTCGACCACACCAGGGGCTCGCAAGTGTGCCCCTCCTTTTTTTATTATTATTTTCCTTCTTTGTGTACACAGGACTCCGTTAACCAGAGGCCCTGTCCGGCGGTGAACCTGTCGAACTCATGATGCAACAACCAGGGAAGAAAGAAGGCTGCGACGAACACTCAGGTGGTCTCAATTACGAGCATTAAATTCGATTATATACACCAAGTCCGCAGCTCACCCCCGGAGGGGGACATGTTTAATTAGTCCAAATCCCTTGCTTACCGCACTATTTGTATCAGTCCGCACTCATAGCAGACTTTCTTTCATAAATAATGCAGCACCTTTTTGACTGCAATTACATTACCTTATATATATATATATGTTCATTACATGACATCTTGCACCCGTATACTTTGGTACGACCTAATACACCAGGGGCTTAGGTTCCCCACACTATGGTGTGATAAGTCCGAACACTTTCATAAGTGCGGCACCCCGAACTTATAGCATTATATGAATCGGCTCCGAATCATGTCTTGGGTCAATAGTTGGGTTTGCCCGGCTCCCACGTTTTGGTGCCTTACGTTTCGTTCTGTCGGCTAAGGTGGCACTGGGAGAACCACTGCGATTGCGCCCCGGTTGAGCCGGGCGAGCGCCTCAGTGGAGAAAGCTAAAACTTACCGGCATGATAAGGCGAGAGACTGGTCGCTGTTCGATAGGTTTTTTGGGTCCTTAAAGACTCACGCCGCTTCGAGCGAAGTTCCGGACAATGTCCGATGAAGGCGTGGATAGCGCCCCGGATTCGCCTTCGAATACCGGGGCTTCACGAAATTTAAAATTATAGAATTCTATGGCTAAGTGAGAGTGTTCAAGCATTATAAGTCCGGTCGCCTTGTTCGTTGTGTTGAGCGCCTCCCTAGATGGACCCAAAAATGGGAACAAGAGTGCTCAAGTTTATCCCGAACACCCCAGCACTCGTGGCTCGGGGGCTGAAGCCAACGACTTGCCATCTCTCAGATTTTATAAACGGCCGCACAGAAGGTAATATTTTAAATTAAAACAAGCGTTGCTCAAGGCGCATATGAACGAAGTTTTCAGCGCACAGGATAATACATAGCGAGTTTACTCAAAGATTACATTTCTGGGGCACTCATCCGCAATATCGCGGGCTCCCTTCCGGATAGTTTTATAATACATATCAGGCGTGCGATACTCCTTGCCCGGTGGCGGTGGGTCCGTGAGAAGCTTCTCCGCATCCAACCTGCCCCAATGCACCTTTGTGCGGGCAACGGCCCGACGAGCACCTTCAATACAGCGGAGCGCTTGATGACCTCCACCCAGGGCACGATACACCAGCCGCCGCGACGAGACCAAGTAGCTCCTGTGCATGGCCTGTCGAGCCACACCGGACTATAAGGCCCTTCATGGCCTCCTCGGCTACCTTTAGGAGTTCGACCAGCTGCTTCACTGGTCGCTTTGGGGCACGGATGGCTGGCCTCACCATCGAGACCGAAGACCTTCTCCGCCGAGCTCCCTCCTCGCCACGATAGAATGCGGCGGCATCGGACGCACTACGCGGCAGATCTGCAAACGCCTCGAGAGCTCGAATGCGGTAAGTGTCGTAGTTTACATTAACATGCCTGCTTTGCATGAAAAATGCCTTACCCGCCGCTATCTTCTTTACATCTTCAACCTCTGAAGGACCTTACGGGCCTCGGCCTTGGCGGACTTGGCACTTTTGAGAGCCGAGGCAAGCTCGGACTCTCGAGTCTTGGAGTCACGCTCCAAGCTCTCATGCTTCTCCATGAGAGCCTGGAGCTCTTGCCGCACTTCCGCCACCCATGCCTCCTGCTTTTCTCGCTCTGCCCGCTCCACGGCAAGATCTGCGTTCGTCATGACACAACCTCCTTCAGGGTTGCCACCTCGTTCGTGGCCCCTGCAATACCCATACTATCCTTGTTAATTTTATTGCAACCAAAATCCTTTTCTCTAAGGTAACTATTCAAAGTGGTGCTACTCACCTTCTTTGTCCTCGAGCTGCTTCTTGGCATGGCCAAGCTCTTGCTCGGACCGCTCGAGATCCTGCTTCAGCACATCGACCTCCAGATCAAGGCGGCAGAGGTCAGCAGCGCAGCTCGCAAACCCATATTGACATATTTTAAGCAACCTGTGTATATCTTGTTAGATCCTCGGTCCGCTTTTCTTTCCGAACACCGAACCGAGCATCAGGCTACCGTCTATGCGGTATTACATTATATAATTTTAACTTCTTACCTCAAAGCCTGTTAGAAGGCTGCTGCAGGCTTCGGTCAGCCCGCTCTTGGCGAGCTGAATCTTCTGAATCACCGCACTCATGATAGTGCGGTGTTCTTCCTCGATGGAAGCGCCTTTAAGCGCCTCCAACAAGTTATCCGGCGCCTCCGGTTGGACGGAGGCCGCCGGTGTCACGGTCTTGCACTTCTTTCGAAGGGGCCGCCTGCCGGACTCTGGAACCACTGCGGGTTCCGATGTAGAGTCCGGCGCAAAGTCCGGGAGGCTGCCCGACGGCGCCTCCGGAGCCTCCTCCTGATGGGTCCCTCTCTGGGATCCCACCTCGGCGTCCTCGTCGGCGTGGGGGGTAGAGGCAGTCGGAAGTGAATCCACATCCGACGGCGCCAACGACCCGCTCGATGAAGCGGGGAGATCATCATCGGCCGGACTACGGACAGAATGCGGCTTTAGAAGGACACTACGCGACATGAAAAAAATTGCATATCGGGGATCCGGATACTTATGATCTTGCCGGACGCCTGTCCCTTAAAGACCACTCCTCCTCGCCAACGATGGTGTTGGCAAAACTGTCCGGGGGAATGGTTCTCCCCCTCTTGGACCCTTCGGCCTCCCCTATCGGGGAAGCCTTCCTCTTCTTCTCTCCCTCCTCCGGGAGAGAGTCCTCTTCCTCCTCCTCGTCTTCGGGGGAGGAGTCCGCCTCGTCGTCGGATGCCTGATTACGGGAACTCTTTCGAGTCCCCGCGGCCACCTTCTTGGCCTTCTTCTCCGGCACCAGGTGCGGTGCCGGAACCAGCAGCCCTGCTAGATGGGCGTTCACCGGGTCTTCTGGCAGGGGAGCCGGGTTGATGAGCTGCTCGGCCTTCTCCATCCATTCCTGTCAAAGGAAAAGAGAGAAATTGAAACCTTCTTAGAATCAATTTGATTACCACGAGTGTCCCGTAAAGGGGTTGAATCACTTACCTCGTCAGCCGGATGCTGCGAGCGAAATCTGCGATCTTCCGTCGCGGATGCGGGGGCTTCGGCGCCCTTAAACAGCACCCTCCAGGCGCCTTCGTATGTCGTATCGAAGAGCCCGCTTAGCACCTGGTGCTGTTCCGGATTGAACTCCCACAGATTGAATGCCCGTTCTTGGCATGGGAGGATCCGGCGGATGAGCATGACTTGGACCACGTCGACGAGCCTGAGCTTATTGCTCACCAGCACGGATGCAGGCTCGAGTCCCGCGGCTCGCCGGATTGCCCCACAGCAAGCCCTTCTCTTTCCAGGAGGTGAGCTGCGTGGGGATACCAGATCTAAACTCGGGGGCCGCCGCCCATGTGGGCTCGCGCGGCTCAGTGATGTAGAACCACCTCGATTGCCACCCCTTGACGGAGTCCACGAACGCCCCTTCGAGCCAAAGGACGTTGGGCAACTTACCCAACATGGCGCCTCCGCATTCCGCTTGCGTGCCCTTCACAACCTTCGGCTTGACGTTAAAGGTCTTGAGAGACAGGCCGAAGTGGGGCCGGATGCAGAGGAAGGCCTCGCACACGACGATAAATGCCGAGATGTTGAGGATGAAGTTCGGCGCCAGATCGTGGAAATCCAGGCCGTAGTAAAACATGAGCCCCCGGACGAATGGGTGGAGTGGAAAGCCCAGTCCGCGGAGGAAGTGGGGAAGGAAGACGACCCTCTCATGGGGCCCAGGGGTAGGGATGAGCTGCCCCTCGTCGGGCAGCCGATGCGCGATATCGCTGGAAAGGTATCCGGCGCTGCGCAGCTTGGTGATGTGCTCCTCCTTAACGGTGGAGGCCAACCATTTGCCTCCCGCTCCGGACATATTCGGAGAAGGTCGGGGCGAGATGCGCGAGCTTAGGCGTTGGAGCTTGAGTGCGCGGAGATGGATAAGCAAAGGAGGAAGAAGGCGTAGGTGAGAAGGTAAATCCTTATCCCTTATATATAGGCAGACGAAAACCATGCGTCCCCCACTGGCCTTGTAAAACTCGCTTATCTCCCAAGCGCCACCATCAATGGCGCGGTTGGGTTACCCATGTCCGTATTGATGAGAATCCGGAATAAGGGGAACACGATCTACGCTCGACAAGACGCGTAAGGAAACCGCCGCTAAACGTCTTTGAGGTGGTATAATAAAAACGATTCAAACAAAGGCTAGGTAGCGGTGTGATGTCACGCCGCATAATACGTCAGCAGATTGGACTGGTGTACATTTTATTCTCTCTACGGTGGAATGTGGAATTTATTTTGCAGAGCCGGACACTATCCTGGTGTTCATGATCTTCTCTGGATTATTCAAGGGAGGAACCCGCCTTGCAATGCTGAACATTATGCGCGCCGGACTTATCGTCATTGAAGTCTAGTTCAGGGGCTACTGAGGGAGTCCTGGACTAGGGGGTGTCCGGACAGCCGGACTATCATCATCCGCCGGACTCCAAGACTACGAAGATACAAGATTGAAGACTCTGTCCCGTGTCCGGATGGGACTCTCCTTGGCGTGGAAGGCAAGCTTGGCGATCACGGATATGTAGATCTCCTACCATTGTAACCGACTCTGTGTAACCCTAGCCTCCTCCGTGTCTATATAAACCGGAGGGCTTTAGTCCGTAGGACACAACATACATTACAACAATCATACCATAGGCTAGCTTTAGGGTTTAGCCTCCTTGATCTCGTGGTAGATCCACTCTTGTACTACCCATATCATCAATATTAATCAAGCAGGACGTAGGGTTTTACCTCCATCGAGAGGGCCCGAACCTGGGTAAAACATCGTGTCCCTCGTCTCCTGTTCCATCCGCCTAGACGCACAGTTCGGGACCCCCTACCCGAGATCCGCCGGTTTTGACACCGACATGGGTGTAATCCTTTTTCGTAATGTTCTTCAACGAGTCCAAGTAAAGAGCGTGGGAGTATCGGGGGTAGAGGATGATGAGGACGGTGCGCCCGCCGCTGCGAAAAATAAGTACACCTCAAATTTATTAGCCTCCACCGTGCAAATGAATGATTGAAATCGAAGAAATGATATCCGGGCGAATGACTTATAGGGGGATGATAAGGCATGAGAATCGCCTCCTTGTCCTTATTGGCAAGCATGAAATTGATGAGGTAGTCCCCGCGTATTCACAGTGCTTTGCGCAGACTACCAAGAAGCCCTCGTGCATGAAGTACGGTCAGTGACACAGATAAAAGGTATCTGCTCAACGCCGACGAGGTAGTTCATATGCAAGGCATAAAGGCGGACAAACGTAAAATCCAGCTTCTTCCAGTGAAACATGTCGAAGATGTAAGCGAACCGAAGGAAGAACTTCTCCGCGGGGAATGTGTAGACGTACAACAATTGCCGTGGCACGTTAAACACGTAGAGTGGGTATCCTGGATTTTCCAAGGCAAGGAGGCCTTTCTCTCTCCGCAGCACATCATCATGAAGTCTCCTTACATCGCCGAATTTGGCCCCTATCACTGCTTTAGGTAGGATTGGTTCACCGGCGATATGCCATTTTGCCGCACAGGGGATATCTATACGGTCTTGAACCCGAGGCTGCTGAGGCAGCTGGATCATAGAAGCAACTATTTTGCCTTTCCTCGGTCTCTTCCTAGACTTCTTTGGTATCGGAAGGTTGTCCATAATATGTTCAGACTCCGGAGGCGGCAATTCATGCACCGACTCATGACGCTCAAACCCTAAGTAGGCGCCAGTATTGACATATTGTTGAGTGTCATCGTCATCCTCATCCTCATCTATGGCGACGTCACCAGCGACTAATGGAGCCTCTTCCTCACCCCCTCCGCTATCACCCAGCACGACAGCCGACGCCAATTGAGTAGGTGAGGTGTTGATGTTCATACCTAACTGCGTGCTTGTGGGTATGCTCCCGGCCGCCTCCAGACAAAGCAGACTCTCTGGACACAACAGGACCCACCCATTACAACAATCACCAAGCCGTCGCGAGGTCTCGTCGTCATCCCCCACTAGTATCAGAGGAGCAAAATTCTTGTGGCCCGGTTTGACACTGGCCACGGAAACCTTGAAGACGTTCGGGGGATCGGCCGGCTGTGGAACAATGGTTCCTTCGGCTCCATTATCGTTGCCTTCCCCACGTCCACCTTCTGGTCGCCGATGGTGTACAATATGGTGCACAGGGTTTCGTCGGCCTGCAAAGAAAAGTCTACGATGTGAGACATCCGAAAGGCAACAAAAACGGGAGATTATACATTTATTGAAGAGGGCCAGTGTGACAGACACCATGAGGGCGTCGAGCTCATCCAAAGACGAAGCACCGCCGAGCATGTCCGGTGCCAGAGCCGGTGCCGGAGCAGGTGCGGGAGCCGGTGCCGGAGCAGGTGCAGCTGCAAGTGCTGGTGCAACGCTAGTCGAGCTGCTCCCCAAGAAGTCAGCAAGGGGAAAGTCTGCTACATTTCTTTCCGGATTTTGCCTGCTCCAATTGAAAACGGCCGGAACCAAGGTAGTAGAAATATCTACAAGCACCTGTTTTTTGGAAGCTACCGCTGTTGCGACTGTCTCAGATGATTTCTTCTCAACCGCAATCTCAACCTTCTTGTCGATGTTTTCTTCCGTTAACCTCCGTCTTTCCTTTCTCTCCTCCGTGGTCTCACGGTAGTACTTCTTCCATGTGGCGCCGTCTCTGAAACCGTGCACGCGTCCATACGACGGTCGAGTCTCCACCAGAAGTCCTTTCAATATGTTCAACACCCGGTTGAATGGAGTGTCCCACTTGGTCCTCGCCAACGCCTTAGACGGCGAGTCGCTTTCGTCCTCAATCCTGTGCTGCTCTCTCTGCAAAAGGCACAAGGATCGTTTACAAATATGACTAACGTGCAGTCGAATTGATCAGAAACTAAAATTACCAGCAGTCTAATGAACTCCGTCGTGACCGCGTTCGTCTCGAAAACCTTCTTCACTGGGTCCCAACGGTGCCGGGCCCTGAGGACGTCACGCTCCTGTGGGACGGTGAACTCCGCCAAGGGGTCTGTGATGCCCAGACTCGCGGCTTCCGCGTCCTCCTTGGCCCATATGGACCTCTTCCCGCCATAACCACGGCTTCCGAGGTGGTGGCACCCAATGTTCCTCTGTTGAAACCCCTTCATGTACTTCGACTTTTTTGTGGCATCTTCGGCCTCGCAAGCCGCCTTAAATATTTTAAAGTGCTCTGCCGTGATTGTCGGATTATCCTTTACAATCTCAGAGTAGGGTTCCTTTTTGTTGACGATCCAATATTTCACCCTTGATTTCCAGGCGGCCAACGCGTCGCTAAACTTGGTCATGGCGTGTTTGTTTATCTTCTTCATTGCTGGGTTCTTATCTGGATCTTTATAATCCTTATCATTCCGGCACAGGAACAAGAATATCTGGTGCAACTTCTTTAAGAGGGAGGGCCTCATATTATCTATCTTCTTTAGTTTCTCATCGTTGATGGTAGCGGTTGTCCGTATGATGCAGCCTATTTGATTGCCGTAGCATGTGCGCGCTTCCTCGGGCGCAGTTGGCTCAAAATTGCCGTCGTCCACCTCCGTGACCACCAGTCTAGTAGTCCTGAGCTTGTTAGGAAGTCGTTGCCTCTTTGCTTTCGGTTCTATACCGGCTCCGCTAGTCTCAGTGCCGGTCTCGATGCCGGTCTCAGTCTCAGCGCCGGTCTCAATGTCAGTCTCAATCTCCGATGTGACAAGTGGACCCACCAACATCAACTCCTGATCGTCGGCTTCCCTCAAAAATTCTTCTGCCGCCAGGTAGACGTTGTCGCAGTCACCAGAACCATGTCCTTCATCGTTGCTAGCCATGTTTCCTACGATTAAATCTAGTCAATTAATTCTAGACCTAATAAAATGAATAATGACATTAAAAAAGGCATATACTTTGAAGGAACATTGACTCCTTCCCGGTGCGGCAAATCCCGGGCACTCGATATGTCAAGTCATGCCGAAATTCACAGAAAATTTCGGCATGACTTTTGCTAAAAAGTGGACAAATCGAGAACCTGAAATTTGCCGGAACGGAAATGAATCAACATTCCGGCAAAACATAGGCCACTCGGCTTCATTCCCTGGAAACAACAAAGCCACTTGGGCACAATCGAAACATGTGCAAACACAATTGAGGTTTTGCATACATCCTGACCACTTCAAATTTGCATGTCCTAGCGTTTGACACTTCAAGAAAATCTACACAAATCTCATGCTCTCTCAAACTCAATCCAAAAACCAAATATAGATTATATTTAGTTAACTACTGAAGTAAACTTTACTCTAAACTAAACCCTACTACCCTAATTAACATCTAGTTAAACAAACTTAATTCAAAAACTAAACCCTACTGAACTAATTAACATCTACATTATCTACTACTTAAAATCTATTATTACCCTAACTAAAAAACATCTACCATTAACCATACTGCCCTAGTTAACTAGTACCATCACTACTACTAATTAACATCTACTACTACTACTAAAAATCATTATGTATGAATCCTATTACTAATTAACATCTACTACTACTGCTAATTAACATGACAGAGGAAGAAAAAGCAGAGAGAGAGGGGGTGGGGGGGGCTTAAAGAGAGGGGAGAGACGGTGGCGGGGCGGTGCTCGGCGACGGAGGTAGGGGCGGCAAGGGTGGGCTCGGGATCGGGAGGCGGCGGTCCTGGGCGGGCTCAGGGGCGGTGAGGTCGAGGGCGGTGGCGGGGAGGTCGAGGGCGGCGACGGTGAGGTCGAGGGCGGCCCGAGAGGCGGCGGCGGTGAGGCTGGGCGGCCTCGGGCGGCGACGGTGAGGATGAGCGCGGCGTTGACGCCGACAGGAGACGGCGGCGAAGTGGGGGCGACGGCGAAGTGGGGGAGACGGGGGCGAAGTGGGGCGAGGGATTTGGGGGAGAAGTGGTGGCCGGGGGGAAACCGTGTTTGGGTTAAGTCAAAAATAACGGTAGCGCGTTACGGAATACGCTCTATAGCTAAGTTAGCTATAGCACATTTTAGCAAACGCGCTACTGCTATGCCTTCATCCTTTTTTCCCCTTTTCATTTATTTTTCTTTACATTTTATTTTTTTCCTTTCTCCTTTTTCTATTTTTTTCATTTTCATTTACTTTTCTATTTGTTTTTCATTTTATTTTATTTTCGTTAGCAGTAGCACTTTACACATAAATGCACTGCTATAAGAATATTAGTGGTAGCGCGGTTTCTGAAAGATCACTACTACTATGTGTAGCCCATCGGCTTAGTGTGGTTGGAATTCTAGTAGTAGCGAGTTTTCAGAGAGACGCGCTACTAATATATATGCATTTGCAGCGCGCTTATTTTGCATGCGCTACTGCTGTCTAGCAGTAGCGGGCTTTTTTAACAAGCGCTACTGCTAAAGTTCTGCGTATAACGTTTTCCCTAGTAGTGGGTGGTAGTTGGCGAGGGTGGGGCCGCAAGGCTGGTGTGGGAGCACCGTGGGCCGCGAGCGGCAATTAGGCCGATGGTGGCTCAGCGGTTTGATGTAGAAGAAGGCGGTCTGGAAGTGGAAGACGCGCATCGGGCCGTTTATTTTCCATCGGACGGCTGGAAACCAATCGACTGGCACAAATTAAATTTTCAGTCGACTAGTGTCTAGCCAGTCCCAATTTTGCTGATGTATCTCTGAAGTAAACTTATAGAGGTATGTGCTCTTGTAAGGATGCTTTTACTGATTTATACATCTAGCTTCTCAATGATAGCACATGCTTCTGGGTTGTACTAATAGCATTAAACTTCCACAAGTTAGTAGAGGTGCATGATGCTTTTAGGACATATTTGTACTGGTCGATATTAATCAAGATTAAATCAATAGACTTAAGACTTGCATCTGTAGTTGTTTCTTGCTGATGAAAGGCAACACTTAGTTTCTGATGAAAGAGTTCAAGGTTGTGATGCTTGGTTTCCAGGAAGTAGTACCAAGGATTGGTGAAGTGATTGCCAACTCTTGCTTGGAGAAAGGAATCACCAAAGTCTTCTTTGACAAAGGGGTTTTCCTCTAGCATGGTGGCATCAAATCTCTAACTAGTGCCACTAGAGAGATTGGGCTTGAGTAATGAATGTTTCTTTCGATATTGTTGGGATTGCAAGTAATATTCTCTGTTTGATTTCGTCACTTTGGTTTTCTGATTGTATATTAGTAAATGCTTTGTATACTTGCATTATGTTTGTAAAATTCTTTTATATTGTAAATCTAGCGAGAAAGGACGTTTGGCTCTCGGCCTCCATGGAGGCCTTTATCTGAAAACAAATCAAAATTCAAACTTTTCGGTTTCAAAATAATCTGAAAAAATTATGGAAGTAAACAAAGATGTTATGTGTACGTGTGTAAATTTTAGGATGAAAAACGTTGAAATGTGACGTGTACAAAAAAGACAAATTCATGACTTAGGAGGATGAATAGTATCATGCATGTGTTAAAAAGTCCCAGATTAGTCTTTTTTGCACATCCCTCATTTCAACGTATTTTGCCCTGAAAATTTACACACATGTGTGTTATGCCTTCATGTATATCTGTGGTTTTTTTCAGAATTTTTTGAAACATACAGAAAATATGAAATTTGATGAAATTTGAATTTTTCAAAACCGAGCTCCATGGAGCTCGGCCTCCGAAGACAATATTCCAAATCTAGCAGTCTTTTTTGGTTCAGCAGAACAGAGTTATAAAGTCATACTGTGTCATAACTCATAGTAGCAGAGGGACCATTGAGGACTGGACCTATCACATCAATCCCGCAACCACTAGGACTTATGTATTGTTTGTATTCTCATGCCCAATTATCTTCCTTGCCTATGGTAGCTGCTCATGAGAAAATAGACATATATGCCTTGTGTAGTCGTGTTTGCCTGGTTCCTTTGCATCTCTTGATGTATTTTTATCCACAATTCATTTCAATTTTTTTCTTCTAAATCTCACATGGTTCACCCCACTGCATAAATACTACCAGGCGCTATACAAAACACAACCTACAAAAAGAAGTTAGAAATGCCGCTGTGTATGCGTTCTTAGATGGAAAATGTTCGACACGATTAATATTAAGTCACTAACATATTTATGTATACACGGGGAAATACCCTTTGGCTCCCGCATGTATATACACCCTATATGGGATATTTTTTTAAAATAATTAAACAAAAATTCAAAATAGTTCAAAAGTATTTTTAGATTAAACTTGACTTACTTGCGCACTAGTATATAAATTTTCACAAAAAAAGCCAGCTGACTTCACAACGGAAAAGACAAAATTTATTTGCTATTATACTCCCCCGTCCGCCAAAGAGTGGACGTCTGGGTTTTCTAAGACAAAATAAGGATTTTGCAAAAAAGCCCTCCCACCACTCAATTAAGGCGCCACACCTTTGCCACTGCTTCGATTCCTGCAGCAGTAAATGAGAAGGGAGAAGTAAAACAGCACTTTACCAACAGAATTTTGCTCCCACCACAGTACTTCCCGCCAGCAACAAGTAGTACTAAAAATTAGGGGCGCCAAATTACAGAAATTAGAGGCGCCAAGTTTACAATTTCAGTAGATGAAGCATCTGTGCGTAGCTATAAAGCCAGCACAGATGCACCAAGTAAAACAACACACACACACAGACCATGGCCATTGACTTGAATATAGCACCAGGAGAGGGAGAAGATGAACATGAGCCTCCCTCGCATGAGGAAGTGCTCCAGTTTGGTCATCACTTCGATCTGAACATGAACCCAGGTACATCTTGATCATCTTTTCATTTGTTCCCCTTGAACATGTGCACATGCTGATGTTTCTTCTTCACCGTAGAGGACGAACATGAGGCTGCCTTGCTTGAAGAACCCTAGGTTGGTTTTGAGCCTCATTTGCATGAAGAAGTACTCCAGACCGGCCATCAATTCGCTAGAGAAGATGAACATGAGCCTCCCTTGCATGAAGAAGTACCACTGGCTGGACATCACTTCGATCTGAACATGAACCATGGTACATCTTGACCATATGCACATGTTCAATTCTTCTGCATACTGTAGCTAATCCTGATGGTGTCTTCATGTAGAACATGAGGCCGACATCGCCCATGGAGAAGAGGAACATGAGGCCGATGTTACCCATGGAGAAGAGGACCTGCATGAATCAGATGAATCAGGTTAGTAAAACAATTTAGTTAGCACATTTGAATGTTTAATTACGATCTTATTCAACTACTCACATAACCTCACCTTGTAGACGATGAACTTGAAGACCATGGTGGTTTTTTCCAGAGCATGGAAGAGGAAGTGCAAGCAATGGATGAAGCTCTGGATAACCTTCATGTTGACCCGGAGGACTATGGTGTGTATGCCGGAGATATAGAGATTCAGTTTGACGAAGAAGAGCTTGATGATTCAGAACCGCATGAAGCCATGTACGACTCGCACCAGATGAAGACATGGATCTGGAGCAAGAAGATAATGAACAAGTTCATAATGAAGACAAATACAAGAATTTAACAGATTTGCGAAGGACTGGTATTTATGAAGAATTGCTAGCAAGAAGTGTCGACCGGAGATTAAAGAAGACCACAACCAGAGAAGTTGCAAACATGTTCCAAGTTTTAGCGTACAAGGTCAGACGCGTTTGGAGGAGGGTGAAGGAGTGTCTTCGACAAGGCATACCCGTTGATGTACGATCAAGGAAGCCAAAAAATTGTGGTCGCAAAAGGATTGTAGTTGACCTTGGTAGGGTTCCAGAGATTCCTCAGAGTCAAAGGAGAACTATACGTAGTCTTGCAAGAGCTTTGGGTGTGAAGAAAAGCACATTACATAGGATGTTTACGGAGGCTTGCTAGATAGGCATTCCAGCTCACTCAAGCCATATTTGAAGGAAGCAAACATGAAGGCTAGGCTGCGGTATTGTCTCTCTATGTTTGACACGCAAAGTTTGCCAAATAAGCCCACATTCAAGGACATGCGCAACATATTACATTTAGATGAAAAGTGGTTTAACACCACCCAAAATACCATGAAATTCTACAAGCTGCCATCAGAAGAAAACCCACATAGGACTGTGCAAAATAAAAACTCCATTGAAAAAATAATGTTTTTGGTTGTAATAGGCAGGCCGAGATATAATGCAGAAGGTATTTGCATTTATGATGGAAAGATAGGCATTTGGCCATTTATCAAAAAGGTGAATTTCAACCTTTACTCTTTTATTTATTAGACACAACCATACTTAATCTAACTTGAGTTGCGTTGTTGGTTGTAGGAGCCAGCGCCAAGGAAAAGTGATAATCGTCCAAGAGGGACGTTGATCACCAAAACAATCAGTGTTAGGAGAGATACGTCGAGGGAGTTTTTGATTCAAAAGGTACTACCAGCTATTCAAGCAGTTTGGCCTCAAGAGCTCGCTGGTGAGACTATATGGATCCAGCAAGACAATGCACCCTCACATGTCCCAAGTAATGACCTAGGTTTTCTTAGTGCCGTTGCCCAAACTGGGCTTGATATTCGCCTCATGCAACAGCCTGCGAACTCACCGGATATGAACGCTCTAGACCTTGGCCTATTTTCTTCACTACAATCCATGTCAGATAGGCTAGTCTCTAATAATTTAGATGACCTAATCAACAATGTGCAGCACGAATATCATGCTTATGATGGCGATAAGATAAACATGATTTTCCTTACACTACAGAGTTGCTTAATTGAGGTAATGAAGATAGGTGGAGGCAATGACTACAAGATCCCTCACATGTACAAGGATGGCCTAGAGCGTACAGGAAATCTACCTGATGTTTGAGGGTGTGATCGCGAACTCTATGAGAGCGCCATGTAGATCATAGCCGACTAGAAGTTGTAATAGTTCTTGCTTCAATAGTCAAAGTAATTTTCATGCCAAATCTGTTCAATAGTCAAAGTAATTTTCATGCCAAATCTGTTCAATAGTCAAAGTAATTTTCATGCCAAATCTGTTCATGCCAAATCTGTACAGAAAGTATAGTCACCACTTCAGAGACCAGGACTCATTCGTCAAGAAAACACCTTATTTATGCAACAGATCATCATAGTCATGTCTGTCATTTAACCACTACAGATTGTTCATACTTGAAATTTTAAGGATACACAGCCATACTTAGATCTCCCTCTACATCACCACTAGGACATGCATTAAGTTGAACGCCAGTAACTAAAAGCCAAGATTTGCATCAAGCCAAACTTACAGAGCTAGTACTACTTGCTGGTCTTCTCGGCGACATGCCCAGCACCTGCAGCCGCGGTGTCCTGGTCAGCACCAGGACGCACTACTGCTGCTGTGCCATCTTGCCCAGCACCTGCCGCCGCGCCGTCCTGGTTAGCCACAGCACCGGCTTCACCATCACCCACTGCATCCTCATCCGGGTCGACAATCTTGGCTCCGACACCGAACCGACGCCGCCGACTGACGTACGAGGGCGAGGGCGACCATGGTCGGAACCTGCCTGGACGCGCACGGACGGCCCCCCAGAACCAGATCCGCTGCAGTCGCATGCTGCGCCGCCGGCCGTCGCGACGGCCTTGACTAGCTTGCCATCGCCGGATTTCGCTCCTCCACCCTCTGCTCCGCCTGCCATGGCTCCACTGCGATGGACGCCACCTCGCCGGCGGTTTATATGGACGGGATGCCATCGATTTGGTGTGAGAGGGGGAGGCCCTGGATTGGAGGTTGGACCGACGGCGATTTGGGATTGGATCGGAAGAGAGGATCGTTGGGGGAGAGGAAGAGGATTGGGGAGTTTGTGTGCGGTGATTCATTTGCGCTGGAGTGATGCTCGAGGCGTGGACCACGGGGGCGAATGCAAAAGTACCCAGCGCAACGCAGACGTACACTTATTCTGGGAAAAACGCTGGCCTCTAAACGTCCACTCTTTGGCGGACGGAGGGAGTAGGTCACTATTCACGCTATTTTGACCGAAAATTTGTCTTTTTTTGCAAAAAAGTCAAAGAGGAATTTTCTTTTTGTGAAACTTTTCTCACTAGTACAATGAAAGGTCAAGTTTATTTCAAAAATATTTTTCAGAAATTTTTGACTTTTTATTGAATTCCTAATTTTTTCCCCATATAGGGTACATATGTACCCAAGAACCAAACGTTCGCCTCCCACACACCGGCACTACCCTAGTAAGTTTAATTACAATGCTTGCATGCCTAGAATGTTATTTCTCTTCAAGTCGAAAGCTATCTCATTCCACAGTTTCATGTATAGCAAACCTATTCAGAGAGGAGGAAGGAAACACATGTAGAGGTGGATCAGATATAAGATGTAAAAATCCATTGAAGGCTTGAAGCAACACCCCCAATACTGGAGTGTTTGCAACTTACTAAGTTTGCCATATTGATCGAATTTAATTCATTAATGAATGAAAAAAGAAGTCTTGACATGACACGAACTCATACACATGAAAAAATAGAAGGAGATACATTCGTTCAGTGTGCAAATTCCAGCATTTTAAATCCAAAATGCCACTGGATCACCGAGGAACAACTTGGTGGTTTCCCCCGGCACTTTGTAGTATTCCACCCGGTGGCTTTTGCCAGTCGTGAGGTCTCCATTCATGTCATGGCTGAGAGAGAAAGTGGTCAAACGATAAAGAAAGCAGCCCACATCTCCCTCCTCCTCGAGCTCCTGATTAGTGCAGACGACGCACTCTACGAGGCAGAACTTGCTCCGGCGTCCCATGTAGATGAGCGTGGCGCCGACATGCCTCTCCGCCGGGTCCTCGCTGAACAGCTTCTCCTTGCCGAGCTTCGACACGGGAGGGGTCTCGCCGGAGCTGGGCAGGTAGGAGGAGTAGAGCTGGCCGAGGGTGTCGGGGTCTTTCGAGAGCCCGACAAAGGCGTTGAGGAGAGGGTCAAAGTGGCCACGGCCGGCGAAGGGCAGCGCCCAATTGCCGAGCTGTTTCCATGAGAGCTCCTCCGTGTCATAGGCGAAGGTCGCCGCAATGCCTTCCTTCTTGGTGCTCACGAGGAAGGACCGTCCGTCGGGGTGCACGGTGTAGGAGGTGGATGTGGCGTTGCAAAGCTCGAATGGCGGCTTCGGGAGCACTCGCGGCCACCAGTCCCACTCCATGTCCATGTCGCCGCCGCTGCCGCCGGATCGATCCACGGAGAGCATCTGGAAGGCGCCCACGCCCAGGGTGAACAGCTTATCGTCGCCGACGGCGAGATATATGGGACGGGACGGGTTCGCCGGCCCAGGGCCAAAGGTGATGCCCCGCGAGCGGACGTCCAGCGCGGGGATGAAGGTCCTGGTCGCGGGATAGCCCTGTTAGGTTGATCTCTCCACCGAGTGGGCCCAACGGCCCATCGGGCCTTGATCTATTCGCGCCCTGATCGGGGGCGCCCAACCCTCTCATGGTTGGTGGGCCCCTGTGACCTGCGATAAATAGAGAGGTGGGGGCCGGGGCACACGGTACGAGGTTAACCGCGCCGCCAGACTCCCCCCACCGAAATCCCCTTCCGATCTAGGGCAATCGCAGTGCTCACGGGAAGCACCACTGCCACCTCTCCATCTCGATCTCTCTGCGATCACCGGCCTCTACATCACCATGGCCGGCTCTGGATCGAGCTCATCCGCACCCAAGGAAGGTAGGTTACCGGAAAGATCTAGTCTATACGATCCAAAGAGTTCCATCAATGGTATCAGATGCCACTCGCTAGATGTTTTCGTACAAAGAAACAGAAAGGAAATGAAAAAGAGATCCCCTCCCCCAAGAACCCTCGACAGGGCAAAGTAAACCACCGGATTTTGGCCTTGGTCCTCACCGGCAAAGAGCGCCGCCGCACGGCCGCGCCTGTTCCTCTCGATCCCGAATCGCATCGGCATGCCGAGGATTCGGGAAGAAGAACCACCCCGAGAGGGGCAAAGAGCACCGGACGGCCACGCGGTCGCCGGCAAAGGGCACTGTCTCGCAAAAAAAAAAAAAAGGTGGGGGTAACCACCGCGGCCAAATCCCTCGACGGCGGCGCGCTCACCGCACAGGGAGGACGCGCGACCGGCGAGGAGGATGGCCACGGTGCAGAGTTGCCGCGCTCCTCTTCCTCTTTCTCTCACTGGAGGAAAAACGGGGATCCTCTCTGTCTCTCTTGGAAACGAAGAGGGAAGGGGAAGGGGAAGGGGATGGCTCGTCGGGGTGCCGCCCTGGCTCGCCGCGCCGGCGTGGCTCGAGGAGCCATCACCGAGCGAGCGGGTGAGACAGGAGCGAGCGGCCGAGAGCGAGGCGAGCGGCGTGCGGGGGGAGGAAATGACTAGGGTTCCCCTCGCCCCATCCGCATCGCTCGTTTTTGATCAGGCGAAAAGCAAGGGCGGCCGTCGGATTCAAATCGACGGTCACGGTGAAACCCTAGTCCCCGCCGGGCCTGCTAGGCCGAAAGTAGAGGAGGGAGCAGGCCAGCTGGGCCGACTCCTTCCGCCGCGGGTGCAGCGCGCTGGCGCTGGGCCGAGGCCACAGCCGCGGGCGGCGCGTAGGCCAGGCTGTGGGCCGCGCGTGCTAGGCTGTGCTGCCACTAGTTTGTTTGTCTTTTCAGAGAATAGAAATTTTCAGAAAAGAAATGCTCATGAATTTTATACAGAAAATTAAAAAGTTCATGATTTTTTTTTTCGGTCAAAGTAAAAGTTTCTGTAGAACTAAAAAAGTTCGTGAATTTTTATTCACGTTTTTCCGCTGCGTAAATAATGAGTGCTCTTTTACAAAGAAAATAAAAGTTAACATAGTATGTTTTTCAGAGCATGTTAAAGTGATTATTAGTAGAATATGATTATGTTATGTTTATGACCAACGTTATTAATAACATGATCATGTTTTATTATTGAAATTTAAAGGTGCATTTATTTCGAATATTTTGCCCAACGGTAATATAGATTTAATTGCATAGACAATTATATGTTTAATTTGACCAACGTTAGATTAATGCATATGATTGTTATATTGATGTCACTTAAATTGTGATTTCAGGAGGCTTTCACTTGATGAGTTGCCTAAAAGAAGTTCCGACACTCAGAGGTGACAACCACACTGAGTGGAGGAAGAAAGTTGAACTGGCATTTATTTGTGCTGATCTTGACTGGGTTGTGGAAGAACAACAGCCGGTCAGACCCACAGAGCCAGTAAGAGAGACTACTGAGGATGATGCTGCATGGGCTAAAAGGAAAGGGGATTATGCTCCTTTGGAGATGTCCTACATCATAAACAACCAAAAGTGGGTCAATGCAAATAAAAAATGCATGGCCTTTATAAAGAATACAATTGAGAGCACCATTGTGGGCTCCATTGCAGAGTGCACTTCCGCAGGGGAGTTGCTGACAAAGATAAAGAGCCAGTTCACTGGCTCTTCAAAGATATATGCCACCCAGGTGTTAAAACAACTTGTGACAGAACAATACACAGGTGGTGGAATAAGAGAGCACATCCTGAGGATGAGCAATATGGCAGCAAAGTTAAAGCCCATGGATGAGGATCTGGAGATCAAACCAGCACTCCTGGTCCACCTTGTCATGGCTTCACTGCCAAAGGAATTTGAAACTTTTGTTGTGAATTATAATATGTCACCTGGAACATGGGACATAGAAAAGACAATTGCTATGTGTGTCCAAGAAGAGGACAGACTAAAAGCTTCACATGGTGGAACACTCAACTATGTGAAGGATCACAAGAAAAGAACTTCAATCAAAACAACAAAAGTTCTCCTCAAAGCCACAAGTAAAAGCTCCCTATCAGCATCGCACAAGAATAGTCTTTCCCAAGTGGACAAAGACACTTGTCTCCATCAGAAGCAGACCGGCATTACAAGAAAGACTGCCTGTTTGGCTAAAGTCCTTAATGGCAAAGCAAGGTAACAACATTGTTTCCTTAGTTAATGAATCCTTGTACTCACAGCCAAATCTACTTGGTGGATTGACTCAGGGGCAACTGTACATGTTGCAAATTGTTTACAGGGATTCCATTCGACCCGGACTACGCTAAGAAGAGAAGGAGGAATTGAAGTAGCCAATGGAATAAAAGCAGAAGTTGAAGCTGTTGGCGACATCTCTTTGGAGTTGGCTGATGGCTTCAAGCTTCTACTTAGAGATGTTCTTTATGTTCCTTCATGTAATAGAAACTTAATTAGCGTTTCATGTTTGGACAAAGAAAATTATGAGTGTTATTTTGGACATGGCAAGTGTGCCATTTGGTATAATAATGCTTATGTTGGTAATGCTTTGCTACATGATGAGCTTTATCTGTTATCACTTCGTGAAAAAGTGCATTCTGTATGCAATGTGAATGAACATGTTTCAGCGTCGAATAAAGAACAAAAGAAAAGAAAGAGAACATTTGACTCATCGAAATTATGGCACTGTCGCTGGGCCATATTTCAAGGAGAATAGAAAGATTAGTCAAAAGTGAAATTCTTCCAAAGTTAGAATTCTCAGACTTAGAACAATGTGTGGATTGCATTAAAGGAAAGTATATAAAACAAATCAAAAGGGTGCAATCCATAGCTCAAGCACACTAGAAATCATCCACACCGACATTTGTGGACCATTTCCGTGAAAAGTGTGGATGGATATGACTCGCTCATAACATTCACAGATGACTACTCTCGCTATGGTTACATTTATCCAATCAAAGAAAGATCTCAAGCGTTGGATAAATTTAAAATATTCAAAGCTGAAGTTGAAAATCAGCATGATAAAAGAATAAAGATAGTAAGGTCCGACCGTGGGGGAGAGTACTACGGTCGGCACACTCCATATGGCCAAGTCCCTGGACCTTTTGCAAAGTTCTTACAGGAGACTGGCATAGTCGCCCAGTATTCAATGCCGGGTGAACCTCAGCAAAATGGGGTAGCTGAAAGGCGCAACCGTACGCTTATGGATATGGTGCGCAGCATGATGAGTTATTCCAACTTGCCATTGGGATTATGGATGGAGGCGCTTAAAACCGCCATTCACATTCTCAACAGAGTACCAAGCAAGTCGGTGCCCAAAACACCGTACGAGCTATGGACAGGAAGGGTGCCCTCCCTACATCACTTTAAGGTGTGGGGGTGTCCTGCTGAGGCCAAAATGTTTAATCCAAACATTGCAAAGTTAGATTCTAAAACAGTAAGTTGCCACTTCATTGGCTATCCAGACAGATCAAAAGGTTTTCGTTTCTACTGTCCAGACAGATATACAAAGTTTGTAGAAACAAGACATGCAGTCTTCTTTGAGGACGAAATGATGAGGGGGAGCTTGGTAGCTCGGAAAATTGATCTTGAGGAGAAGAGGGTGCATGCACCTAATCCGATGATTCAGGAGCCATTTTTCTCACTACCAGTTGCAACTCCACCCATGACAACTTTGGGGGTAGACCCGGAACCTGTCCGTCAGGAGCCGATTGAACCCGTTGTTGAGCATGAAAGGGAGGTGCAGCAGCAAATTTTAGAAGAAGTGCCAGAAGTCGAGGCACATAATGTGCCAGAAACTGAGGCCCTTAGAAGGTCTACACGACCAAGAAAGTCAGCTATTTCTACTGACTTTAAAGTTTATAACACAGAAATGGTTCATATGGAAAAAGATCCCACCTCATATGAAGAAGCCATGAGAAGCCCTCATTCATCGAAGTGGATGAAGGCAATGGAAGATGAGATGAAATCGATGGGTTCCAAAGATGTTTGGGACTTAGAGGAAATTCCTAAAGGAGCCAAAACAGTAGGCTGTAAATGGGTCTATAAAATAAAGTATGACTCTAAAGGGAATATAGAAAAGTATAAAGCACGACTCGTGGCAAAAGGATTTACACAAAGAGAAGGGATAGATTACAATGAGACATTTTCTCCAGTCTCATGTAAGGATTCCTTCAGAATCATAATGGCATTAGTTGCTCATTTTGATTTAGAGTTACATCAAATGGATGTTAAGACGGCATTTCTGAATGGTGATTTAAAAGAAAAGGTCTACATGAAACAACCCAAGGGTTTTATCATGGAAGGCAAGGAAAATATGGGATGTCGCCTGAAGAAATCCATTTATGGATTAAGACAAGCCTCTCGGCAGTGGTATTTAAAGTTTAATCAAACGATTAAAAGTTTTGGATTTAAAGAAAATATTGAGGATAATTGCATTTATGCAAAGTTTAAAAATGGGAAATACATTTTCCTAATCTTGTATGTGGATGACATTCTGCTTGCTAGCAGTGATGTTAGTCTACTACAAGAAACAAAGAAGTTCTTATCCTCGAATTTTGACATAACAGATCTTGGTGAAGCATCATATGTTTTGGGCATAGAAATTCACCGAGATAGAAACAATGGAGTCTTAGGACTATCACAGAAAGCATATTTAGAAAAGGTTCTTAAAAAGTATAATATGCATGCGAGTAAAGCCACACCTGCTCCTATAGTTAAGGGCGATAGTTTTGGGAAATTCCAATGTCCCAAAAACCAGTACGAGATCGATCAAATGAAAGGAGTACCATATGCTTCGGCAGTTGGCAGCTTACAGTATGCACAAGTGTGCACTCGCCCTGACTTAGCCTTTATCACCGGGGTACTCGGTAGATATCAAGAGAATCCAGGCATAGAGCACTGGAAAATGGTAAAGAAAGCATTGCGTTATGCACAAGGCACGAAGGACTACATGCTTACATACAAGAGATCTGATTCCCTAGAGTTAAAAGGGTATTCAGACGCAGATTTTGCGGGGGACAAAGATGATAGAAAATCCACGTCAGGATACGTATTCACCCTCGCTGGGGGAGCTATTTCGTGGAAAAGCTCCAAACAGTCGATAGTTGCATCATCCACGATGTATGCAGAATTCATAGCATGCTTCGAAGCCACGGGGCAGGCGATATGGCTAAAGAAATTTGTACCCGACTTGGAAGTGGTAGATTGTATTCACAAACCACTAAAGATGTACTGCGACAAT
The DNA here is from genome assembly GCA_021437245.1 of Aegilops speltoides. Lineage (NCBI taxonomy): Eukaryota > Viridiplantae > Streptophyta > Magnoliopsida > Poales > Poaceae > Aegilops > Aegilops speltoides. The sequence goes on from CM038147.1 coordinate 595,497,933, forward strand.
CAGGGTCATGTATTTTACGCTCACAACAACAAGTCGAGTAACGCTGCCAAAACAATAGAGATAAGGTATTATGTTGTGAAAGATAAAATCCAGGATCAAACTATAAGTCTCGAGCATATAAGGACAAAAGATATGCTTGCGGATCCGCTAACGAAAGGCTTACCACCCAATGTGTTCAAGGAACACTTAGCCGGCATGGGTTTAAGGGAAAGCCTTATGATTCCTGGATAGGCCCAAAAGGAACAGAATTTGCTTCTGATCATAACGTATGTTGTAGCTGTATGATTCTAACGGCAATTAAGCTGTGACGATGAAACATGCTCTATGTACCAATATGTGATGAAACAAATAAACTAGAAAGTATAAGGTTAAAAGTAAAAGTTGAGATCAAGGGGGAGAATGTTAGGTTGATCTCTCCACCGAGTGGGCCCAACGGCCCATCGGGCCTTGATCTATTCGCGCCCTGATCGGGGGCGCCCAACCCTCTCATGGTTGGTGGGCCCCTGTGACCTGCGATAAATAGAGAGGTGGGGGCCGGGGCACACGGTACGAGGTTAACCGCGCCGCCAGACTCCCCACCGAAATCCCCTTCCGATCTAGGGCAATCGCAGTGCTCACGGGAAGCACCACTGCCACCTCTCCATCTCGATCTCTCTGCGATCACCGGCCTCTACATCACCATGGCCGGCTCTGGATCGAGCTCATCCGCACCCAAGGAAGGTAGGTTACCGGAAAGATCTAGTCTATACGATCCAAAGAGTTCCATCAAGCCCATGTAGTCATCAGGATCGAGCTGGGTCTGCAAGGGATGCATGGACAAGATCATGGTGCCGAAGGCCGACGCGAAGCACTCCGGCGACCGGCGCTGCGCCTCCACCCGGACGAAAGGCCGAGGCAGCAGGCGGCTGCGCCGCACACCGGCGGATCGGCGGCGCGAGGGGCTCACCTTGCGGACGCTGTAGCCGTGCGCCCAGTCGTCGAAGACGAGGTAAAGGTGATGCCGCCGACGCTTTCGCTCGCGCCGCCGCTTTGGAATCCCTGCTCCTCTGCTCGCAAGATAATGGTAGTACAATAAAGAAGACATCCTCTCTGGTCGCCTCGCACGTCGCCTGCTTGTGCTCTGTCTAGTCGAAGATGGCGCAGCGGCAAGCAAAACGGCGGTTGATTGTGATGGGCGGCGGCGGTGGCGGCGGAGTGGCCAAGGGATTGATGGGTTATAAAGGGAGGAAAGTTGCCGGTGACCTATATATCGCGGTGTGGACCTCGTAGGTTGTCGCTGAAACCCATGGGCCTCGCCCTCCCCTGGGCTGATTTAGGGGTGAAATATATATAGTCCTACCAAAAACTAGACCAGTTTCTTCTAAAAAAAAAACTAAACCAGTTGAACCATGGAAAAAAATAGACGAGTTTTCAAAAATTCCTTCTACAAAAATATTGTATGTCATTGCCATACTCTTGATAAAAATAAACCAAAAACTAGACGAGATTAGGGGGTTGGTGAATTTCAAAACAACCTTCTAGTGCTTAGGAACTTGACAAGCAAGCTACAAAGAGTAGTAGGTAGAGGAGAAAAGAACTCGCGTCATTAACATTTTGTTAGTTCAATCTATGGTCAAAATTTGACACAAAGTACAAAGGGGCCCAATAAACCAAGATGGAGGTAGTAGCGAACAAAAGGGCACGACGATGTTTTTTCCGTGGTTCGGATTTTTTTTTGGCAAAGGAGGATAAACTCCTGGCCTCTGCATCTAGACGATGCATGCGGCTATCTTATTAATTATTCACAGAGACCATACAAAGTATCAGTGAGCCTGAAGCCACCATCTAGGCAACACCTATTGCTAGTCCTATCCCATTGATGAAGGTGTGCCGAATATCCGGGCGTAATACCAAACAGACATCGCACCAAACCCTAACATCTAAAGCCGGATGCCCCAGCCCATCCACACACCGGGTCTGGGTCCCATACCGAACCGACACACTCTCAGAGGCTGCCGCTGCTATCTTCCACCGGCCCATCTCCAGAGCAGCAACTGACCCATCGACCTTGCCTGGCCTGCCGTCGATGCCACCACAATGCCAGACAACTCCACCATCCTACACGAATCTGTCCACATGCGCCCGTCGCCGAACCTCCGCCGCACCATGCCACCGGGATCCGCCATCGGCCTTGCGGTGGGTGAGACACCGCTCTTCCGCTTGTCCCGTCCAACTAGCACTTGCTCCAAAACGATGCCCTCAGGAGGGACAACAGCATTAAAGGCATCATGCCACCATCGTCCGATCTGGTAAATCCAGATCTAGGGTTTTCCCCGGAGCATCACGAGTGGGATGTCACGACCTGCAACAATGATGCCTTGAGAAGGGAACGACATCATACACGCCGTCATTGTCCGCCATGACCGAAGTCGGCATGATTTTCACCGGAAGTCACGTCACCCCAACCTCGCAGTTGGCTGGAGCCGAATGGAGCCTCGCCGTGGAGACGAGGGCCGCCGTCGACATGCCGACAGGGAGCCTCCAGCCGCCCCTCACCGGTCCTCCTCGCGCCACCGGCCGGCCAAGGCCGTACCGAGACGGGTCTGGACAGGACGCCAGATCCGCAGCCATCGGAGCCACCCATGTGCCCACGGTCGCTACACCGTTCCGTGGTGGCACTATCCTACATCACGCTGATGGAGGCTTTGAACCAAATGGTTCTACGACACTCTTGATCCTGAATGTGTCGCCCATCAAGGGCCCACCAAGCGAAGTCAACCTATTACCCCATGGCTTATCGACCACCAAAGGTAAAAACTCCCTCGAGGTAGATCTTCATGGAGTAGACGATCTCGTTGCCCTTACAAACTCTTGACCCCTTCACACGTGAAACAAATACTCTTTAGTGACTCCTAACCACCAGGGGCGGAGACAGGGGGACCAGCAGGGGCCCTGGCCCCCCTAATGTCACTCGTTTAGGCCTAATACTAGTGTAAACATTGACTTTTTTGCTGTTAAAACAATGCATTTTAATGATCTGGCCCTCCCAAACAAGGTTTAGCAACGTTTGGCCCTCCCAATTTGATTTTCTTGGCTCCACCACTGCTAACCACCAAGGAGGCGCGCACCCTACAGTACTAACAAGCAAAATGAAGTCACTTGGATGAACTCCTCAAAAGATCTTAAATCAAATCTCTCTCCTGAACCCATATGATCTCTGTTAAAAATGATGTGATTGGAGTAAAAGAGATGAAGTGTTAGGTGTGGGTATTAGAGAATGGGAGGATCTTGAAGAATCAAGGAAGTCCAAACGCTCAGAGCATGTTCTGAACCAGGCCTAAAAAGAGCAGTGGTTCCGAACAACAAAAAAATGGCTCTTTTCTACGAGAATAGAACTGACTTAGAAGGCACGCATTGTCTTCCTTCCATCCAGGTGTACTCAACTCTCCCATATTTTGGGTCAAAAAAAATTTTGAGGGTAATTTTGGGTCAAAATTTGACCATCATTATGCCTAACAAAATATGAAGTATATTGTTGGATTTGTATTTAAAAGAGATTATCCATTGTATAATTTTTGGGGCATATAATTTACATTATTAGTTAAATGAAGGAAAAAGCTTACCTTCAACCGACCGATAACGCTCGCGCGTCCGCCGGCTCCGCGTCCGTCGGATCGTGTGTTGATCAGACGGACGAGAGCGTTCATCGCTTCCGCGTCACGCGCATACGTTTCTGAAACTGGGCGGCTGTTTCAGGAATAATTAACGCAGCTCAACGCTCCGCAGTGCTCCCGCTCCCGCAGCTCCGTTGTGTCTGTTAGGGCGGCGGCGGCGGGATCTGGTAGGGCAACGGCAGGCGGCGACCAACGGCGGGGGTGACGCGGGCGCATCCAACGCTGTGGCGACGACGACCGCGGCGAGGTCGGCGGTGGCCGGCGACGACACAAGCAGGTACGGCCGCGTGCTCCTTCCCCCCATTTCTGGTCGCCTTTTCAGACGGTTCTCCTCTGCTCGGCGGCTCCTCCTCGGCGGCTACGCGGGCTCGTGACAGTGGTGCTCTGTTGTAGTGAGGCGCCATTTTGTCGGCGCCACCGATGTAGGTGGTGGATTGTAGATGTGTAGCTGTAGCAGGCGATTGGGATTTCCTGAGATCTGGTTGCAGAAACTTCTGATTCCTTTGTAGCTAATTTTTTGGCTCGTTATAGTGATGTGTTGTAGGAATTTCTGTAGCTCAATTTTGGATGTAGGTGCTCCGTGTATGCCATCCGTTTTTGCTGTGCTATTAGGTAATCTCTGAATGTTCTAGGGTCTCCTGTCCTTTGATGTTCTAGGTTGTTACAGCTCAAATTGGCTAGTAGGTAATCTCTGAATTTTTGCAGCTCAAAGTTTTTTGTAGCTTTCTGGCTTGAGTATTAGTGATACATTATTTTGATGTTCAGAGAGAAGTTTCTGTAGCCAATTTGATGTTCACATAGAAGTTTCTGTACCAATTAGTGATGCATTAATGTAGGTTATGCTTCAGGAATTTTTGTACTTTATGCTTTCTGAAACTTTTTGATATTTAGTTATTGTAGGTCATGTATGATTTCTGAAACTTAGTTTTTTCTTTTCTGAAACTATAGATATGTTTTCTCTGAAATTTAGTTATTGTAGGTCATGTTTCAACACATTTCTCTGAAACTACTCATGTAGTTATCCATTTTGTTTTCTGAAACTACATATATCCTTTCTCTGAAATTTTAACTACTGTTCAAATACTTTTCCATGATTTTTTAGTTCATGTTTATCTGAAATTAGTTGGACTAGCTAATGTTCTTTCAAACCTTTGTTTTGCAGAATGACTATCTATCAAACTCGTTGGTCGGCAAAGCGGCTGCGCGAAATAGCCAATGACATCAAAGGAAAAGAGAGATGTAATAAGCAAGTCCAGCTTCGGGATTTGCTGTTTATATCTCCTTTGGGCCCTCCTCTGAAGAGCTCCTCGATTTCATTATTATGAACATTGACCCTAAGAATCGTGTGCTGAAGTATGTAATCTTTTGCTTTTTTTGTATTTTCTTTTTCCTGTTGCATAACACCTTTTGTTTTCTTTTATTCTCGCAACATCTATTGTTTTTTTTGTGAATTGCAAGATTAATGACCACAAGGAGATCCACTTTTCAAAAGACATGGTTAAGAAGATATTCAATGTCCCATCTGGTAGCAGACCGATAGAGTTCGGGAAGAGGGGCAAAGCTGATTTCCGTGAAGTTTATCTGCGCGGCGGGGATAGGGCTCCGATAGCCAACGCAGTTTCTGTCTTATCAAAAGCAGATGATGATGACACCATCGAGAGGTCATGGGTATTACTGTGCCTGGCTTTGGTCCTAGCTCCTGGGACAGGAAACATGATCCCCCTAGATTATCTTTACACCCTACGAGATATGAGCATGGTCCATGAGTTTGAGTGGGATGAGCATATCCTGTGTGATGTGATGAGAGAAGTTAAAAAATACCAGGATAGGAGGAATGAGGGTAGAGGGAAATTTCTCATCGGTGGATGTCTACCAATGCTTCCGGTACACCCTTGATTCCTGTAACATCCCACTCCTTTTTATCCCGCAACAACAAATCTTCTTCTTGAGGTGCTGATGTTTTCTTTTCTTTTTTGTGTCTTTTTTGTAGATAATTTATATGGACCATCTTGATGTGCCAAGAGGATGCATAGTTGATCACACCATCAACTACTCGCTTCCTAGAGCTTGTTTCGTTCATGAAATGGACTTTTATGCTGTTGTCGCAGTGGACACCCTGGATGATGGTTTTGGGAAGCGTCCTGTAAGTGATTGAAACTGAAAGACCTTGCTCTTTTTATATAGAAGACATTTGTCTGTTGCAATTCTTACTTATTTTCTCTTCTTTTGTAATGCAGTTCAGGACCAGTACACCATACGCAGTAGTTGAGTTCATGTCATATGTAGATCAACATCACCAAGAAGCTGCTAGTGAACATGTCACAGAGGAATTTCTGGAAATCAGCGACCAAGGGGGTGTTGTTAGGGGCGCAACACACACTGCAGATGTGCCTGAGAGCTCACACATGCAAGCAAATGTACATGTGGGAGCAGATCCGGGTTCTCAAAGCCCACCTCACACCAGTACAGGGGGTACCAATGGTAGCGCAGAGCATGTGCATGAGCAGCATCCATCTAACACGGAGAGTGGTGACGATGTGTGCGGCTCCTTGGAGGAGTGGCTCCATGCATTGCCAACAATCGAGGAGTTAGATGTGGGTTTTTTTCTCGCAACTATTTTTTTTCCTTTTTCCTTTTTCATATTTTTTGCACCTTCATCTCACTGGCATGTTACAAACTACTGTCCCTACCAATCTAACGCTATTGTTTCCGCACATTACAGTTGCCCCCACAGACGCAAGCCATATTTAACAAGCACAAAGAGCTCCATGCCAGAGAACTTCATGCTGCATTCAGCTCATTTGGGAGGGTCCTGCAAGGCATGTACTGCAAGCGGATGGGCCTAATGTTGTCTGAGGCACACAAAGCTGAGTGCAGCATTCACGCACAGAAAGCTGAAGGTGAAGGCATCACTTTCAGTGTACCAGGGGGGACTCCTGCTGCAGGCATGTCTGATGGGGCTGCAACTGAACCTTTTGCGCAACAGCCCAAGCATTCGGAGCAGCCCAACATTCATCCTGTCACTATACCGCCTCCGCAACAGCCGAAGCAACCAGCCACTACCACTGTACCATCTCCGCAACAGCCCAAGCAACCAGCCACTGCCACTGTACCATCTCCGCAACAGCCCAAGCAACCAACCACTGCCACTGTACCATCTCCGCAACAGCCCAAGCAACCAGCAGCGGAAGTAGGTCAAAACAACGATGCCCCACCCAGGATGAGCGATGACAACACTGAAAATGATCAAAGCAACGACAATTATCAGAGCAATGGCAGAGTGGAAGACTCAGGCAGCAAGGCAAACGACACTGTATCTAAGTCTCTTCGCAGCCCAAGCTACGCACATGTAAATCTGACGAGGAGGCCATGCACACTTGAAGATGGACCTTCTTTTGGATTGTTTGAGCCGGGGAGTGATGATGACCTACTATTTCAGGAGCTTCCTCAAGTTCGTACATCCCCTGCAAAAACTTCGGTTGCAGATTTGGACTCCTTCTTGATGATCCGTACGAGGAGCCCTTTGTTTGGTGATTCTCCGGCTACCTCAGCTGGGCCAGTCTACGATGTGACTCCCATCGCAACACGCCCTCCAATTTCAACAGGCCCTGCAGGTTATTTGCTCCCCAACCACTTTTTGTGCTCCAACCCATGTTTTGCTTTGTTTACAGAAACTCAGCACTTCCATGCTCCAAACCATTTTTTTTTCTAATGTTGTTTCTGTTTTGTTTTTTCATTTTCATTTGGGGGGCAGAAGCAGGAGTAGCTGAGACAAGTGAGGAGGTGGTTATTGAAGTGAGCAGCGGGGGAAAACGTGATGCGAAGAAGCCCACACTCAAGAGAGTTGCAAAATCGCCAGAGAATGCACCGAAGCTGAAGAGGATGAAGAAGATCACAGTTAATGCTTCCGACGATGCCATATACAAGCAGTACTGTTGCACAAACTACCATATAAAGGACCCTCCTGAAGGCGAGCCCTTGTAAGTGTGTTTTAGCCGTTTTTTTGTGCTGATGATTTGTTCGTTGCATCCATCTTGTTTGCCACTAACCGAGCCACTGTTTTTTGCAACATGCAGACCTCCATTCATTAGGATAGGTGGGTTTGATGTTTCATTCAAGCATTTCAGCAGCGGGCTAAAAAAGCGAGCTCATTTGAACAATGAGGTCATGTCACTTTATGTTGAAAGCTTCAACATCGAGCACATGTATAGCAAAAGCAAACCCAGGAAGTTTGCGTTCTCACCGCATACAGCCGTGAGTCAACTACCCATTTTTTATTTTTTCACAATAGAGTTTCTGCCCACAACTTCCATATCTTGTTTCTAATCAATACCTTCTTCTTTGCATCAGTCCAAGCTTGCCGTGGACCCAAGCTCATTTCAGACACGTTCTTGCAGCAAAGATCTTGAGAGGGCCTGTGAAAGAAACAACATCATGAAATCTGATCAAGTAAGAAAATTTTGTTCTTGCATCAAAGCTATCCTAGCGCAACATGCTCTGTGTTTTTCTGATGTTATTAGTTTGTTTCTTAATTTTGCAGTTGTTCTTCACCATTGTCAAGGACGGACACTGGGCAGTTGTGGTTGCAAACTTGATGCACAAACAATTCAACATCTTTGACTCAAGGGGTGATGACCGGACTATGTCAGCATCCTCGAGAAGCCATGTCGCAATCTGGTATGGACGCTACACCTCTTTCCTTTCTCTTTTTTCATTTTTTCTATATATAAATTTTGTTCTTGTGGTACCAATCATACAAGATTCAACTGTGTAATCCATCTTTTCGCAACATCAAATTTTGTAGATAGCCAACTTCAAGACTTTGGTCAGAGAGGGAAACCCATGGAACCTTGACTTTGACAAGTTTGATTGTGTCAGCCCGAATGGGTATCCGCAGCAGTCAACAACGTATTGTTTTCTGACCATTTTCCTTTTTTTCATGTGTCCATCCTCAATTTTTTTTATGTTTTGTTGTCAAGCGAGCAGATTTTATATGTACTTGTGACTTTTTACATTTTATTTTTTGATAGGTTTGATTGTGGGTTGTTTGCTATTCTATACATGGAGAATCTAACTGGCAGGGGGATGAGACCATTCAGTGTGGTATGACCTTTTTGCTACGCAACACTACTAGCTAAATAACTTGTTGTTTCCGGAGCACTTGTTGTTTCCATTTTCTTGCTACTTTTCTAATGGTAATCATGTTTTTTGAATTTTTCTCCTAACTAACTTACAAAGCTCCCTTGTTGTATGCCTAGGACACGAGGTCATTGCTCAAATTTCGATCATTTGTTGCGGCGAAGCTTTTTAAGCACCCTCAAAACACACTCAACTCAGCCGAAGAGTTTCAGAAACTGCTGAGTAGCTCGTAGAAGATGACAATCGGAGCAAAGTACTTCCTAGATAGTTTTTAGGCTGCTCTTTTTGTGGAAAAATGTATGCGCTACATTCTTTTTTGTGTAACCAGAAACAACAAGATGCTGTTAACTATCTACTCTATCTCTTGTGGAACCCAAGCTGGAGCATGTATCATGCTGGGGCATGTCCCTTTTTTCCTCTTTTTTATTTTTGAAATATTGGAGCATCACCCATGTTCTGCTGTCAAATGTAAACTTGAGTGCTATCAATGTGAACTAGAGACGGATGCAGATATGAATGAGAATGACTAGGGTTTCTGAACTATCCACGCAAATATGTGAACTATCCATGTTGCAGTTTTTTTTTTTGCTTACTGGTTTTCTGAAATAAGGTGTCCTACCCCATATAGGGATGGCACCCGCAGGGTTTGGGTACGGGTTGTGCCACCCCATACCCTTACCCATCCCTTCTAAGCTTACCCATCACCCTTACCCATACCCGTCAATGGGTATACTTTTCTCCCATACCCGTTACCCGACAGGGTAGATGGGTACCCGTGGGTAAAATTACCCATGTTTGCAAAGCATCGCTTTGAACAACTCATTGTCATAAAAAACAACATATAATTATAATCTATAAACAACAATGGATTATAACAACAACACACATTTTTAAACAACAACACATCATAAACAACAATATATTTAATAAACATCACTTTCTCGTAAACAGCAACACATCAAAACATCAGCATATTGTCATATATTTTGAGTTCACAAATTCATGACAAAGTGAAGAGATAATTTCGAGTTCATATGAATTTTATATGGGTAAATGGGTTCGTGGGTATGGGTTATATGATCTCATACCCGTACCCGCTCTACCTGATGGGTTTAACATTTCCCTATTTCTATACCCATGGATATTTTTTTTGTCCCATACCCTTACCCTAATAGGGTTTTTACCCGCAGGGTACGTGGGTAATGGGTACCCATTGCCATCCCTAACCCCATAACAACACATGCCATGTACAATCATCCATGTATACAATAGCTTTTTTTGCAAGCACCTGAAACATCATGTTTGCAACTTGAAACAAATGGTACATTCATGTATGTACAAATGGTACATTCACGAAACAAAGCATTACTGGAAATATGGTAAAGACCTCAAAAACTACAGCACAAAGTGAGAGATATCTTTTTTGTAACAAAAATGTGAGCTATTTTTTTGCATGTATCAAATTGGAATAGAACCTGAATACATCATACATCATCGAGGTTGCAAAAAATAGTATTTTTATGTGTTTTTTGTTGAAGCACATGTAGTGAGTCTGAAAACAAAATGCAAAACATCCTTCAACAGGACCAATAACTTTCCCAAGTCTTTTCTCTCATTTTTTTTCATCCTAGAGGTTGAGTTGCGTTGCTTGGGCATTTCTTGGATCATTTGTCATCATGGCTCTCCAGTATGCACAAGTTGTTACAGTATGCCCCACCTCGGAGCAGAATTGACATGTAGGCGGTGCTGTCGCCGCCTCTGTTGCAGCTTTTAGCGGTCCACATGTCTGCACGTTGTGACCTTCTTCTTTGCAGAACTTGCAGCGAATACTTCTTTTTTCAGACTTTGGCTTCACTGCTGCCATTGGCTTCTTCTCTTCTTGTTTTGACTTCTTCTTCTGCTTATCATCTAGCTGCTCCACCAGAGTCTTCTTCCTCTTCTCTCTTTCAGTTGGTCGGCCTTTTTTGGGACACGAGCTGGGTTTCGTAGCATCTCTGTGCTTTGAGGCTGTGGTAGGCCATCATTCAACGCTCCCGTTGTAGGAGCAGGTTGCGTTGGGGGTTCACTGTGCTGCGTTGCTTGTTGTTCTGGCAGTACCCCTCTTTTCGCCGCAGCAATGGCAGGCTCAAGAACTTTTATTGCTTCATCTAATATCTTGTATGCATCATCATTGCAACATGCATCAGAGGTGAGCCATGTCAACCTTCGGCACAAGGAGTCGTATTTGAGCGTGTTTGTCGAGGGGTGCCCAAATTCCAGCAATCGCCCAGTTCTGGCCATGCTTGTTGTTGCTGCTTCAGACCACCTTTCCAACAAGTATTGTTGCGGAATAACTTGCACATTGAGGTGCACCATCACCCTTATTATGTGGGCGCAAACCAGGCCATTCATCTCAAAGTAGTGGCAACTACATTGGAACACCCCTTCATCCATCATAACACGCATAGAGAAGAGCTTTGGGTTCTCATACAAGCTTGATGTTAGATTGAACACGAGGCCTTGCCCTTGGTACTCAGCGTCTTGGTTGATAATGTAGCCCGTAGACGCAGTCACTTGTTTCTGGAACTTGCCAAAGACGTTGCGTGTGTAGTAATCAGCAGCTTGTCGCTCAATGTTGTATCTGAAACATTACAAAAGGAAGCAAAGTTCTCAAAACAAAGCATGAAAAAACTTTTTTTTTGGATTTTTTGCTTCGGTATAGTGAAGCTGGCCTACCGAGAGTACAGTGGAGGAGCAGTCGTTTCACCAGTGAACCCAGCATTGTCCTCGCGATCAAGCACAATTTCCTGGCACAGTTCATACTGTTGCACAAACCTCCATACAGAATCAGCTGGACGAATCATTGTCTTGAAATATGAGTTCAGCCCCTCGGACCTGCCTGTCGTGCTTGTGAATGGGAAGAAATTGTTCTTGAAATACGCTGGAGCCCACGTACGCCTTGTTCGCCACATGTTCTTCAAGTGTTTGTTTTCAGCAACTTCGAAACACTCCAACATGTGCTGCCATGTTTCCTCAAATTCTTCAACCGTTTCAGAGTTGTTGATACAAGTGTAAAACACATCTGCAAACGCCTCATTTCTCAGCAGCCTCCCCAACTTAGAACGCGCGTTGCCAAACACATGAAACTTGCAACACCTATGGCAAGTATATGGGAGCACCTGCTTTATAGCTGTCGCCATTGCTTGGTCTTGGTCAGTCATTATGTTCTTTGGATGCTCATTGTCCATTGCAACCATCCATTGCTCAAAAACCCACTTGAATGTTTCAATAGTCTCATCCGGCAACAAAGCACACCCGAGTGAAATGGTTTGGAGGTGATTGTTGATACCAACTATAGGACCAAAGGGCATGTTGTATCTGTTAGTGCAGAAAGTTGTGTCAAAGAACACGCAATCTTTATATTTCGGGTACAGCGCCCTCGTCCTCCCATCAACCCAAAACAATGCAGTGACAGAGTTCATGGCAGGATCTTTTTGCTTCGCAAAGAAAAACTCTGGATTCTGGGCCTTCCTCCTCTCAAAGTACTTCACTGTCATATCCATGTCCTGTTGTGTTATCGCTTCCCGAAGCTTTGCACGTTCATTCACAACATCCCTCTTCACGTACGGCAGTATCCTAGGGTCACCTCCATGTATCCTGCCAAGGAAACTCATGCAATCTGAATTTGACAGGTTAATATCATGCAACGTCAACAAGAGTTCGTAATCTTCAGCAGGTATTTTGCGGTGCGAGCGGTAGTATCTAACACGCTCCGGTTGCTGCATCAGTGGATGTGTATGCTCTGCAACAAAGCAAGTGACTGTCAATCTCCCATCCCCAAGCCCAACAATCATGTGTGCCTTACAATCATGACGGAGAATCCTGTTTTTTTGACGCGTTCTTGTCACATCCATTTCATCACTAGGGCGCCTGCTGGAGTTGCTTGTTTCTGTCGCAATGCTCTCTGAGGTGCTACTTGTTTCCGGTTTATCGGGCTTTCTAGCATGCACACACCCAAAGACCCTCTTGATCATTATTGCATCCTCTTGCTTCTGTCCTCTTTTTTGGCTGTACTTTGTAGAAGATATATGTGTGCCGAATCCCAATTTGAAGGCATAGTTGTTGTAGAATTTCTGGGCATCCTCAAATGTGTGAAACACCATGCCAACATAGGGCGATAATGGCTGTGATGAAACATCTCCATCATCTGAATCATCTTGCATCACATCATTAGCAGACGACAATCCATCTGAATCTTCATGATTATCGACAGAAAAGTTCTCTTGGACATAACTCTCTTCCCCTTCAGCACCAGCTCCCTGAAATAAGGCACACATATATCAATTGTTTTCCTATAGTTGCTATAAACAGTTCTAATTGTTGTTTCAGAAATTCAGGTACATATATACATGTATCAATTGTTTTTCAGCTTCATTTGCACACAAATTTACAATCAATGGCCTTTTCTCACACAAGCACACACATTCAAAATCGTATCATAGGTTGATAAATTAGCACTAACAGAGAGGATCATGTTTTTTGCAGAGATAGAACAAGCACACTTGAGTTTCAGGGAAACTCACACAGATGTGTGTGGGTATTTGCCTGGGTTCCACCACAAACATGAAACAAATTTGAATTTTCTAGCTGACATACACATAAAACAAATAGGAAATTCTACCTATGTTTCTGATACATAGGGTTTTCCATGAGTTTCAGAGACACGCGAGTGTTCATGTTTTTTCAGAGTTAGGAAACTCACCCAGCTGCTCTGATTTGATCTGGTAGAAGTTGTTTCAGGAAACACAACCGGAGGGTTCGTGAACCAGGATGATACTCCAGCTCGCGGAGGAAGCCCCGCGGCCGCGGTCGGAGCTGAGAACGATGGCCGCGGCTGTTCTCCAAGAGGCGGCCCCCGGCGAGCTCGATCTGTGTCGGATCCCAGCATCTGCCGCGCGATGTGGTGCGCCATCTTGTTGCAGGGACTAGGTGCCCCCGCGCCGGCGGCAGCAATTTTTGCGGTGTTGGCGACTGCCGCCGCGGTGGGGCGGAGCTCTAGCTGGTGGACGCTGGTCAAGGGATTTTGTTTCTGAAACAGAGCGGATGTTGCAGGAAATAACGACCAGGTCAGTCGCGGGCGGTGGTTTGCATCCGACAGCTGTTAGATGGCTAATCCAACGGCTCTCCGGGCGGCGGATGACTCTAACAAATCCGCCGGCGGACGCGTAGTGGTTCCCTTAAATGAATCTATGGTCATACTTTAACTCAAAATAAGAGGGGGGCTAATAAACCCAGACGGAGGGAGTAGTTCTGAAGATTAAAAAACTACAACCTCTTCACTTCACGGGCTTTTGAGAAACCGCAAGAAGCAAAACACAGTAATTTTTCTCGGAGGATTTAATGTATTTGTATTATTGTATATATGATGCATCTTCCCCTACCTCCACCCTGCAACGCAGGAAGAGGTGCCGACTACTTAACCAGTACAGACTTCGAACTGCAGCACATTCATGAGTAGTAACACCAAATTCTTCTTGCTTGTACAGGACAGAAGCGAACTATCAACTATGCACAGTACTCCTACAAGGTAGGCAAGAACAAGTTCTGCTTTCCCTGAAGAATCTCTTGGTGACTTCTATCTGCAAGTGGTAAACCAGAAACAGGAAACATATTTCAGTTTAATCCCAATCGAGAGAAATTTCAACGGCGGATCCAGAAGTGGACCAGTTTTCAAAAAATATTTTGTTAAAAAAACCCACTAGGCTGGCAGTAGGACCTTTGTCAACCCGAAGGACATTCAGCTCATAATTTATGTATAAAATGAATTTCCAGTGCTCCACGTTCAAATATTAATGATCTTAATAAATCACATTCACCAAACAAAAATACTTTTTCTAAACCGAAACGAAACACAACCAGTATATATGATGGGACTTGGAAGATCAATTATATATGCTGAGACTTTCGCAAAGACCATGTGTGAAGTGCCAGAGCCTATTTCTTCTTGCCCATCCACCTTACTAGTACCTCACATCACAAAGTCAAGCATTAACCCAAGCAACTCCAGGAGTCACTAACCAGGCATGCAACTTGACTAATGTTCTGCTGATCTTAGATTATATACAAGACTTCACACGATTAAATCCGACAAGTTCCACTTGACAGGACAGGTACATACAAGTAGAACGACCTACATACTACATAGAAGAGCAATCTCAACATCAACCATATCACATGTCGCGGCATACATTCATAGCAGAAGAAACTACGGACTACACGGGAGGACAATTTGAGCATCAACTAGGCATGCCTGTGTCTCAACAAAATAGAAGAACTTCATTACACCAACTGGCCATGGCTGCATCTAAGCAAAATAGAACAACTTCCCTGCGCCAACTAGCCTTTTTATTTAAAGGAAGAAACCCCCCGGCCTCTGCATCAATCGATGCATGAAGCCATATTATTAAATAAAAACATAACAAGGTCATAAGGTCCAAAGATGCTCATAAACTGAGCAGTAGTCGAAAATAAATAAATCTGGAAAGCGCCACAGCCGGCGATATAAGGCTGAAAAAGTGCCACATCCGGTGATATAAAATAAGATACGATGCCTACACACCTAGCCTATTATTAGCTCGCCACCCAAATCAGCTGAAGATAGGCTGTGCTACCGTCTCCCAATGGTTGCACCCAATAACCAAAGGCTCCCTGAAGTTCACATGAGTGAGTAAGGACCACATACAGATCCAAGTTGTAGCTCTGTAGATAACCTGCAAAAAATTGGTGAATTGTGTCCCATTAAAAATCATATCATTTCTAGTGTTCCATATAGCCCAAAATAATGCACGTACTTCTATCCGAATATGTTTAGCTAAGTGTACGTCCACTCCATTAAGCCACGTCCCAAATAACGTGTTTATGCTCCTTGAAGGTTGAACGTTAAAGGCTATATGAATTGATCGCCATAATAATTGTGCAGGAGGACATTCGAGAAAGAGGTGTTTAATCGTTTTATTTTGATCACAAAAACCCTGCACCAACTAGCCATGGCTGTGTCTCAGCAACCTTTCCTCCCAACTCCCCTGCCTATAATCAAAAGAAGCCCAAACTATATGAAAATTCAAACAGAAGTTGAGTCAAGGATAATAAATGAAGCCACATCTATCACCAAGTCCAAAGAAGAATGGTAAAATTGTCCCCGGGTGTACAATCAAACTTTACCATTGTGGAAATTGTACAAAAGTATCGAAAACTAAATCATCTGGATCGGCATTATTAGACAAAACCTACATTACAAATCGAGAATGGCAATAGAAGAGCAATTACTTTCTAATGTCTCACACCTTCGCCCTATGTTTATGATGGAAAAAACTGCACTTCTAGATTGTTAGGTTATTCAAGATTTACTTTGTGTATCATGACATATGAGAATCTGTACAAAGCGCTGATTCTAATCAAAATAAGATTTTTTTTTTAGATGTGTAAGAACTGAAATTAATCAAATTCATGCACTACAAACCTAAATTAATTAATCATGCATTATTCTATAAACTGAAGAACCAAGCAAAAAACATGTATACGTAGCAAAAAGATAAATTTACCTCACTTGTTCAACAAGGATAGCACATTACCAGACTTCATGTTTTCACAGTTCTAGATCCAACCATTTCCACCCAACTCCCCTGCCTACAAGCAAAGAAGCCCAAAAAACAATGAAAATTCTAAGCGAATTGGGATCAATGAGAAGGCATATGTGCCCAAAAAAACAATGAAATTTTTATTTCACATATCAGATGATATCACTATATTCTCTTAGTGCAATTGTACCCAGTTTCCGGTTGTTAGAAACCACTTGGTGAAGAGATCATTATGTGCACAAAACCATAGTCAGCATTGTAAATTGCTAGACATTAAAGCAATTGTTATATTCCTATTCTAGCTTTAATATTGCCTAGTAATAACAACATGTTACATTGTCATAAATCACCTTGGTGACAAAGAAACAACTAATTCGATGTATTCTTATATATATTCAATGGATCCTTAATCACATGAACAATATCAGGAACAAAAATTAAATGTAAGGAATCCAAGCCAAACAAACAAATTGGGATTACTGTATTACCTGCAGTATAGAAATTTGTGTATGGATGAAGGGGGTCGTAACATGTTTTACTTGTATGAGTAATATGTCTGATTTGCATCGATTCACCTTGGAGCAGAAAGTTTCCAACTGTCGTAGAAAGAACAATCACATTTGTGTCCTCCTCATACCCCATTATCAACAAAAACCTTTCGTGGCCACTTTGCATTGAGTGTGGGAGAGCCCTTCTAGCTCAATAGTTTTCTGCAGCAGCACCCATCTGACAACACTATCACATTTTGATTCCCGCTCCCATAACTGGATGGTAAATTTTGACAAAGTGGCAAGACCAAGTTCATTATCCTCTGTTCGTAAGAGCTGCACAGACCCATACGTTTGATGGTTGATATGGGCATCCGCGGGCTTCTCCATCGCACAAAGGCTCTGACTTTAAAAATCAAACACAAGGGCGCCACCTCCGCAAAGCGTCCAACAAAGTGCATTCCCAACAAGGACGCTCGGCCTTGTGAAAAATATCCTAGGTGCAGAGGCCAGCGAGACAATATCTCCCCACACACCAGATACCGATTTGTACACACAAGCGAACGTATTTTCGCCTCCGTTGTTGATCAATACCAATTTGAACGGGCTCGAGAAGCAATCGCCATGCACGTACCCATCTTCGGCATCAACACACAACACGGCGGCATGCCATCTTGAAACGTCATCGTCATCTTCTATCCCCGACGGAAAAGCCACACGGTGTCGCCGGCCGGTGAGGGGATCCCACACGATGGCCTTGCGCAAAGACTCTTCAAGCAGGACGGCGAGGCCGTGGCGGCACCCTCCAGCCTTTGAGGGAGGCGGAGAAGAATCTCCCAGAGGACGTCCTCGTCGTCCAGCGGGTGGGCCGTCGCCCGCTTGCAATAGTGGCCGCTCATACTTGTCTCAAGGTTGTACACCAAATTGAAATTGGGGAGAAACCAGGGGCGCTCACCGGTAAATTTCTTCAGGGTGAAATTGGAGAGAAACTAGAACCGAAGTGAGACTGTCGATCGCCGGGGGAGCTAGGGCTAGGGCAAAGGAGCTCGATCGGCCGGGGTCGGGGAAGCTCCGAACGGCGGAGGCAGGGCGAGGCGTGCCGGAATGAGGGAAGGACTCCCCGGAGCGCTTGCGGGAGGGCGGCCGCCGGCGCTGGGCGCGGTTCGCCGGAGAGACGCACGGTGGGAATAGGTGAGTTTGTTTTCTTCTCTCCGTCTATTGCTTCGTTTTTTGGGGGAGAATATCGTAGGGCGCTTATAGGCGCCGGCGCACCGGCCGAGCGTTTCGGCCGGTCCAGCCCAGGCCATCGGATTTGAGCCACGCAGCCGTTCGATCCAGGCAAAAAAAAAAAAAAAAAACAGATCCCCGAGTCGTCTTCAACCTCCGACGTGCACGCTTCCACCCCCTCTTCCCCGCGCGCCTCCGCCTCCTTGCGCAGCTCCACGAGGGCGCCGGTCGCCGGTCGCCGGCCGTTCGCATTCAACGCCTCCACAACCCCTCTCTCGCTCGCACCCGACGCCTCACAATCCCCTCGTGTACTCCGCCTCAACCTGATTGCAACTACGCCGTGGATCGGGTGTAACTCCTCCATTAACGCTCCATGGATGGACTGGCACTGCCGCCGTCAACGCTCGCTGCACGAATTGTTTGATCGGCAACCACCAGTAAAAAAACTACTTTGAATGGATGTAGCAAAATACATCGCCTATAGTAACAAAAATAATGTACGGTTGCAGCAAAAGCTTTTGCCTCGTCGCTGGTCGTAGCTTTTCCCCTCGCCGGTTGAAGCTTTTCACACATACGATTGAAGCATTCTCTATCACAGTTGCAACTTTTCTGATTGCGCAGTGTCTGGTTGTAGCTTTCTCTCTTAATGGTTGGAGCTTTTCTCAACTACGGTCGAGGCTTTCTCTATCATGGTTGTAGCTATTTCTCTTTTTAAGCAGCGCTTGGTTAAGGCTTTCTCTAACGCTTCAGTTGAAGCTTTTTGATCGTAGGTTTGTAGCATTTTATGTTGACGGTTGTAGCTTTCAGCGATGGCACTGATCGCTTGTAGCTTTCTCTACATCCGGTTGAAGCTTTTCATCTAGGGCTTGAAGCTTTTTGTGTAAGCGGTTGCAGCACGAAGGCGCGTGGTTGTCTGCAATGCCTCGTTGCCGTCCATTGCCCCCATGGCGGAGCGATTCAGGGGAGAGGGAGTCTATGGTCGCGTCTTTGTGCAAGCAGGGGCGTCGCCAGGGGGTGGGCGCGGCCATGGCTTGGCGTCCGAGGAAGCGGCCGGCCTGGCATGGCCAAGTTGTACCCGGTCGCGTGTTGTACAGCGAGCAGTTCCGGCAGAGGTCAGGGAAGAGCGAACGCTGGTGGGGGAGGAATGCGAGTGGAGGAGAAAGAGATAAGATGGGGAGAAGACAACAAAGAGATAAGGTGGGGCCAGCACGTGCTCCTGCCATACGATTCCTTCGGATCGAACGTCCCGTGCGCAACCGGCCCAAAGTTCGGCCGGCGCGCCCGGTACAAACGTTTACCAATATCGTATTGCTTGGTCAATGTGATGAATCCCACCGAAGGGCCGAATAAATAAGGCCCAATAAACTGGCTGACGCTTTCCGAGTAAAACACGAAATAGATGTTTCTTTTTTGAACTTCGAAATAGACGTTTCTTTGTCTCGGAAAAAACGAAATAGATGTTTTTACTATTAAAAAACAAAGAGTGAAGTGCATTGTAGGTCCCCAAACTTTTTCAGGGGTGTCATGTAGATCCTCAAACTAAGAAAACAGGCATCTAGGTCCTCGAAGTCCAGTAAGTCTGTCATTCAGGTCCAAAATCTGTCAGACCCCTCCTGACCGGCCAGCTGGCGCAATTGACCCAGGACACGTCAGACCGGGGGCCTGCAAGGTAACGCCTGGTGAAAGAAATATGCAAATAAATTCAAATTCATGAACTTTAACAAAATGTCCGCGTCGTTCGCGAATATGAAAAAAATGTTTGCGAACATTCATATACTTTCAGGACTTTCAAAAAGTGTCCATGAAAATGGAAAAAATGCTCACGACTTTAAAAGAATATTCAAGTTGTTCTCTAACATTCATATGCTTTCATGACTTTAAAAATGTGTTCGCGGATATGAAAAAAATGTTCACGACTTTAAAAAAACGTTCGTATTGTTCACGAATATGAAAAAATGTTCATGAACATTCGTATACTTTCACCACTTTGAAATAATGTTTCTGTCGTTCGTGAATATGAAAACAATGTTCACGGACATTCATACACTTTCACGACTTAAAAAAATGTTCGCCAATATCGCGAACATTTTTTTTAAGTCCTGAACATTTTTTTTCATATTCGCGTACTACGCATACTTTTTTCCATATTCATGAACGACGCAAACATTCTTTTAAAGTTCATGAATTTGAATTTAATTGCCTATTTTCTTCACCGGCCATTACCTACATGACACCCTTAAAATAGTTTAGGGACCCACAATGCACTTCACTCAAAAACAAAATAGACATTTATTGAAAAAACCCAAGTAGAGCCAGACAGCCAAGCGAGCCGTGCGATGCTTCTCTCGGGTCAAGCATGTGGCCAACCTTCAACGGTCGACGATGCCTCTTGATTGCCATTGCCTTGTGATGCACTAGGACTGCCACCTTTCCATTGGATTGCTTTGAAGAGAATATCAAATATAAACCCAGGTAGAGGAGGCTTCCAGTGGTGCTTGAGGAAGTGGCAAAGGAAGTCGAGGTCGTCCAGGGAAGGTGTGGGGGAGGGGCAATGGTTCTGCAGGGAAGCGAAGGAGGATCTCCTGGAGGTGGTCTTCAACCTCCCGCTGTGACACCGGCGAGGAAGGGTAGTAGCTTGTCTGAGCAGACGTAGGATCTGAACTGGGTAGGTGGAGTGTATTCGATTGTCGGTGATGAACAATAGCTGTCCACTTGGTCTACATGCAGATATTTGTTCTTACCTTTTTTTTCTTTTTTGTGAATAATATTTTATTTCCATTTCAAAGAGAAAAAGAATATATATTTTTGCCAGGAAAGAAGATATATTTTTGACTTGGAGAGGAATTGAGATGCTTAAATTTACAATTAAGTTTGCATATTTGTGTCATGCATTTTCTTTGGTAAATAATTTTACTGAACTAATGTTTCAGTCCGGCATGACGAGGAACAGCAGAATGAAGAGGACGTGTGTTTGGGGGGTGGACACGCACGTGACCTCTACAATAACAACAACGAGCAGTGAAATAATAGAATTTAGCAAAGACATATAGAAAAGAAACAGTATACAAGCCTTTTTGCGTCTTTTACCAACTCATCAATGTACAAACAGCAAGAGAGCACATATTGCAGTCTAATCGGTAATCACAGGATAAGGAGATTTACACACTAAAAGTTATTATTCTCCACTCCCCGGTTTTCTGTCAAGAACTTAGTGACTTTATGGACCGTCGGAAATTGTATATCCAAAACCACAAACAAATTTTAGTGCTACTTGGAATGAGAAAATATTTGACGGCAAGATCCAGAATTGGACTGCCATTTGAAATACATACATCAAGAATTTTTGGGGGGTCAAGTACTCTTTGCAGTTGAATGGCGCAGCGCATGAATGTAACATGGGCCCATTCAGAAATAAAAAGCATCGGGACACTCTATTTTCACTCTTAAAGACCAGAGTAAGCTTAACCCACAAAGGCAAATACATCCTCTGTGTGAATGTTTTGTCTTGCACTCCCGGAGCACATTCTAAAATAATTAGTATGAGAAATGATGGACGACAGATTTATAGATACATAAATATATATATGTATAGCAACACATTTGGAGTGCCAAGCAAGATATGTGTTTCAAGTTACTGAAAACATAATGCAAACATAGATTCAGTTTAACAAAAGTTTTCAGATAAACTAGCAGAGCTGCAAAAGGATAATGTAGCAACCAAACAATGATGGTCAGACTGTTCCCCACAAGCATGTCTTGGTTTCTTTGAAGTACGTAACCGGGTCTCAGGTGGGTAGCCACAACAAACTTTAGAGCGATGAGGGCGGAAGGTTCAGGGCCATGAATCCAAGCAATAGTTATATTCCTTTTCTAGCTTTAATTTAACATAGCCCAATAATTACAAGAAATTACATCACCATAAAGCACCAAACCAACAAAGAAACAAACAACTTAGCATATTCTTATACGCCTAGTTAACGTTGGTCTTTAATCACAAGAATAACATATATTACAGCAATCAGGTAGCACAAGCAATCTGCAAAACAAACAAATTAGACTTTACTGTTTGTCCCATGTAGGCATGTTGGTATTGCCTGTAGTATAGAAGTTTGTGTAGGGATGAAAGGTGAGGTAACATATGCTATTTCTTTTGGTAATATGCTTGATCTGCACGGAGTCAAGTTGGAGCATGAACACGCCAGTCACCACAGACAGAATAATAACATTTGTGTCCTCATCATACCCCGATAGCAGTACCGTTTTGAAGCCACTAAACACTCCATGTGGAAAGAACTCCTCCAATTGAATGGTTTTCTGCAACAACACCCAACTGACAACACCATCACAGTTTGATTTCCTCTCCCATAATTGGATGGTCAGTTCCAACAAATATGCAAGGCCAAGTCCACCATCATCTATCCGTAAGAGTTGGACTGATCCATAGGAGTCGTTGTCTATCGGCTTCTTGATCACACTAAGGCTCTGACTCTGAAGACCAAATACAAGGACATCACTTCCAGAAAGCAACCAACATAGTCCATTCTCAACAAGGACACTCGGCCCTATGTTATAAACCTCATACGTATGCTCCATAGAGGAAATATCTCCCCATAGACCAGACACCGATTCATACAGGCAAGCGAATGCTTGCGTGTGCGTGTCTTGTAGGTTCTCGGTGACCCAGATAAAGACCAATTTGAGCGGCCTCGAGAAGCAATCGCCGTGCACGTGCCCATCTTCATTGTCAGTGCACACCACCGCAGCATGACAGCACACCACGGTGGAGTCCTGCCCAAGCATGAGCCCTGGTGGACAAGTCACGTGGTACTGTTGCCGGCTCAGGGGATCCAACACCATGATCTCGTGTTGCGACAAGTTGACTAGGACGGCGAGGCCGTGGCGGCAGCCCATTAGGTTCCAACGTTTGTTGTAGGGTATGATGTCTTTGGGCATGGGGAATGGCAGGGAGAAGCGGGCGGCGGGGATGCAGTCGGGCGAATCCAGGACGGAAGTGAAGTGGTACCCTGTGTAAACATCCCCATTGAAGAAGCCGAGCAAAGGAGGTTTCCGGTGATGCCTACGGAAGCGGCGGAGGAACACTTCATCCGAGAGGATGCTGCGCCAGCGCTTGCATACGGCGGACGCGCGGGGGAGCGAGGATGGCTGCGGAGGGAGGCGGAGGAGGATCTCACGGAGAAGGTCCTCGTCTTCCAGCGGGAGGGCCGTCGTGATCGCGGCCGAGGAACATCGCCGGCTCATGCTTCAATCTTGAGTGAGCTAGGGTTCCTAAAAAGTGAAAACAAAGACCGGAAGAGAATCATCAACACACGCGAACCAAACTGGAATTGGGTAGCAGGATCACCGAGAGAAGCAACAGAATTAGGGGCGCTCACCGTTTGTCCCAGCGCAGGGCCGGAGCGCCGCCGCCGTTCGCCCCGATGGGCTAGGGCTAGGTCGAAGGAGGCCGGGGCAGGGCTGGACGGCGGCCGTAAGGGGAGGCGTGGCGGAGAACGGGAGGAACGCGGAGGAGGGCGGGCCGCGGGCGGAGCGCGGTGCCTTCTGGAGGGGCAGCGGAGGGCAGCCGCCCGCGCCGGGCGCAGTCGCGCGAGAGGCGCAAGGTCCGAGGGAGCGAGAGGCACGGAAGGCGTCGGGCTGGAAGACCCGATGGCGAACGTGCGCTCTCTAGAACTATTGTGTTTTTTCCTTTCCGGATAGAACTCTCAATAAATTTTTCTTTTAGGGGTAGAACTTTCAATAACTTGGGAGGCTTGAATCCCCATTAAAAAGGTGTGGTAAACTTTGGAAGAAAAAAAAATTGCGGGGAAAAACTTTCAATAATTGACAGAAAAAGAAACACATATGCATATTGCGGAGGTCCGGATCCGGATGACGTCAGGCGATACAATGATAGCCACTTGATGAACCCTATGCCGATAAGAAAGAGGGATGGAGAGAAAGAGGGATGGAGAGAGATCGAATGGGATTTGCCGATAAGAAAGGCATCACAATCTTTTTTTTCCGAGGATATATAATGTGAGTTTTATTCTTCGGTTGTGCAATAGTTACATTGAGCTAATACAAGACATGAAATGGACTCCGGGTGCTGGTGCAGCCACTAGTACAACCAGACTTATCTAGACAATGGTATTGTTCAGAAGTTGGTAATGTTCTTACCACATACTCCCTCCGTCCCATGGTTCATGTAATTTCGCAGGATGTTTAGCGGTACTTCCTCGGAGCCAAGATAGTTTTGCTTCACAATCTCAATCTTTCTGGTTGACTCGGCTACTACAAATGAAATGAATAGGCAAGGTGCAATCCCTTTATGGAATGAGTAATCCATTTGTTTGATTATAGCATGTGGCGGTGTTTGAAAATCGAATTTATGTTCATATGAGCAGAAAAATGATGAAAAATAACTCGATATTCTTTAATTAGAACAACAATGTTTCCACGTGCATTACAAACATTTCACTGACTATACCATAGATAAGCTGAAAAACACACTGAAAAAAACTGGCTGGCTTATTATCTGGAGCTTATTTTCACAGGAGCTTTACCGGAGTTTATTTTCACAAGATGACTCAAAAGAACTGGCCCTAAGAAGTTTTTGCAAGCTAACATAGCTGGAAAACATCTTATATTATGAGACGGAGTGAGTACTATATAGTACAATGCAAAATTGTCCTTGCCTAGTAGTTGGCCTGGGTCTGAACCGGATCATCTAAATAAAAAAGAGTAGCTGCCAGTGTACCTGAATCCGGTGTTGTATCAATGTCATATCCATTAAAAGGTGGCAGTACAACCTAATGGTCAGGAACTGTGTTGTCAAATCCTGGGGCTTGAGTGACAATCCTAGTAGAATCTAAGAAAGACAGGAAGTTAGAGCATGGATAAAAAATGACTAACAAGACCGTTGGGGGCTTTAGGCCGGGGTGGGAATGAACGGAACGGTTGTCACGGAGAAGAAGCCCTACTTGTTCTTATTGCGGGGTCGAGCCCGTGCCATCGGATCGGTCTGCCTGTGCGGCCGAGGCTGCAATCGGACGGCCATGGCCGGCTCAAAACGGTTGTTGGGTTCATGCGGCACTGAGCAGAGGAGGCCCCGCCATGGCTAGGTGCGTGTGTCGGGCTGGATTTTTTTTAACGGGAAGGTAACACGTCTTCGGCTCAAGGGTTTAGGGCGATGACGCCATCCAGCCAATGGTACACATGGAGTGACTAACAAGATTTAGGATGCTAGTATTTGAACTTTTTTGCGGGGAATTTAGGACTTTATACAATCATGCATAGCTCCTACACGATCAACCATAATGCTAGTCATGAGGAAACTAGGGGGGATCCATCCAACAACTCGCAACCTCTAGTGTTCATGCATGTTTTGCACAAAAGTGGGCTGGAGTACTTGGCTTTCCTAGATACACTAGATCATAAGTGGCGCGCGTTGCCGCGCCCGTCTATTTGTACAACAGTATAGTTTTTTTTTTGTTATATATGGCCACATGGAACATACTAACCATAGCCATGTATTTGTTCGTAGATGTAAGTCTAATGTATACTTGGTAAAAGAAAGGCTCGCTAATACAAATTCATTTCTTATGACAACATAAACAACAACGTATATAGAAAAATATGACAAGCAACAACATAACAAATGAACATGTAAATTGTGCATTCATGAAATCTTCATGGACCTCTACCTAAAGGGCCAATATGCTCAGCAACAAAGACGAATTAGATGAGCCTGGTGAACCTAGCCATTTCTTGTGGAGGGCATCACACTAATGTGAGAAGAGTACTAAGAAGATTTTCTGTCAATTAGAAAGCAATTAAACGATGTACTACAACTAACATACAAACAACTGTGGGAATCTATTATGTCATGTTGGTTTTGTTAAAGAGCAACTTGGCTGAAAGCAATTTGTAAGACAGAGGCCAGCAGTTCCTTTTGATTCTTGAAGAGCCTTTCCAAAATAAACATGCATGGTTATACTACATTAGTGCCGAATTGCAAAATAAAAACTCCATCAGCACATGATGTCACTGTATGACATCATCCTTTAATTGGATTGTAGCAATGTTCGAAATCAATCATGTTAAGCTGAAAGCAATCACCTACATATAGATCATATGGTCCGATCATCAGAATACACATCGTGCAAAGCATCTTGATGCAGTGATATAATTGTTGAAAAAATATACCAAGGGCGAATACTATTTTTTCATATACCTACAGCTTGTGGACGATCAGTTCTTACATAGGGAACATCTGACTTGAAGGCCTAAATTAGCATGTTGTCATTTGGCACTCAGTTTACGAATGGAAAATCCTGCAAGCATCAGCACATGATTCAGACATTAGGTACTTAAATAAAATATGTATCAGCATGATTCAAAGAACATATCTATTTCATAAATTCAGGAACTGCCCTTGTCTCAAGATTAACCTCGCACCCATTTGAACACACTTTGGTTTTGGAAGTCACATGCTTCAACGGAGCTCTATCTTGCAACATGAAGACACATTTTCAGTTTTTTCGTCTATAGGATTGTAAAGTGGAAATATCATCAGGAAGACACTTGATCGATATAAGAGACAAAGAGATCTTCATAAATAGTTTAACACAATCATACAAAAGGGAAAACATGTCGAACAGAGGACACACCAAATTTCTGTGGAAATGTAGAGCTAGAAAATGAAAACAATAAATCACTTAGCAAGCAGGACTACATGTCCAATACACAAAAGAGCCATGTAAGCATGTCAATACACAGTCAGGAACCAGTGTTATTAATATAAATGCAAACCACTATTTGCTATAGCAGACACTGGCGAAGCTACGTGCTGCCAAAAAGGGCCGTGACAGTAGGGAACCGGGAGTAGACTGGGCTATGAGTGCGAAAGTAATGGGCTATATCCTTTCTACTGGCCCGCCCAGCTTTTCCGCTGTAGCTCCGCCACTGATAGCAAACATGGAAAAAATACATATGTGTGGCGATAGAAGGAATATAAAATTTTCTTTAGTCTTTAGCATCTATGGTCACAATTAATGTTACTTCCGTGGAACTCATATAGTTACCATAATAGAGTGCTACATCACCTCTAGTGATAGTTGATACTGAATAGTTCTCAGTCTCACCAAAATCAGTTACTCTGCTTAGTGGCGGAGCTTCAACGCGATTTGAGGGGGGGGGGGGGGATAAATAAGTCTTAAATAGAGTTGTGGGGCCTAATCTAGTGTATTGTATTAAAGTTTTTTCAAATATTATTAAATATTACTATGTGTTTATACAAAGAAATAAATTTGGGGGGGGGGGGGCATTGCCCCCTTTGGCCCTCACTAAGCTCCGCCACTGTTCACATGCATGAAACCAACCATGTAACTGGGCAACAATTCAAACATGTCTAATACCACAAGAAAAGAAAAAAAGAAATGCACCAAAATATCTTGTGAACTGAGATTCCGATTTACTAAAAATAGTGCAACCTATGCAGTCAGAAGCTTAGTTATTGTATCCTTCAAAGGTTTTTCCATTCCTATACATGAAATTCAGAAAAGTTTAGATGCCCCCCTTGCATACACAATAAAATGCACCAAGTGACGTGCAAAGGGGGCTAAGATGTAGAAATCTCCATCTTTGCAGTCATTAGATGGAACCATAAGAAGAGCAATTTGATACCTTGCTAATGCGCAGAGTCTCGGGGTAGCTGTTTTGGAGCGACGGTGAGCAGAAGCGCAACAAGGTAGATTTACGGGCATCAATATTTATGGGTTAAGATGCTCTCAGGATAGCAATTTATGGCTTCAATATTTATTTATCAGTAGGTGAACTTTATGGGTTTCACTCTAGTAGTAGCAAATGTTGAAAGCCATAGAGCCCAGCAGGTTGGGCCCGATGGCGATCCCCCCCCCCCCACACACACACACACACACACACACACACTCAAGTCAAGAATCAAGACCGACCACAGTCCACAAGCTAGAGCAAAAGCCCGTCTCCCCTCGCTCTCGTCGCCTCGGCCACAGTCCACACATGTACTAAGTTTCCGGTCAATACAATTCTTGCATGAATAATAAACATTTATCATGATATAAGGAAATATAAATACCAACTTTATTATTGCCTCTAGGGCATATTTCCTTCACCGCCATGGCTGGGTGGGCATGCCAGGCTAGATTTTTTTTACGGGAAGATACCACGTCTCTTCGCCTCGAGGGTTTAGGGCGATGAGGCCATCTGGCCAATGGTGCCAGTACACGTGGAGTGACTAACAGGATTTCGGATGCTAGTAATTTGAACTATTTTTTGTGTGTGGGGAATTTAGGACTTTATTGAATCATCCATAGCTTCTACACGATCAGTCATAATGCTAGCCATAGTTTCCATGTTGAATAATAAAAGACTGAAAAGATAAAACTAGTCCTTGTATTTCCATGAGTCCTGGCGCCACCAACGAGCGTGAATAAGTGCGCGAGGCCCAAAGATCGACCACCTCCTTGTAGTCGACCTCCAGAACCACTTGCAGAGCTATATTGAGGTGAGGATAGTTCAAAGTGGATCATTGGCGGGAGGGGCGTTTTGGCTCCCAGGAGCATTTGCATCCGGATGAACAGTACCGCAAAAAAGGTGATGAAATGTTTTAAATTTTTTTGTGGATGTTCGTGTTAGTGTCGCAAGCATACTTGACGGTGGAAACAAAAAATCAAATTTGGGGTGACATTTTGAGGCAACATTTGGTGTTTAAATTTGTTTTTTTGCAGGCCAAAACATTTAACCTTTTTGCCTAAAACTTTGCAGGTAGCATTAGAATGTGACTATAAGTAAATAAAAAAATGTTGGGATTTTTTTTGGACATTTCAAAAATTATTTTTCACGCGCAGGAGCACATGCTCCCTGGAGCCAAATTGAATTTCCGATCATTGGCCTCATTCATAGCTTTTTTCTGGCTCGATCATTAATGAATATAGTAGGTGAAATCGATTGAAGCCCAGTTTGTAAACAATTTGCTCATCATTTTGGGGCATAGATATTTATGGGTTAAGATGCTTTCAGGATATCAATTCATGGCTTCAATATTTATTATTATCAGTAGGTGAAATTTATGGGTTTCACTCTTGTAGTAGCGAATGTTGAAGCCCATAGAGCCCAGCTTGGGCTGGGCCCAGCAAACGAACCCCCCACACACAAGTCAAGAATCAAGAATCAAGACCGACCACAGTCCACAGGCTAGAGCAAAAGCCCGTCTCTCGTCGCTCCCGTCGCCTCGCTCGCCTTCTGCTGACGACGATCATGCCCACCGCCGTCGCCGCCGCGGGGAGCCCCACGCCGCGGGACAGCGGGCGCGGCCACCCCCGCCGCCGGCGCCGCCGCAGGGCCGGGAAGAGCAGGGCCGCGGGCGCCAATGCGGGGGCCGGCGAGGGCTCCGAGGAGAGCGCCCGCCCCGGCCCCGACCCCCGCCCCCAGGCGAGCTCCTGCTCCGCCGGCCCGTAATCCTCCCGACCCGCGCCTGACTCCATGTTCTATTGCAGGTGGAGGTGGAGTACGTGCCGGAGAAGCCCGGCCTCGGCGCCGACGACCCCCTCCTCCTCGGCGCCTTCGCGGCCGTCTTCGAGAAATTCGGCCTCACGGGCCCCGCCGCGGCCGCGCCGGTCGAGGTTTCCGGGCCCTCCTCTCCCACCGCCGAGGTATCCGCGCCTTCCTCCTCCCTTGCTGTCCATTTCGGGGAAATTTGGTAGGGTTTTTCGCGGGGTTTCGGCGGGTTGTTCGGGCCGCGAGGGTTTGGTGCCCGGTAAAATCAAATGCGATTTATGGTTGAACTGGAATTGGGACTGAAACGAGCGGAATTTTGTTGTCGCTGGTAGGGCGAGGAGAATGAGAGGGAAGGCGCTGCGGATGCCGCAATGAACAAGGGGCCAGATGCTGCTGCTGTTGCTGCTGATGCTGAGCAGGAGGCCCCAATGAAGGAGGAGGAGGATTCAGTTGTCATGTCGAAGAAGCAGAGGAAGCAGCTGCGGAGGGTCAAGATTTCAGAGCTGAGGCAGATGTGCAGCAGGCCTGATGTTGTTGAGGTGCTTTCCCTCTTTCAATCGCTCTCCTGTAGCCGCTATGTCGACGATTTGTCCAACTTTTACCTGTTGTGCCGTCTATGTCGACATGTTGATGCTGTTGGCTAGCTGTCGTATGTTTACATGAATGCGCTCTTCATCTCACATGTGCTTTGTTGTTTGTCCCCCTTGCCAGGTCTGGGATGGTAATGCCCCTGATCCGAAGTTGCTCGTATGCCTCAAGTCCTGCAGGAACACCGTGCCTGTTCCGAGACACTGGTGCCAGAAACGAAAATACTTGCAGGTTTGTGAGTTGTGAAACATCTAATTTTGTTAGTATGATACCCATGTTTTGTGAAATTGGTTACTCGGTAAGTTGGTATGCAGAAGATAGCTGCATTTTCTTCCAAGTCAGCCAGGGAGCAGGTGCCATGGGGAGGCTTGGTTGCCCTGTTTTATCCTACCATAATTTTGTAGCGTCCCTAAGATTTGGTTGCTTGGCCTAATTCCAATACTGTACCAAGGCCTTTGTTTGTGCATAGTAGGAAAGCTCAACTCATTGGCATGCCTGCTGGTTGTGCCTTTTTTGCTGACATGGCTAGTGATAGTTGGCTATACCAACTAGTTATTTATTTGAGATCCCCTTTGGCTGACATGGCTAGAGATAGTTGGCTGTACTAAATAGATATTTATCTGAGTAACGGGCTTCAAACATTATTCTTCTGAAATGCCAATCCAATTTGTGACCCATTTGGACAGCTATATCCCTTGTGCTTTAATCAGTAAACCAAGACCTACATTAACCATGTTTTGATGAGTACTATATGAAATGTGGGATCCATGTGGCACGGCAACAACTAGAGAAGTTGTCGTTGGTTGCAGTCCAATAATCTCAACCTTACTGGCATTTTGAAGACGTCTTGATTATGCTTTACCAAAATTGTGGCTTGGCTATCTGGGGCAACAAACCAAACATGCCCATAATGTCCAACATGTTTCACCCTTCTTATATGGATTTGTAATTCTTGCAGGGACTGTTGTAACAATCGAGGAGGCTGGAAATGGTGTTGTACTACTTGAATGGTTTCTGTAGTGTATACATGATAGTTTTTTTTTCTTCTGGTGGGGGTATATAGGATAGTTGAATCTTGTATGCATTCATTTGATGCCTCTTCTGCTGTACAGATTAGAGTCCAACTAGAGTCCATGGCTTTTGATATTCCGTGCATTAGAATCAGATCATACTTCTTGAACGGTTATCGTTTTCTTGAAAACTACAGAATTCTAAACTGAAGATAGCATCCAGGACTGCCATATTCACCTATTTCTCTGTTCATATTTTTGGATTCATACATTGTGTTGCTGTTTCAGGGAAAGAGAGGTTTTCAAAAACAACCGTTCCAGCTTCCTGACTTCATTGCTGCAACTGGAATTGAAAAAATAAGACAGGTAACTTACATTCTTGGAGTTGAGGAACATACATGGAGTGTTTGTGTTGGTTTCAGTGAAGGTACTCTTCGCGTTTATAGGCTGATTGGCTGGTAAATCCAGTGTTATATTTGTAAGCTAGTGTCAGTGTCTGTTCTATCATGGGAAATGTTGCATGTTGGCGCAGTCCTTTGGCAAGCTAATAAATTTCGGAAACTTGCCTGCATGAAAAAGGAAAGCCCAATTGATTTTCTGAATGTTTATGCAGGCATACGTTGAGAAGGAGAACAACAAGACAATGAAACAGAAGCAGCACAACCGTATGCAGCCCAAGAGGGGGAATATGGATATGGATTATGAGGTCAACATCTCCACCTGCATATCATAGTAGTTTAGTTATGTTGCGCAAGCTGCAAATATAAAGCAGTTTGTGGGTTTCGTTTCCTCTGTTTTCTTCCATACAACCATGAGTACATGTATTGCTACTGTTCAGTGCCTTCTCTAGTTTTCTTGCCGTGTTTGTATTTGAGGCCTTCTTTTTGATGCAAACCTAAATCCTCCATGAACCCATAAGAGTAACTCCCTGAGTGCCATTCTATTGTTGTGGGAACTTACACAACTAATAAGCAGATGAGCCCAGGCTCAAAGATGAATTATCGTATTGATGCAACTTTAGTATATTAGATCTGCCCAGTTGTCAGTTTGTACCATGGTGTCATTCAAGGCTAATAATGTGTTGTTTTCCACAGGTTTTGCATGACGCATTCTTCAAATATCAAACAAAACCCACATTGACTAGTTATGGTGATCTGTATTATGAAGGGAAAGAGTATGAGGTACGTAATCTTCAATATTTACACAGAAAAAACAGCAGACACCATTCATGAGTCCATATATGGTTCTGATGCTAAGTTCTACTTGCAGATTCGACAGCCGAAACTTAAGGTAATGAAACCAGGTATGCTGTCCCAGGAGCTTAAAAAAGCTCTTGGTATGCCTGATGGTGCCCCGCCCCCATGGGTTACCAGGATGCAGGTATGTATTTTCTAACCTATGTTTGTCTGGTTTTCTTACTGACAGTACTTTCATCATTAGCCAGTTGACCCCGATTCATTTTTTGCCAGTTCTTTGGTCCTCCACCCTCTTATCCTTATCTGAAGATCCCAGGTTTTAATGCCCCAATCTCTCCTGGAGACAGTTTGGATGATGGACCTGATGAGGTAAATTATCTGAAAAAAATTGCTTTTCACACCATTTAATTATTCGTACACTTTCTTTCTAAACCTGCTATTGTTTCTTTGCACCATATCCCAGTATATGAAAAAGTTTTTGGGATTGCTGCAGCAAGACAAACCTTGTAAATAAAGTTAGTTCCAGTGTATTGTGGTTTTCGTGAGCAGAACTAACATTTGCTCTGTGGTATCTAGGAAGAACCTCGCAATCACAGCAAACACTGGGGAGATTTGGACGAAGAAGAGGATGAAGAGGAAGAAAAAGAGGAGGAACTAATTATTCATGGGGAAATAGAAGAAGGTATTCGGTCTATTGACACCATCTCATGGTAATTCTCTATGCTTCTGTTCTCTTGTTGCCAGTTATTTTAATCGTCAGTTACCAGTTCTTTTATTTGAATTAAATAGTGCAGTAGACACCTAGTATCTAATAATTGTCCTTGTTTCTGTAACAGTCCTCCGGCTGGTGAGGAAGCACCTGATGTTATTGAGCTTCGGAAGCTGAGGAAGGAGTCAGATAACCAGGCAGAAAGGCCATTATACCAGGTAAGTAAACTGCTCTCTGTGTCCGAGAAAGCAAAGTGGTGTTAATCATCAATTTCCTGATAGTTGTTAAACCATTCTGTTATAGCACCAATTGGCCTGGCTAGTTGTCGCTGTTAATCATCTAACATGTTGTTTCTTCCCTCTGAAGGTTCTTGAACAGAAAGAAGTAAGGATCACCCATAGGGTGGTGTTCGCGTCGAGCCACGCATATGTTTCCCTGGCCAAACCTACTGAGTAATCCTTCCCCGAGTCCTGTCCAGTTTGTCAACCAGAGAAGTCACACACCACATGTGCTCACTTTGCAGGTACGTGCTGGTTGGAGCGCAAGGTACACCGTCATTATCGGGCGGCAATTTTGGTGATGGACCTGGGGAGATGGGAAAGCCGCCAATTGACGAGGTAACCTATCTAGTTAAAAGTTGCTCTTTACACCATCTAATTACTCCTACGTTCCCTTTGGAAACCTGCTATTGTTTCTTGCCAACAGCCTAGGCACCCAACCGAGTATGCGAAAATGTTTTGGAATTCAGCACGATAAACCTTGTAAATGAAGTTAGTAGTGAGCAGAACTAACATTTGCTTTATGCAATTATGTAGGGAGAACCTATTGATCACAGCAAACACTGGGAAGAACTGGACGAAGAAGAAGAGGAAGAGGAGGAATTGGAAGATGGGAAAATAGAAAAAGGCATTCTAGAAGAGGAAGAGGTACTGGAAGATGGGGGAATAGAAGAAGACATTCTTAAAGAGGAAGAGGAGGAGGAGGAGGAACTGAAAGACGGGGAAGTAGAAGAAGGCACTCTGGAAGAGTTGGAGGAGGAGGAACTGGAAGAAGTTACTCGGCAAGCGGAAGAGGAGGAGCTGGAAGATGGGGAAATAGTGCAAGGTATTCGGCAAGAAGAGGAGGAGGAACTGGAAGATGGGGAAATAGTGGAAGGCATTCGGCAAGAGGAAGAGGAGGATGAACTCGAGGAGGGGGAAATTGTAGATGGCATTCGGCAAGAGGAAGAGGAGGAGGAACTTGAGGAGGGGGAAATAGTAGAAGGCATTCGGCAAGAGGAAGAAGAGGAGGAGGAAGTGGAAGAGGGGGAAATAGTAGAAGGCATTCGGCAAGTGCAAAAGGAGGAGGAACTGGAAGATGGGGAGATAGTAGAAGGCATCCGGTCTGTTTGCACCATCTCAAGGTAATTATATTATTATATACTTGTGTTCTTCTGTTGTCAGTTACCATTTTGTTTTATTTCAATTAAATAGCGCAGTAGGCACCCAGTATCAACTTGTCCTTGTTGCTGTGATAGCAGTACTCCAGCTGGTGTGGAAACGCCTGATGTTATCGACCTTGGGAAGTCGCGGAGGAAGGAGCCCGAGAGGCAGGCAGAAAGGTCATTATACCAGGTGATGTAAAGTGCTCTCCGTGTCCGAGAAAGCATAGTGCTGTTGATCAAGTTGTTGATAATCAACAAAGTGTTCTTGATATAATGGCTCGCTGATAGTGCCATTATATCAAGTTGTTGTTTGGGTTTGATAGTCGTTGCTGATAATTGCCAGTTTGCTGTTTCCTCCCTCTGTAGGTTCTTGAACAGAAGGAAGAAAGAGTTGCCTCAGCCAGTGCGCTGTACTTGTCGAGCCACAGGTATGCATGCCTCCCTAACCCAACCCTTATCATGCAATCCTCCCTTGATCCCCGCTTAGCTTTTGAAATGAAAACCATAAAAGTCAGACGCCCCATGCATGCACGCGCACTCTCGCTTTAATCACAGGTACGTGCTGGTGGGAGCGCAAGATAAACCGTCGACATCAACATCATCATCAGGCCCGAGAAGTAAAAGGGTGAGTGGAGTTCCCTCCCTCATCGTCTGTTATGGAAACCCGTTGCTTGCTTGACAGTCACTACTTGTTAGTTGAGGTTCTGACGTTTATGCCTCTTCTTTCTTTCCTTTCCCCGTGCCGCTGTTGCTGCTGGTAAGAAGCAGAGGCTGGAGAGGGTGGACGTCACGATCCACCCCGACCAGCTCGACGCCGTAGAAGACGCCCTGGCGGCCAAGTAAGATAAGACCAGTGTCTCTCGCCGTCGCAATCCTGCGGCACTATGTGACCGTAGTGGGGTTGTGATGGACAGGTACAGGGAGCTTTGGGGGGAGGAGGGCAAGGGCAAGGGGAAGAAGAGGAGGAAGCTGGTGGGCGGGGAAGGCAGCAGCTGGGTGTCGCCGGCGTCCTGGAAGACGGCGACCAAGAGGAAGAAGGTGGACTACTTCAAGTTTTAGAAGAGGCGGCGGATATGATGTGATATTTTGTGTGTGTAGTCTGCGAACTAGAGTAGTAACTCAGTGGAGGAGGTAGATTAGTGTGTCTGCTGATGATGACCCGACCCGACGAAGAGAAGAGCTCCCGATGATGCACGGTGGTGGAGAAGGTGTGTACGTGGTGCAGAAGACAGAGTAGCGCAGATGGTAGAGTAGGGGTAGGAATTCAGTTTCTGGTGGGCTGTCGGAGCCGGTGAAGATGGCTGCTGACTATTCTTTTGCACACAAACGAGCTAGTAAGTCACTGGAGGATACAGATGAGCATGAGCGTCTGTGATCACCTGCCGAGCAAAACCCGTTGAGCCGCCGACCGCGTATGTGCAGATGGTAGGAATGCAGTTTTTTTGTTGGGCATGTGAATGGATCATCTGCAGCATGTCGATTTTGGTTGGTAGAAGCAGAGGGCGAGTAACACGCGGTGCATTGCATGCGATGGGATGGGATGGGCGATTGGTTGGTTTTTGTATAAGCTGGAGTTTGCAGCTGGCCTACCCTACTGTTGTAATGATTTTTTTTTTTCGAAACGGAGGCAAAAATATTTGCCTCATCGATTAATTAAGAAGAAGAGAGTTGCCCGGTTAATTTACGGAAAACCGGGCAAAAACCGATACTGTTGTAATGATGATGGTGGTGTCTGCTACCTACACCGACTGATTGGTGTAGGGTTGTCCAAACTATTCCATTCTGCGTATAGATTGAGCACGAGCCCAACTGCCCCAACTAGCCGAGAGAGATATTGAGGAAAAAAAGAGCAACGTCGACGGCTCACGGCTTCACACTTGGGAAGATAAAGCTGCCCAACTCCCGTCGAGACGATACGAGAGACTAGTGGGTTGTTGGTTGATGGACGATTCATCCCACCCAGTCCGAGTCCCAATATCATCTTCATGCACATACATCCACCCACCCATGTCTTGTAGTCGGCATGGTTGCCATGTTGATACTGATACCATCTTCATCTTTTGGCTTGTTTTTTTCTTCTTCTTTTCTCTCCACCATCAGTGCCCAAAATCAATGTTCTCACCTTATTAACAAAGTTAATCATTAAATGACCTTGTTTCACAACTTTTGCACGATCTGTGCATAACGGCGGTCGACCCCAACTCTATGACTACTAACCACTAGAAGAACGTCCGTGCGTTGCAACGGAGCCACATTAACTTTAAGAGTTCAATATTACGATATTGGCGACCTTTTTTAACATCAAATCCTCACACACACACTCTCCCTCACTCTTCCTCTCCCCCTCTCCCTCTCTCTAACACACACACATATCCATCTTATTGGGTACGAGACCATAATCCATCTATTTCACACACACACGCTAGTGCATAACAATATGAATTATGTGTATTATATTTGCCACCAGAACTAAGGGAATTAATTTCATGTAAATCGGCCAGCCACAGCTCCAAGAATACGCGGAGGAGGTGGCCCGGGTCAGCGTCGGCGCCGTCCGGCATGAACCGCGAGCCGCTTCAAGTGCGATGCAATGCACGTCTTCACAAATATTATAACCAGATGTGAGAAATCACATACTAACACGATGTTGCAATCAATTTGTAATTAAAGAAGCCAAAAGTCTTTTTTCTTAAACCAGAATTCCTTATGCTGGAGTTTAAACAAACCTCACAATAACATGATCATTTTTTTTTGCTCTACTTATCACCTAATTAAGCAAATGCATGACTTATGGAGCGGATAAGAAATCATGTTAACTTGGAACTAAATTTCCAACAAAAGAGTGAGGAACAAACCTTTTTATCATTGCTCTGAAGTCTGAACCTCCCCCTATGTGTTAGTGAAATGTGAGTATGCTTGGAAGATAATAATTTCTTATGCAACATATGCTTTTACATCTGAAAGAGCTACAAAATATGTTGACCTACCTATGTGGACTTCCTAAATCAAGCGGATAAAATTATTTCTATCGGCAATATAAAATACTAAACATTAGAAAGAAAGGGACAATGTCCACTAACCATGCAAATATTCTGACCATGGGATATTTAGGCTGGCCTATATGGGAAATCAAAGCTAAAAATGACTCGATGAGTTAGGGATACATCAATAAATATTGTAAAAAGTGATAAAAACAAATCTGCAGCAACTCGCGACCCCACGAACTCGTATTCGCAATGAGCAAGTTAGTGAGGCCGACACGGTAGGCTAGCACCAAGGGACAAGGGTAACAACCGCCTTCCCATCCAACCTACTGATTCTGCTGGCGCTACTTTCATCCTAAGCCCATGAGTACCGCTAGTGTGTTGCCACGTACGGAGAAACTACGAACTGAAATTTTCATCCAAATCATGAAAAATGTTAATGTTCCTCTCCTCTCCCATCCCTCGTGTGAACATACCCAATTCGTGGTTGGCTCGCTACATTCAACGTAGCTCTGATGTGCACTGCCCTCGCTCTTGATTAGTTGCCGCAGAGCCACGCATCTACGCCAACAATGCAAATTTTACACCGAGTCAAAATCAACCATCCCACAATCGTAACAATAGAAAAGATAATAACCAAAATTTAACAAAAGAACTACTGCTTGGCTCCCAGATCCATCTCGATAGCCCTTGATCTGGCTGCTGAGCTTCTCCTAGCCGCCTCAACATCACGTCATTACCAAACATGTAGTGGACGCCTAGTGGGACAAGGATTAAGAAATAACATGAGGTGAAAATACGATGGCTGTCAATTCCATAAGACGATCCAAGTAATTTGATAAAACAGATCGGGAGCATCTTGTATAATCTCAAAAAAGCAACTAAAAATATGAGAAATGAATTGATGAAAATCAGCCCCTACTCTTATTCATGCTCACTTTTGTAATGGGAGGTAAGGAATGGGG
Source organism: Aegilops speltoides (assembly GCA_021437245.1). Lineage (NCBI taxonomy): Eukaryota > Viridiplantae > Streptophyta > Magnoliopsida > Poales > Poaceae > Aegilops > Aegilops speltoides. The sequence continues at coordinate 595,536,463 of CM038147.1, forward strand.
ATACCGGGAGAAGAAAGGATCACATAGACGGCAAGCCTCCACCACCGGCAAGTGGGGTTGCTTCACATCCAATCTCCACGGCCGCCGCCTCCATGGGGACGAACTCCCATGTTCACAACCGGGCTCCCAATCGGCTACTGCCTCGCCGACCTTGAAAACGAAGTAGTCCCTCCCTTTGATCCCATTCGCAACGGAGGCAACACCCATCCCAGCGGACGAGTCCGCGGTGAGATCCCTACTGGATTGTGGTCGCGCCTCCCCAAACCTCACCGCGGGACACATGAGAGGGTGTCGTTGCCATGGTCAGGCTTGGATGGGGAAAGGAGGCGACATAGTAGCAACGGCGCCTTCGCCGGGATTGGTGGCGACGGCGGCGGCGAAGCGAAGGGAGGACGGCGGGCGAGAGAGTAGGAGGTGGTGGCGGCAGTCCATCGGCTGCCCGTGACGCGAGAGGAGGATGGGGATGGGGCGCGATCCGGGCGTATGGAGCGGTCGAGAGGAGGAAGCAAAGCGGCTGGGTTTTTCCATCGTGCGGGGTTTGGGGAGGTCAAATGAGAGGTTTTTTTCGATGGGAGGCGAGCAACGAGGCGGATGTAGGGAGGCGGACGCGGTCGGTTGGCAGGAAAAGGAAAGCTACGCATTTTTTTAGGCAGTAGAGATGATTGATGATAAGAAAGGAAAAATCACATCAATATAAAGAAATATCCCATCAATACTTGATTGATTGCGATTTATTTTTTATATGGTAACTAATCTGATCATCAATACTTGATTGATTGCGATTTATTTTTTATATGGTAACTAATCTGATCATCAATACTTGATTGATTGCGATTTATTTTTTATATGGTAACTAATCTGATCATCAATACTTGATTGATTGCGATTTATTTTATATGGTAACTAATCTGATCATCAATACTTAATTGATTGCGATTTATTTTTTATATGGTAACTAATCTGATCATCAATACTTGATTGATTGCGATTTATTTTTTATATGGTAACTAATCTGATCATCAATAATTGATTGATTGCGATTTATTTTTTGTATGGTAACTAATCTGATGGGTTTATGTGGGTGGTGAAGCGAAAAGGCAGGTGGGAGGGAGGCAAAATAAAACCAACGAAAGTGGTGAGGCGAAATAAAACCAGCGAAAAATAACCGTCGGACTATTCACCAACTGCTCCATTAGGAGTAGAGATTCTTCGCGGCATCGCTAGTAATCGCGGATTAGCATTTGTCGTGGTGGATATGTACCTGGGCCTTGGTAATCAAACCCTGGGAATTGGTTTCTCCCGAAACGTCGGACCAATGATCAACCATGACTTCTTTGTGCCACCAGTGCCACAAAGGCCTTTGGTGATTTTATATATTGGCGCATATATACCATGGTGGGCACTTCAATTAATTGTGGTGAAAAAAGTCGTAACTAGGTAGCCGTAGCAGGGCCACCACATGTGGCTCCTCTCTTCTCGAGAATCCATACATCCCTTATGTGGCTGGCTTGAATCCTTCGCTTGCTTGACTAAACTAAGGACATCAACGGTATAAATGTGTAGATTTCCTACTTCTCCATTCTCTTTTTTGTTTATCAATCAATCACCAACCCAAGACAAAACCGGACACTATGTACGCTGAGACGCGAGAACGCCCGATCCCAGGTTTTGCAGTCCGCATATGATTGCCATGTTGATACTGATGCCATCTTCATCTTTTGGCTTGTTTTTTTTCTTCTTCTTCTTTTCTTTCCACCATCAGTTGCCACATTCAATGTTCTGACCTTATTAACAAAGTTAATCACGAAATGACCTTGTTTCACAACTTCTGCAGCACAATCTGTGGATAACTACTGCGGTAGACCCCACGTCTATGACTAGTAACCATTCTTCGCGGCATCGCTAGTAATCAAACCCTGGGAATTGGTTTTGCTCGAAGCGTCAGACCAATGATCACCCATGACTTCTTTGTACCACCAGTGCCACAAAGGCCTTAATTTGGTGGTTTTATTGGCCCATACCACGGTGGGGGCTTCAACTAATTGGGGTGAAGTCGTAACTAGGTAGCCATAGCGGGGCCACCACGCGCGGCTCCTCTCTTCTCGAAAATCCATACATCCCTTATGTGTGGCTGGCTCGAATCTTTCGCCCATTCGAGTAAACTAAGGACCTCAACGGTGCAAACACGTAGATTCCCTACTCTTCCATTCTCGTTTTTGTTTATCAATCACCAACCCAATACAAAAACGGACACTACGCTGAGGCGTGAGAACACCCGATTCCATCCCGACCCCATCCGCATTGTCATCGGCCGTGGACCAAACCGGACATGCATGGATCGGAAGAAGACTACAGCCATTGACCATGACGATAGCTCGCCTACCAACACCTCTATGGTGTTTTGGAGGAGCTGTAATCGCAGGCTCCACCGGGTGAAGACGAATGTGGTTTCCTCCTCATTCTCGACCTTCCTTTCATAACTCAATCTCACACGAAATTATCTAGATGTATTGTACTTCAAGATACACCCGTTTTCACGCATTTTTTCGACAAGTATTTCTGTACAGACATAGTACTACGAAATCGCCCCTCCCAGATCAGACCAGACCGGATCGGATCACCGGACGAGAGCATGTGGTGGCCTGATTCCACGTGTCAGCCAACCAACAAGGACTCGTCATTAACGGGACACGTCACTCGCCGTCGGCTCACTGCCACTGACCCAATGGGACACCTGACCCGCGCTAATGAAAGCCTCCCTCCCAAATTAATCAAGCTCGGCCACCGACCGAGACACTGGCAGGTGGGCCCGACCCACCCACCCACTCTCGAGCAGTGGGATGCCGACCGACCGAAAAGCGACGGGCGTAGTACGAGGACGCCATTTGTTTAAGCCCATTTCGGAATAATAATGGGCCATTAGATTAGGCGCGCGCCCACCTCCTTCTAGAACCCTCCAGAACCTTCCTCCTCCCCCAGCACCCCCACCCCGCTCCGGCGAGGAGCGCCGACGCCCTCCTCTCCTCCTCCGCGGCGCGCTCCGGAGCGCCCCGGCCTTCCCATCCCGCTGAGGGCGGAGGAGGCTGCCTGCACCAAGGGACGGCCCGCGGCGGCGGCGGCGGCGCCGGGGATGAAGTACCCGCACCTCCCGCCGCGCCGGGCCGGCCCCTGCGGCTGCGGCTACCTGGCCGCCTTCGTCGCGCTCATCGTCATCACCTCGCTCCAGATCCACCACCACCACCTCAAGGCAACGCCCCCCCGCACCACCTTTCCATTCCCCCCATTTTTAGCTCCCCTGCCCTCAATGAATCGCTCACTGACTGACACTCGAGCCCCGGTCTCTGTTCCTCCGTCAGGTGGATCTCGGCAGGTCCGACTACGCCGCGGCCACCGCCACGCAGCTGCAGCGGGAGGGGGGCGGCGGCAAGGGGAAGGCGGTGGCGGCCCGCTGGAACTGGAACCGGAGGACCGGCGCCGAGGGCCTGCCGCGCGGGATCGTCCAGACCAGCTCCGACATGTTCCTCCGCCCACTCTGGGACCCCGCCGCCAACCGCGCCATCCCCAAGGTCCGTCCGCTCCTCCCCCATCCTCCTCCGGCGTCCCCCCTTTACTGTCACTGTCACTGTCACTGTCAATTACTCTTTTCACAGTTGCTGTCATAGATAAAATTGGTTGGTTCTCCTAGCTGAAACCGAACCACACTGAATGGATGAATGAATGAAAATTGGTTGGGGTATCTTATCTGAAACTGAAACACGCTGAATGGATGAATGAGCGAAACTGCCCCCCTTGCTATGCCGGCACTCATTTCACACGGCGATGCCAATTTGAGCTGTTAGTGTAGCAGCCCGGTTAGTGAAGCCGGGCAATGCTCCGAGTCCCCTGCTTACAGCAGGCAGGCGCCTGTATGTGTTAATGATGTATGTACACTTCAGTTCAGTTAAGTTGTCTGGTCTGTCCCCACAAACATCTCAGTAGCTTTTGCTCTACTGGAGGCACACCAGCATCCTTACAGCGTAATCTATGGAATCTCTAGGATATGATCCGCATTCCAGTCACAATTTCCTGGCGGGCGGGCGAACAGCCCATCGGGCCGTTCTGTTACTAATACGTGCGTACTAATGCTCGCCCTTCCCTACAGAATAAGAATGACAGACACAAAGCTCTCCTGGCGATGGCGGTCGGGATCTCGCAGATGCAGAATGTGGATGTAATGGCTCGTAAGGTCCGTCTTCTTCTTCTTGAGTTTGCCTCCTTTAACGCCAACTGCTTTTGTCGTTTCGTAAGGGAAGGTTTTGTCTGTTCTGATTTGAGGTTCACCCTACTATGCTTTAAATTGTTTTAGTTTCTGAACGAGAGCTACACGGTTATGCTGTTCCATTATGACGGGAATGTGGATGGGTGGCGTAGCCTCGAGTGGAGCGATAAGGCCATACACATAGTTGCGCCCAACCAAACTAAATGGTAAGCCCCAGGCGCAGATACTTTGCTGCCTCCTTTAGCTTGTATCACCACTTTTGGAATGAGCGTGTGTTCCTGCTGCAGGTGGTTTGCCAAGCGTTTCCTGCATCCTAGTGTCGTGGCTATCTACGATTTCATCTTTTTATGGGATGAAGACCTTGGAGTGGAGAACTTTGATCCGAAGAGGTATGAGACACGCCATATTGTTTCATTATGTTGAAATCGTCGTTTTTTTAGTTCGCAAATGTTGATTTTTGTGATGGCCTGAGTATTATGGAACTGCCATTTTGACAATGGTTCAGTTTCTTTTGTTCTAGCTGTACAATCTTGTTTGCGAGATATAATTTTTATTCTGCACATTTTGGGGGTATGGATTCAGCTTGAAACTCCTAATGGGATGATTTTTTTATTGACAATATACTTGGACTGGATATTGACTTGCTTTGGTGATAGTTGCTTTTGAGAATATATATTCTGCTGTGTTGCATTTTCTTTTGAAAGCCGCCTTCTTATTTTCATGTTGCCGGTTTAGGTATATTGATATAATGGTTTCCGAAGGCTTAGAAATCACACAACCTGCATTGGATCCTGATCTATCAACAGATATTCACCATCGGATCACAATCCGCAACAAGATGACAAAAGTGCATAGGTGCTTGTGCCTTTCTAATTCTCACACCTCAGAATATGAATTCTTTTCCTAATCATTTTTTTCTGTGCATTTGTTAACATATTTAATTCTTCATCTCTTCTGCAGGAGAGTATATGACAATCGTTCAAGCATGAACTGTTCTGATGATAGTAAAGGACCTCCATGCACAGGGTACAAATTGAAGCTTTGGCATTGCATAGTAATTTTTGTGGCTATTCTAAATTATACTTTGCCATCGTAGTTTGTTCTCTAGACCTCTTGTTCTGCAGGAGAGTATATTTTAGCATGCCCAATGAAAAAGACAGTTACATTACAGAGTTACGGTCATATTCTTTGAACCGATTTATGTTGTTTTATCAGCTATTGTAGAGCCAAAAATCAAAATGCTGCCTTCTTCTATAACATTTTTTCGTGTGAACAGCAAAATAAAGTTACACCATCCAACTGATTGATTGTTGAGAAAATTCTGCTGATCTTGTTCTAATAAACTAGCTTGATTGATTTCTAGTATTGTAACTTGCATTCTTTGATAGGTGGGTTGAGGGCATGGCACCTGTTTTTTCTCGTGCTGCCTGGAAATGCGTATGGCATCTAATACAGGTACGAATTCTGATCATCTAACCTACTCGATAATCCATCATATCGTCTGATCTACTAAGTGTGACTGGAGGGTCCCAACTCTTCGTAGCACATCCAGTTTTAATGTCTCGAACTTGCAGAATGACTTGATTCATGGATGGGGCCTTGACATGAAGCTTGGTTATTGTGCTCAGGTACTTACGATTGCTCAAATCCCATGGCGGTTTGCTTTGCTCACATTCAAGCTTTACAACCTATTTTACTTCCCTTTTTTCACATTTCAAGTGTGCTGTGCTATATGTCACTTCCTTCGATGAGCTGGATATTTTTAATTATAAATGTGTAACTTGTTAGTATGCTCTAGGAAGATTACTCTGTTTTCAGTGTTTGCCACCTGTGGATCAAATTTAGCTATACATATCCTAACATAAGGATCAAATTTATGGGCTAAATATTACAATATGGCTTTTAGTACTCTAGCTGATAGTACTAATGACTTAACTTGTTAGTATGCTTGTTAGTATGCTCTAGGAATATTACTCTGTTTTCAGCGTTTGGCACCTGTGGATCAAATTTAGCTATTCATATCCTAAGATAAGGATCAAATTTATGGGCAAACAAGTACAATATGGCTCTTAGTCCTCTTTCTGATAGTACTAATGACTTCTGTCTTATTTTGTTCCATTATATTTATTGCAGTCTGTTCTTCTGTCACTTTGCAGCTTAATTCTTTCTGGTGTTTCAACTATCATCTGTCAGATCAAGATGAATGCTCTATTACGCATGAGTTTGTTGGAATGATAAGTAACCAAAAATTCTGATGCATGTAGTGCTACATGATTTCAGGGTGATCGAGCTGAGAAGGTCGGTGTAATTGACAGTGAGTATGTCGTCCATCAAGGGATACCATCATTAGGAGGGCCATCAGATACCAGCAAGGTCCGTTTGTCGCCATATTTTTCATAAAATGCTGTATATATTTTTGGTGACAATGTGATTTGAAATGAAATTACAGAGAGAAAATGTCTCTCATTTCCGGATTCATCTCTAAGGTTACAAAATCTAAATTGCAACTAACTAACACACAGACTGAATCTTTTAATATGGTAATGGGGTATCAGTTCAGATATCTAACTCGATGGTCATCCTTCTATAGCCTTGATTGCTCTTATGCCTGCAAGATAACTGCCAGTATTATCATCTGATCAACAATTTCCTTTCTTGCTACAGTTACCTCGAAGATCTTTGGATTTGCGGACACACGTGAGTATAACATATGTTCTCTTCCTTTTTGTAACCTAAATCAAAATATATTTTTTCCTACATATTTTCTAACGTCAATTGCACTCTTATTTCAACCATCAGATTAGAAGACAGTCGTCAGCTGAGCTGGAGAAGTTCAAAGAACGGTGGGAAAAAGCCGTGAGGGAAGATGACGAGTGGATGGACCCTTTTGACGCGTGATTACTTTGGAAGAAACATCTGACATGAAGATACAAGGCCCACGATACATGGGTGGATGCGTCCACATTCATCATGGCGGTTGGAGTCGAGATCATGTGGGCCTCATAGCAAAACAGTTAGTTATATAGCCTTTATAGGCATTTTGCTGACTAACACACACCACCCTGCCCTCGAGAGCTGGAAGAACAAGTGGGAACGGCGTCGCGCTATTACACGGAGAAACTGAGCAAGAACATGTATACTACCAGTGGCTGACAGACACAGTATCTTGTAATCTTAATCCGATTCTCCATTCACCGAGGTTGTATAGTGACAAATGCATATATGTATGTGCAGTTATTTTAGTAAAATAATAAGTATTTATACTAGAAAGAGAAAGAAGTTTGTCTCATGGTCTGCTGCCATCTTGACAGTAAGCCATGCATGGTTTAAGTCAGATGTAAGGCTGAACTATTTTTGGCAGAGCAATGAAAACCATATGGTGGCATGCTAGACCCCCAGTGATCAGCAGGAGCAGTCTGCTACTGATAATTCTTGTGTTACTGGACTGAGGTTAGTACATGCTCACTTCCTTAGGTCATTATGTTTGGCATAATAATTCTTGTGTTGCTGCAATAACTGACCTGGTAATTGTACTCCATGAAACTGACCATTTCCCTCTTCCTGTCTATCTATTGGGAGTTGTCATGAAGACTTGATCATGTTGATGCAGGGTGCGGGCGGTTGATGGCCGGTCGACGGGAACACTGCGCCTCAAGGGCGAGCAGAATGTATGCACCGGTGTTGCGCAGTTTCAGTTGTAAGCGGATATGATACATTGTAAGTTGTAATCATAGATTATATCCGTGTCGTAATCCAAACAAAGTGGATGCATCTACATCCATGTGTCTAATGAAAAAAAAGCTGCATCTGCCGAACATAAGAGGAGATGATGCATTTCACAAGCAATTCGTCAACAAATAGATGTATTCTTTTTTGAACAAGGGTTAGAGGCTAGAAGGACCCATCACTGCATTCATCAGAGCTGCTGCCAGTATATCTTGCACACCAAAGAAACTGAAAAACTGAAAACAATAGACTAAACTGTTCCGGAAAGAACCCTGAAAGTAAACAGAAAACACGATCGTGCCCAGCTGCTCTTTGATGGAACCAATCTTCGCCAGCAACGGGGACAAACCTCTTGGTCCGGCAAGACCCCTACGGTGGAGCACCTTGTCATGGCACTGCCTCCCGTTAGGCATCAAGGCCGCGAGGGAAGAGCCGTCGCAGGCCGAAGCCCCTTCAAACCCACTGCCTTATAAGCTTAGGATCCCCATCATCTGCATCAGGACCTGCTTGGCCCTGCTAGCAATTTACAAATGGCCAAATAACAGCAACAAACAAGAGAGACTACATGGAAGAAACACATTCAAAATAACAGTAGCTAGAGAGACTGCAGTCTGCAGAACCCATCTCTAATATATACGCAGCAGGTCGACCGGTGGACGGCCCATCTACCAATCTAATATGAACAAACTCAGGTTGCGCGCACATGCCAAATCAACCAACATGCGGCATGCATGCGGGCTTTGAGGACATAAAAGGACCGGAGGCGAGACTCGAGTCAACAAGCCAAACGCAGACAATTGCCTGATGTACGTGTCGTCCTTCCTTGCAATCATCAACCAGAAGCAAAACGAGTCCAATATGCAGCGGATTAAGCCCTGCAACAATAGCATGGGATGTGATGAGAAACCAACCCCTCTTGTTAATTAGATGCAACCAAAACATATGTCAAGTTTCAGATGATCAATAGGACTATTCATATATTCGTTCAGTCCAGATATATACACGTTCTTGCTTTGAGGAGGACCATATGCAGTGGTGGACCCAGGACGAAGGCCAGGCTACACAATGTTAATTAGAACATTCTCTTGTTAATTAAATGCAACAAAAACGTATATCTAGTTTATCACCAAGTTTATTTGACCCACATACACGCTATACTAAAGGAAAACCCAGACGTACCCAGTGCCCTGTGCACCAAATGTGTCTTCAAACTTCTCTAATCAAGTTAACTAACCACGTAGTTGCAGTCCAAGGACAGGCATTTTACTGGGCATAAGCGTCAGAATCATTGGAAACAGATGGACTTTAATTTAAAGCTAATCACCTACTAGGAATTTTGGATGCTATACTAGCTAATACTTGCATCGTACCGCAGTGTCGATCCTACCCATACATGGAATGGACAACACAGGCAAAAATAGGAGCAAGCTTACCCCTTCAAATCGTTGGTGGAGACAAGGATGGCGGGAAACCCGCATACAGTAGTTGGCTCTTCAATGGGATTATCCACCCAGTCTCACAGAACCACTCAAGATTCATAGTCTGGAGATCCAGCGAAATGCAGTCCGGCTCGGGCAATTCAAACGATGACTCCGGGTTGTCTGGATACCCATGTAGGAGTAAGTATCCCCCAGCTACACCAATGATGTAATAGGCGTAATCAAGGGGCAATGGGATTACAGCCCCCATTAGCCACAGCCTTGGGGGGTCATCCTCAATGCTCCCCGAAATGGAATACAAGAGGCGATTGTGGCTGAGAGCAAACAACCCAATCCTCCCTTGCCTTGCCTCCACAAAGGCCATCTGGGAATTGCTCCAGGGACTGGGCGGGAGGTCGACGGAGGAGAACTCCATCGTGGCAGTGTCGAGCATGAGCAACTTGCCGATCCCGGGTATCGCCCAGCAGAAGCATCCGTGCGCGTAGTAGCGCTCTCCGAACGCAGTGGTGGATCGCACATCTTCGCCTTGACTAACTTGTGCAACCAGAGCGCTCCAACCATCAAATGTGACGGCGTGCCATTGTCCGGCACGGCCCCCCGAGGAAGAAAGGACGAATAGGATCAGCTGGGTCTGGTATTTGGCCAAACACATGACTCTGAATCTGAAGGGAGGGTCGGCAGCAATGTCGCCGCCGGCAGGAGCAAGAAAGAGCTGGCAGTGATAGACCAGATCGGACAGGTCCTGGGGGACGGGAGGTAGCAGGAGGTAGCGCCGGTGCAGCGGGTCGCACACGGCCACGTCCCTCACCAGGGCGCGGTCGTCGCCGTCGGGGAGGACGCAGAAGAGGGCGCGGCCGTCGCGGCAGTCGCGACGAATCCAGGGCCAGTCGCGGGAGGGTAGGAAGGAGCAGGAGAAGTCGGTGGCGGCGAGGGTTCGGGCGGCGGCGGCGGAGGGGTGGGGCGGCTGGGCTGGGAGGAATGAGTCGGAGAGTATACCCAGAAGAGGCGGCGGGTGGAGGGTGCGGAAGCGACGGAGGAAGGAGTGGTCGGCGACGATGCGGCGGAGGGAGGGTCCGGCCATGGACGCGCGGGCGAGGTCGGCGGCCGTGGTGAGGCGGAGGAGGATGTCCTCCGTCAGGTGGTCCGGGAGGCTCGCCTGCGCATCCATGGCCGGCGAGGCGTCGGGCCGGCCATGGAGGCGCGTGGCGAGGTCGGCGGCCGTGGTGAGGCGGAGGATGTCCTCCGTCGGGTGGTCTGGGAGGCTCGCTGCGCATCCATGGCCGGGCGCGCGCGGGGCCGGCCATGGAGGCGCGGGCGAGGTCGGCGGCCGTGGTGAGGCGGAGGAGGATGTCCTCCGTCAGGTGGTCCGGGAGGCTCGCCTGCGCATCCATGGCCGGCGAGGCGTCGGGGCCGGCCATGGAGGCGCGGGCGAGGTCGGCGGCCGTGGTGAGGCGGAGGAGGATGTCCTCCGTCGGGTGGTCGGGAGGCTCGCTGCGCATCCATGGCCGGCGCGCGTCGGGCCGGCCATGGGGCGCGGGCGAGGTCGGCGGCCGTGGTGAGGCGGAGGAGGATGTCCTCCGTCGGGTGGTCGGGAGGCTCGCCTGCGCATCCATGGCGGCGAGGCGTCGGGGCCGGCCATGGAGGCGCGGGCGAGGTCGGCGGCCGTGGTGAGGCGGAGGAGGATGTCCTCCGTCAGGTGGTCCGGGAGGCTCGCCTGCGCATCCATGGCCGGCGAGGCGTCGGGGCCGGCCATGGAGGCGCGGGCGAGGTCGGCGGCCGTGGTGAGGCGGAGGAGGATGTCCTCCGTCAGGTGGTCCGGGAGGCTCGCCTGCGCATCCATGGCCGGCGAGGCGTCGGGGCCGGCCATGGAGGCGTGGCAGGTCGGCGGCCGTGGTGAGGCGGAGGAGGATGTCCTCCGTCGGGTGGTCGGGAGGCTCGCTGCGCATCCATGGCCGGCGGCGCGGGGCCGCCATGGAGGCGCGGGCGAGGTCGGCGGCCGTGGTGAGGCGGAGGAGGATGTCCTCCGTCAGGTGGTCCGGGAGGCTCGCCTGCGCATCCATGGCCGGCGAGGCGTCGGGGCCGGCCATGGAGGCGCGGGCGAGGTCGGCGGCCGTGGTGAGGCGGAGGAGGATGTCCTCCGTCAGGTGGTCCGGGAGGCTCGCCTGCGCATCCATGGCCGGCGAGGCGTCGGGGCTGCAGGGCGGAGCCGCCGGGGTGTCGGGGCTGCAAGGCGCCGCCGCCAGGGCGTCGGGGAAGGTCGCCGCCGGCGACGTCATTAGGGTGGAGTGGAATGGGGAACGGAGGAGGGGATTTGATTGCTCGCCCTTGGGGGGTTTGGTTTCCCGTTTCTGGTAGTGGAAAACGTAAACGTATATCCTACTCGTGCAGTCGTGCTCCCATTCTGACGTCTCCTTCAACGTGTCAAGAAAAAATGAAACCAAATCCTCTACTACTCCTACTTGTTTTAAATAAAAATCATATACACTCTCTTTGTAGAAAAAAAAGCATTTACTCCTTGCATTTCAACACATAAGGCCCGCTTGATCTCGACAAATAGCTCCTACAGCTCCGTAGTTTCCTCCTCTCCCGACCGCAACATTGACATTTATCTTTACTGAACCTGATGGAGGTGCAATCCACAGCGGGTGGACTCGCCGAAGGGGATGTACGTGGTCTGATTGCATTCACTTCTCCTATGTAGGACTGAACAAAAGCATGGATGACGAAAGGGTTCTGATAAATCTGTTCGTGGATTGCCTTCCGTCGTTCCCCCCACATAGCCCAATGAGTGACCACAAATCTTGAAAACTCCTCTTGTGGCAGAGACTTATGCATAGAGAATAGCCATGACTTTGCATTGTCATTGACATATACGCTCAGCTGATGGACAACTTGCTCACAAGACAGAGCCCACGTACTCCTAGACATGGAGCAGTTCAGGAGCGCATGTCTCCAAGTATCTTCAGCCCTGCACAGACAACATGAGCTGGTCGTGGACATGTTACGACGATTAAGAAGACCCTTCGTCGGTATAGAGTGTTGCGCTAATCTCCACACAAAGTTCTTCAGTTTTGAAGGAACGTTGATGCCCCAAAGCTGTATCCACCCTTGGCTATCCTCTTCCTCATGTGATGATCCCCCGGCCTAACAACCATGCTTCTCGACTGAGCGCCACTGCTACTTACCTGTAGTGCGGGGGCACCAAGAGCGCTAAGCAGTAGCGCATCTACAGAAAAAAGCGCTACTAATCTAATTCCCACACTGTTGCCGGAAATGCGCTACCACTAAGGTCATTGTAGTAGCGCGTTTTCAGAAGAGAGCGCTACTGCTATTGAAGATAAAATAAAATGAAAAAGAAATAGAAAAGTAAATGAAAAAGAAAGAAATAGAAAAAGGAGAAAGGAAAAAATAAATAAAAATAAAAGATAAAGAAAAATAAAGGAGAAATCCATAGCAGTAGGGCTCGTTTCCAACAAGCGCTATAGTGCCTATTTATATTTGACTGAATTTCTGCAGGAAGCAAAGGTAATAACAATGACATCATGCTGTCTCGGCTAATGCTTCTACTATTAAATTAGCCTTTTTAGCATAATGGATCATACATATATGTATACGTACATGCATGTAACAATGGATTGGTCAGATTGGCAACATTATTAAATCTTGAAATTCGTATACACATATAGAAGAAAAACAGATTATCACTATGGAGGACACGTAACGAAGTTCTCATATTTACATGGCTGAGTATATATGTATGTCCCAGTATTTGTATAGTTCAATGTTATGTGAGTAAATATACATCTTACACCAAAATATTTAGAAATCCCCAGTTCAATATTATTATTTTTATAAATAAATAGATGATTAACTCGAGGCATGAATAATAAATTCAAGGTATATATCCAAAGTTTTTGTAAGTAACAGGCAGTATTACCAAGAGTAGAATCTAACACTTATTTTAGTGTCATTTTGGCTTAAGTATTGAGAGAAATGAAGTCAGGGTAACTATTCACTCTTAATGGAACAAAGATAATGCAAGCACATGTCTATCCTAAGGTTAGGGAATTGCAGCTATTATCCATAGGACATGTGCGTCCATTCATTCTAGGGGTAAAAGACATGAAAGGAGGTGATTGCCTCCTTGCCCTCACATCTTGATATGATAGTACGCCATTGCAGTTTTCTAGATAAAACATATCCAACAAGTTGTGGCCGATGAAATGTTATTTCATGAGGAAGCTAAAACTTATGAGATGCCGGGAGGATTGCTTACTGTCTTAGCAAACGCTAGAGCCAAATAAAGTGTTTACTTTCATCACACCTCACAATCTGGTACGAGTAAAAATAAATTACTTTATATTTTATATTTGGATTTCTTTTAGATACATAGGTTCAAAGAAAATAGCACATAAATGAACTTCACATTTGCAACTACGTTTTCCATCAATATCGGCTCCATAATCGTGTCACCAAGACATCATGTTTGAGAACTATGAGAGATGGGACAACCAAAAAGTAAAATTCATGAAAACTGTCTAATCACAAGTTGAAAAGAAATACAACCTCTCTTTCCCCAGTACCACCGAATAATTTCTTTTACATGTTAAACACATTATTATAATTAATAATACTGAAATCCAAATTCGCTAGCCCGTGCGGATGCACGGGTTGATGACTAGTTGTTATAATTAGCACTCCTCGACATCATGGTACATTATTGGCGCACGTATATTGATTCCTTGGACAATCGATACATTGTTGGCATTTCTAGGAGTCCGCGTTGGTTAACTAACGTGGGAGGCTCCATCTCGATCCTTCATATTGTTTATGAATATGGAGCGGAAGTTGTGGATCCAAATTATCTGGCTTGCATTGGCATTGCACCAATTGCACTTTTTCTTAAGCGTGAAGACTGAAGGTGCCATTAATTTGAGTGATAAACGAATAAATGTGACAGAGCTTTCACACTTCAGATCCGTCTTACAACAATGCAATGACCTGTATGATCCATCCATCCAGCAATGCAACGCCAACGCTTGTGCATTGTTTTCTTTTTGGAGGCTGAAAGATAGTGGATGTCGCCTAGAGGGGGTGAATAGGTGCTTTAAAATAATTACGGTTTAGACTTAAACAAATGCTGAATAAAAGTAGCGTTTAATTAGTCAAGCACAAAACCTAAAACGACTAGGCTCACTTACGTGCACAAAGAACTTATGCTAAGCAAGATAAACAACTAAGTGATAGCAAGATATATATCATGTCATACTACGGTTATCACAAAGTAAAGAGCATAAGTAAAGGGCTCGGGTAATAGATAACTAAGGCACGCGGAGACGATGATGTATACTGAATTTCACACCCTTGCGGATGCTATCTCTGTTTGAAGCGGTGTGGAGGCACAATGTCCCCAAGAAGCCACTAGGGCCACCGTAATCTCCTCACGCCTCGCACAATGCAAGATGTCGTGATTCCACTAAGGACCCTTGAGGGCCGTCACCGAACACGTACAAATGGCAACCCTTGGGGGCGGTCGCTGAACCTGTACACTTTGGCAACCCTTGGGGCGGTCACCGAAACCCGTACAAATTGCTCGTGCCGATCTCCACACCATAATTTGAACCCCGACACTTGCCCTGAGCTTTCCACCATAATGACTGGGCTCCGAAGCACCACCAACAGTCTAGGGCACCCAAGCACCCAAGAGGAACAAGCTCTTGGGTACCAAGCACCCAAGAGCAATAAGCTTCTCAACTTTTCACTTCCACGTATCGCTGTAGAGAACTCAAACCGATGCAAGTAATGCAATGGCAAAGTCACGCGGAGTGCCCAAGTCCCTCACTCCCAAATCCCACCAAAGCAGCTAAAGCTATGGAGGAAAATGAGAGGAAGAACAAGAAGGAGAACACCAAGAACTCCAAGATCTAGATCCAAGGGGTTCCCCTCACATAGAGGAGAAATTGATTGGTGGAAATGTAGATCTAGATCTCCTCTCTCTTTTCCCTCAAGAACTAGCAAGAATCATTGGAGGGATTGAGAGTTAGCAAGCTCGAAGAAGATCAACAATGGGGGAAGAACATGAGCTCAAGGATAAGGTGCAATGGGGAAGAAGACCGCCTTTTATAGGTGGGGGAAAATCCAACCGTTATGCCATAGTCCACAATAAAGCGGTACTACTGCTTAAGCAACAATTCTTGAAGTAGTAGAGTGGGCACGTGAAGCACTGGAGCGGTAGTGCCGCCGGAGCGGTACTACCGACCATCCATCAGCGGTACTACTACTTAGGACCATCTGGTACAGAGGAACAACGGTACAGAGATGTGCCAGAGCGGAAGTACCACACGAAGTGGTACTACCGTCCTAGTACTGCTATAGTACCGTAAAGGCTGCAAAGGGCAACAAAAGCTAGCACACCTCTCGAAAGCAAGCGGTACTAGACGCGGTAGTAGCAAGCGGAAGTAGCACGGGCTACTAGGGTCCTACAACCGCTGAAACAAGGCAACAGGAGATTGCACATAAAGGATATCCCAGGAGGTAGTAGCAATGGTAGACCTAAGCGGAAGTATCGCCTAAGCGGTAGTACCATGGTACCGAGCGGTACTACCGCCCGAGCAAAGAAAAACTGCCCTCGGACTAAAACTGCCATAACTTCTCCATACAGGCTCCAAAAAGAGCAAACGCAAGCTTGTTGGTTATAGTGAGAAAAGGTAGTAGAAAATGCCAATGATATAGAGATGTGAAACCTCTATGAATGAAGAACCGGCAAAAACTCCAAGATCAAAAACATCATAGAATATGCTTGTGAACTCCGTTTTCGATGAACTCGATCTTGTCATCAAGATGACCATAAGCTCCAAGCCTCACAAAGAGAAACACCTAACAATAACAAAGAAAGATGATGCAAGGATGCAATGGTCTGAGCTCTCTTCGAGCAATACGATCAAGCTAATAACTTGAGAGCTCCCCTTGATAGCACGGCAAACGATCCTATAACCCGGTCTCCCAACTATCACCATGAGATCGGTAAAATAGAAAACCTATCCAGGGCAAACCATTGCCTTGCACATAGTCCACTTGAGCTATATGATGATGATCTTGACTTCCTCAAGTTGGACCACCTTCCTTGATTGCGTTGGCTCAACGAGGACTAGTTGATTTCTCTCCCATACTCCACTATGGGTGAGCCACTCTTCGGCACATATTCACAAGTCCATTGCCACCACAATGGACGGCAAGCTTCCAGCATGATTGCTTCCCCATACTCCATTATGGGTGAGCCACTCTTCGTGTTGCTCCACTTGAAATTACACACCCCAAAATTGATGACGCTCACCACTTGATGTCATCCTCCATGGGTTGTATGAGATCTTCCTCTTGACACAAGCCCATGGAAACACACCTAACCCCACATTGAACTCTCACATAGACCATGTGTGTTATTACACACGGCGTAATGGACAATACTTACCATACCATGGGATCACTTGATCCCACTCGGTACATCTTCTATGCTTTGTGTGTTGATCAACTTGAATCACTCTCTGTACTTAGTCTTGATCAACCTTAAATCTTCCCAACTTTCTTCATTAGGATGATGTCTTGAAGGTAAACATGAATGCTCACACAATCTTCTTCAAGACATGCTTGCAATAAGCTCAACTCACACATGACCAATCTTTAGATTATTCCTTGAAAAACACCTTGGCCAATACATAAACTCCTTGAAACCAACAAATGGACTTCAAGAAAAGCCTATGAACAAATCCTATGAATATAACTCATGGCAACCATTAGTCCATATAGAATGTCATCAATTACCAAAACCACACATGGTGGCACCACATCTTCTTTTAGAGGCCATCGGAAATGGGGCGGACTGGTGGCGGCGCCGATGAGAGGAGAAGAGATTCTCTTGTGGAGGAGGGAAGAGATCTGTCTTTGGTGGTGGTTAGAGTGTTGTTGTTGCTACTGACCGATCACCGTGGCGGGGCCTTTTCTCTTCTTTTCTTTTTTATTTTCTCTTTTGGCTGTGTGTATCCTTGATGTCTTTGGACATCTTGTTGGTACAGAGACCGGGTGTAATTGGGATATTCGCTATATTAATATATTCCCTTTATTGAAAAAGCTAACAGTTGGTGTAGTTCTTAAGGGGGGATTTGAGCTCGGGAACTATGACTATCTGACTATAAGTTAGCACGATTCTCACGCCATCACTTATTCTTGATTAACCCAACTAACTACGGGGCTGTATGTCGTTCGGTCGTGATGGAATTAGCCGTCACACCATCCTCAGATTCTTTTTAGCCGAATTTGGTGGTGATGTGGACAAAAAAGCTTATTTGTTTTGGTAACATGTAGTAGAATGATGATTGATTATAGTGTTAATACTATGTGACATCCAAGTCCCATAGCATGCTACATGACACAATAAATAGATGCACGTGAGAACTTAGAACATCTTGACCGAAAAGTGGGGAATAATAGGAAGAATGCAAGAGTAGATCGAATACCACTACCCACAGTGAATAGACGATGTTCTAGAATATGCAGGCATGGTAATTTTGAAATTTCATAATAACCAGTCATGCAGAAATCATAATGATTCAAACTATTTTTCACTTAGGTGATATTTACTTAATATAATATTTCTAGTTACCATAAATTGATATTTTTATAAGTATGTAGATTCAGTAACTATGAAATCATAATTATATTTCTGTGGTTTGTTTGATAATGTACAACCGATGCCCTCGCAAACCTTGTTAGTTAATTACGCAGCTACAACAATACAAACTTGGATATCTTGTACTCCAACCTGTATTTGTGCATGTGAAAGGTACATATTATAGCCAGATTGGTCGATTGGAGGCACACATTATAAAATTCATCTAGTGACCAACTTAGCCAGGTGTTGAGTTGGTCCTCAGAACATGATCACAAATTATTATGTTGGAGGCAACTTGGATGGAGCCCCCAACCCAGTGTTGAGCCGGTGTTGATTCCTTGGATCCATCCATGGAGTGGCCATTTAACTGATTAGTTGTTAGGACCTCCCATCCATCCACAAGTCTTGCCTTGGTTGATCTGGAGTCATGCATGTTTGCTTATAATTGATATAGGTAGCATGTACTCTACATCTTTTAGCAAGCACTCATTTATATTGTTTTTTAAGGGAAGTACTCGAGTCGTTATACATACTGTTATAACTACCTAGTAAGGAGTACGACGCGCTTCGATAGTTGACGAACTGTGCCGTCGTCACCTAGTCATCCTTCGACCATCATGTGGCACACGTCATGTATCTACAGCTTGTTAATTAGCATGATCGGTTTTCATTTGCACTGCTCTAAAGTCTAAATCATACACATAGGGGTACATTATAATCATGTTGGCGTATATTGATTCCTTGGAGCACCAACGATTAGCTGGCTAGCTTTGCACCAATTGCACATTTTCTGAAGGTGCCATCAATTGGACTAGAAGTTGTGGATCAATGCATCCGTCCATGACTGCAGGTTGGCGTTGCACCAAGTTGCACATTTGTTACAAAGCTCGAATCCTTGGAAGCTTCGCATGTGCAATATACTTAAGTACCAGAGAAGAATCCGTGTGCTGGAATCTGGGGTAGCTACGTGTGTATCAATCTAAACATTGTCACCAGACTTAAGTACGATGTATATATAGCTCAAGTTGTATATAGCTCGTTGACGTCGCACAACTTCGTCATATGTTTGAAGATGCCAATAGATCGATGTAGGAAAATGTAAGGAAAACAAAACCATGTGACGAGCTTTCACACATCTGTGCATAAGCCTGGATGAAGGGGCATGCAAGCTTCACCGGCTGGCCTATAAAAATGGGGCCATCCCAACCGAATGGATCCATCGAGCACCAAGCAGCAACTTAGCTAGCGATCACTCATACACAGATCAGATCACCTTCCAGAAAGAAAGATAATGTCAACAGCAACACCATCCACCGGTCAGACGGCCGCCGGCGTGGGGGGTACGACCAACACGCCAGCTGAGGGCAAGACCTGCGTGACCCAGAAGGTGCTGTCGGTGTCGGCGAACCTGGTGCAGCTGCTGCCGACGGGGTCGGTGATGGCGTACCAGATGCTGGCGCCGTCCTTCAGCAACCAGGGCAACTGCTACCCCTCCAACTGGTGGATCACCCTCGGCCTCGTCATCGCGCTTGCCACCTCCTGCGTCTTCTTCGCGTTCACCGACTCCGTCGTCCACAATGGTAAGGTGTATTACGGAATAGCCACGTATGAGGGCCTCAACGTGTTCAACATATCAAGCAAGGATCAGGAGACGGAGTTCAAAAGCATGAAGTCGGAGCTCGACAAGCGGCATCTCAAGAAGCAGGACTTTGTTCACGCCTTCCTCACCGTCGTCGTCTTCCTCACCATGGCCTTCAGCGACGTCGGGCTCCAGAACTGCTTCTTCCCCAAGGCCGGCACCGACGCCCAGCAGCTGCTCAAGAACCTGCCGCTGGGAATGGCCGTCTTCTCCAGTCTAGTCTTCACCATCTTCCCAAGCAAAAGGAACTTCATCGGATGCACCGACCCAAACGGCGACGGCCACAAGGACATCATGCAAAGTCAACTTGAGTCACAATCGCCTCCCACTGCTAGAACTCCATGCACTGCATGTGGTCACTAATCAACCTACAGAAAATGTATGCCGTCTTCTATTTCCTTGTCTCGTGCGCTATTGAGAAAATATTTGTTATTTCTCTTTGATTCCAATTGATTGAATACTTGCAAATTAATTGTCCCAGCTAAAGCTAAGAAATCCACAGCATTTCCTCTGTGCAAAAAAAAGAAAGAAACTAAATTTTTTTCTCAGACACCATCCATAAAGATAAGTGTCATCTGCATTTACAGGATGGAATCACCTGGCCGATCTGCCAATGGTCCGTTCAACAAGGATTGCTAGCATGCTAGCTACGACCTACATCTTCATTAACTTTGATGGCGACACTACCTCGGAAACAAAGTTGTCAACCCATATACACCATTTGGGCGACAATCCCTCCGTAAGAGAGGGTTTTCAGGGAGGAAAGACCATGCCACTTCATCCCAGACCATCTCATAATCGATTTTTTAAATAACACCACTTAGGTTCCAGCGTAGCCAGGGAGACCATGAGCATGCATGTCAGCCACCTTGCACGGTAGCAAGCTGCGAGCCAGCCTCGCCGAGAGGGCGATAACGTATGGAAGGCGATAGGCATAGGGGCGTGTACTAGGCGCGGGTCGGACTGGTAGGGGTGAGAGATAATATAGGGTTGGAGATGTGAGTATGACCGATATTTATACATCATGTTTAGTGGGCCTAGTGGGACAGTTCCGAGGTAGATTAGCAACCATCATACCAGATAGCTTTGGTGCCACAGATAGCTTTGGTGCTGAAGCCCATTCCGAATGGTTACCTATCGGTGGAGAGTCAAAAAAATAGGCCTGCCATGGATGTCTTATATAACCCTTTTGGGTACTAACTTGCGAGCGGAGGCACGGCGGCACGCCACGCCCAGTGGAGAGTCTGTGGGGGTGTCTACAGTTTTTTTAGTGAGGGAAGTATAAATAGTGGGTTTGAAATAGAGTTGTTGGTGTAGGAGTTTTAACATGTAAAATCGGCAAACAGTATAGGAGCTTCGACCATAATGGCAGGAACAACAAATCGTCCATTCCCTCTAGCATGCCCATAACCACGGGAAGCAGCAGCCACAGATGTACCACTTGAAAGAAAATCGGCCGAGGCCATAGGAGCTTGGATCAAAATGGGAGAAACGGTAGAGCAGCCACTCCATATGCCACGGGTCGCGACCAAGACATGAAGAAGCAGCCATAGACACACCAGGGGCCAGGAAAGCGGTAGACGCCATAGGAAGCTCGGTCAGAACTGCGACAACAGTAAGAGAGCAACCCCCTCTAGCACACCTACGACCACAGGAAGCAGCAATGACGGACACACCCCATGAACAAAGCGGCCAATATCGGCCGGCAGCAAATTCACCGGAAGCCTAGACCAGAGGACCCAAAGCATAGATGTCTTATTTATTGTGCTAAAAAATAAGTAATAAATAAAAACGCACTGGACGGAATAACGATCAGATTGGACCTTAACAAAAACCAGAAACAAAATCACTACTAAGCTGGAAGAAAATCAAAGTGTAAAAAAGTACATGTGTCAATAGGTGAGAGCTTACGCCCAAAACTCCAGATGCATAACTTCAATTGTATAGGAGGAAGAGCCATAGCTTAGCCAACTTACTATTTGTATATACTCCCTCCGTCCGGAAATATTTGTCATGAAAATGGACAAAAGGGGATGTATCTAGCCATATTTTAGTTCTAGAAACATCTCTTTTTATCCATTTTGATGATAAGTATTTTCGGACGGAGGAAGTATATAATAATGTATGTATCCACACGTCTGACTGACGAGCAAGAGTGGAGTCGTCGCCGTCGTTGGCACCAAACAACACCGATCTTCGGCAGACAAATGTAATCACTATCGAGTGGAAAACTAAATATGGATCCAGGCAAGCGAGAGGTTGGGGTGTCGGCGGACAAGTGAATTCGATTCATACGAATTTTATTCTACAAGTTTGGTTTTCCATTTGTTCACATGTGAATCCTGGCGAGCACATGCACGCATCATGTGACATATAATGCACGGCAGAGTTTTGATCGCCTCAA
This sequence comes from Aegilops speltoides, assembly GCA_021437245.1. NCBI lineage: Eukaryota > Viridiplantae > Streptophyta > Magnoliopsida > Poales > Poaceae > Aegilops > Aegilops speltoides. Next base: position 595,558,594 of record CM038147.1, read on the forward strand.
CACCGATCAGTCGACCCCCATGCGTGCATGTGTCATACTTAGTACGTCATGTACGGGCAATGCTAGCTATTCCTACGTACAAGTTTTACAAAATGTTTTGCGTACTAGTTCATTCAGCCGGCGGTTAGCTAGAATCAGGGGGAGTAGTTACCAATAGAAATGGACTAGTACGTACAGATTTCTTAGGAGCTTTAAGTAAGAATAGGATTTTCGAGCAAGGAATGCATATGCATGCATGGTACATGCATCCAAAAGACCACACGCAAAGCTAGGGTAACTTAGTACTGTTAACAAACAACTGTGATGGATCCAAGGAATCAGGCATCCTACGGGTGGGGTTAAGTCAAAGAGAGGTTGAGAATCCTTGCAAGTGGAACCATTGATCAATCCGGAGTACAAGTATCTGCATCATTCATGTATACGAGGAATCCACTTTCGATTCGTGCCACGTTTGATCAACGTGCTTGCATGTGCTCCATCCATTGGCCAAGTCGAGTCAACTTGGACCGATGGAGGTCCCGAGATCAAGATGCTCGCAAACAACTAGCTAGCTTTTGTCCAGACGATCGATGAGACCAGCACGTTAACCTAACGTGGCTTGCAGATTCCTCGGATCACTCGGCGGAGTAGCTATTTTTCATTAGGACCTCGATCGGTTCAAGTCTTAGATCAACATGGCCTAGCTGGACACTATGAGATTTTGAGATAAAAAAAAACTTTCTTATTTGCTTAGATATACTCCATCCGACTTAAATCACATTTCAAGATTAATTAAACTCTCTCATGATATATCATCAGCTAAACCATGTACACCTGTTCTTCGAACAAAGCAGGTAAATGATTTCGAGCAAATATATATGGAATTTTGCAAGATAATAGTAGGGACATCAACTTTTAGTCTCTGTGTGCTTAGTATATCTAGTACTCCTAAACCCATTGTAAGAGAGCTGAGTGGAGACATGATTTGTGGTGGACATGTGCATCATCTAGGGGACGGAGTAGAGGCGTCTTGGTACATGTCAGAACTAACAAGTTAATCTCAAGTGGTGGAGGGAGAGTTGATTGTTAGCTTGTCAGAATTGTTTTATGTAATCGAAGGAAACTCAAGATTACATGAGCATCAGTTCACATTTCCTCGTTCGTCTCTTTGAGCTAACTTGCTTCTTAGTCCTAAACAACTTGGTACTTGTAGATAGCCAATTGCACTTGAATATAATTATTTTTTTGCGGGGGCACTTGAATATAATTTGATTGCAGTGATATATGTGCTCTACACATAACTTAATCTCCTTGGGTTGTTTTTTCCAACGTCCCAACAATTATTAGCTAGAGAAGCCCTATGATGAACCTAGGATGCTTTTGTGTATTGCATCTGATGTGGAAGATGCAGTGGCAGAAATTAATTTGTGTATAAGCTATAGCAAAGCTAAGCCCCACTTAGCGTTTTCCTTAAATCATGAAAAAATAAAATAAAAAACAAGTATACAATCTAGCATAATATATGATATTTCACATATACTTGACACATACACATGTTCGAAAATAAAAACCCGAGAATTAATCAGGTGTGCTCATTCAGTAATAAAGTTTTGCATCAATTCAGCATATATATCTAAAACAACAAGAAATAATAAGCAAGAATGATGGATTTTTATAGCATCTTAGCGGGCTAAATGACTCAAAATTTAGCACTATAGCAGGAAATAGTGGGCTATCAGCGTCAGTTTCAGCTTAGCTTTAAAAGTGCATAGCTGAGAGCTCTCCAAAGGCTATAGCGGGTTATTTAATGCTTTGGTATATACCAAAAATAAATTTGTTGAAACTTGCAAAACGGTACAAACACCTTTATTAATTATGAGCATCAGTTTTCCTGTTACAACAAACTGAATTCGCTTTGATTATTTCATTTGTTTTAGGCAAAGTTAAATTTGTCATATGAGAAATGGGAATTGTGTAGTGGCACTGTGAGTGTGAGTACCAACTAACTTCTGATAAAATTAATGAGTTGGCTAGCTGGATGTGTGGTACGATGTGATACACATCTTGACGCCCTTTGTTTACGACTTAAAGGGGGGCCAGCCAGGTTCACTGAGTCTACAATTAATGGTGCAGCATGTGTTTCCATTGGCCAAGTCATGTCAACTTGGATTGATGGAGATCCCGAGATCAAGATGCTCCCGAACAACTAGCTAGCTTTTGTCCAGACGACCGATGAGACCAGCACGTTAACCTAACGTGGCTCGCAGATTCCTCGGATCGTTCGGCGTAGCAGCTATTTCATTAGGACCTCGATCGGTTCAAGTCTTGGATCGACATGGCCGAGCTGGACACTATATGAGATTTTGAGATCAAAAACTTTCTTATTTGCTTAGATACACTCCATCGGACTTAAAATCACATTTCAAGATAAATTAAACTCTCTGATAATATATCATCAGGTATACCATATACATTTGTTCTTAGAACAAACCAGGTAAATGATTTCGGAAAAACATGCAACATGTATGTATTTTTTGAAGATAGTAGTAGGGACATCAACTTTTAGTCTCTGTGTGCTTATTATATCTATCTAGTAAACCCATTGCAAGAGAGCTGAGTGAGACTTGATTTGTGGTGGACATGAGCATCATCTAGGGGACGGAGTAGAGGCATCGTGGTACATGTCAGAACTAACAACTTAATCTCAAGTGGTGGGGGAGAGTTGATTGTTAGTTTGTCAGAATTGTTTTATGTAATCAAAGGAAACTCGAGATTTTAAAAAAATTAACTAGGTATACTCGACATGAGCATCAGTTCACATGTCCTGGTTTGTCTCTTTGAGCCAACTTGCGTCTTAGTTTTAAACAACTTAGTACTTCTAGACATCCAATTGCACTTGAATATAATTTGGTTACAGTGATACACGTGCTCTACACCTAACTTAATCTCCTTGGAGTTTTGTTTCCCAACGTCCCAACACTAATAAGCTAGAGGAGCCCCATGTATGAACCTAGGATGCATTTGTGTATTGCATCTGATGTGAATGATGTAGCGTCGGGGAAGTTAATTACCCTTCGACAAACTAGTATATATTAAAACAAATTTGTTGCAACTTGCGAAACGATAGAAACTAGGTATCTTAGTAAATGTATCACTAGGGGTCGGAGTAGAGGCATCTTAGTACATGTCAGGACTAACAACTTAATCTCAAGTGGTGGAGGGAGAGTTGATTCTTAGCTTGTCATAATTGTTTTATGTAATCAAAGGAAACTCAAGGTTACAAAAAACTAGCAGGTATACTCGACATGAGCGTCAACTCACATGTCGTGGTTGGTCTCTTTGAGCCAACTTGCTTCTTAGTTCTAAACAACTTGGTACTTGTAGATAGCCAATTGCACTTGAATATAATTTTTTTTGCGGGGGCACTTCAATATAATTTGATTGCAGTGATACATGTGCTCTACACAAAAATTAATCTCCTTCGGTTGTTTTTTCCAACTCTCAACAATAATTAGCTAGAGAAGCCCTATGTATGAACCTAGGATGCGATTGTGCATTGCATCTGATATGTGAAACTTGCAGTGGCAGAAATTAATTTGTATATAGGCTATAGCGAAGCTAAGCCCCATTTGGCGTTTTCCTTAAATAATGAAAAATGAAATGAAAATTAAGTATACAATCTAGCATAATATATGATATTTCACATGTACTCGACATATACACATGTTCGAAAATCAAAACCCGAGAACTAATCAGGTGTTCTCATTAAATAATCAAGTTTTGCATCAATTCAGCACATATATCTGAAACAACAAGAAAAAATAAGCCAGAATGATGTTTTTTTGGTAGCGTCTTAGCGAATGCCTCAAAATTTAGCACTATAGCGGGAAATAGTGGGCTATTAGCGTCAACTTCAATTTAGATTTAAAAGTGCATAGCTTCAGTGTAAGAGCTCTCCAAAGGCAATAGCGGGTTATTTAATGCTTTGGTACATGCCAAAAAATAAATTTGTTGAAACTTGCAAAACGGTGCAAACACCTTTATTAATTATGAGCATCAGTTTTCCTGTTACAACATACTGAATTCACTTTGATTATTTCATTTGTTTTAGGCAAAGTTAAATTTGTCATATGAGAAATGAGAATTGTGTAGTGCATGGCATACTTAGTACCTCATGTACGAGCAATGCTATTCCTATGTACAAGTTCTACAAAAAGTTTTATGTACTAGTTCATTCAGCCGGCGGTCAGCTAGAATCAGGGGAGTAGTTACCAATAGAAATGGACTAGTACGTACAGATTTCTTAGGAGCTTTAGGTAAGAATAGGATTTTCGAGCAAGGAATGCATATGCATGCATCCAAAAGACCACAGGCAAAGCTAGGGCAACTTACACTGGTGGAAAAAAGGCCTTTGGTCGCGGTTCGCAACTGCCATTAGTCGCGGCTGCGCAACCGCGACCAACTAAGCGCGACTAAAGCCCCCCACCTTTAGTCGCGGCTGCTTAAGAACCGCGACTAACGGCCCGTCCACGTGGGCGCCAGTGCCGTCAGGCGGAGGACCTTTAGTCGCGGTTCTTCGCCAACCGCGACTAAAAGCCGCCGCAGGTTTAGGGTTTTAGCCCCCTAAACCTGTTTTCTGTTTAATTTGTATTGTTTTATTTCTTTTGTGCTTTATTTTAATTTTGAAGGAGTTTCATATATTCTACGGTACTACATACATGCATATGAATGTACAATTTCAAATAAATTTGAAATTAGAACCAAAAGAATTCAAGAGGAATATACAATATATATTCAATATCATCGGATGACCATATACAATTTTGAACAAGTTTCCATACATGATTTAATCCATATAAATTTCTACGTCCTCGTAATAGTGTTCTCCTTTAGGATGGAGGACTTCCCTTCTGAACCATCCAGCTAGTTCCTCTTGAAGTGGTCGGAAGCGAGCTTCTGGACTAAGCATCCACCGGAGGTTATTCCTCTGAGCATTGGTATCACTCGGATCAACCCGCTCAGAGGTGTATCTCCGGATCCTCTCACAGACATAGTATGCACATAGATTGGTCAACGGTGGCTGAATATCCCCAGCATTCTTAGGCTTTAACAATTTGAATTCTAGCTCTTTTTTGAATTCACCGACCTTTGTATCTCTGAACCGTCTCCAAACCCTACGAGGCAAAGAAAATTAAATGAACAAGAGAGTTATTAGTTACTTGATATTAGGAAATGAACCAAATAGGCCGATCGATATAGAGCGCAAATGAATGAAAATAATTACTTCTGCAGCATTTTTCTCATGTCGCCCCAAAGCTTTGGATCCTTATTCAGAGAGTCGTGGACGAGACATTCTGAGGTGTTAACTTTAATTACTAGCAGAATCCAGTGGAACCTGCGGACACGATACATGCACAGTACGTCATGCATAACTCATCGATTAGCCGGCCACATACCATGCATGGAGTAAACAAAAGAGAATGTGCTCAAGACAGAAACACTCACCCAAAATGGTAAGGAAATAGAATATCACTTTTGAGTTCCTGCTTTGTAAGAAACTTCCACAGGTCTGCCTCCACGTCGGCGGGGTAATGCTTCAACACAATATCATTAACGATGTGTGGGTCAATGAACCCAACATCATGGATGTTCCTTACTCTGCATTCCTTAATCTTCATTCTGCATGTATAATAGAGGACACAACAATATAGTTAGGACATATATATAGTGCAGGCAATATGAACGAGATGGGGTAGAAATTAATAAATCACTTACAGAACGTAGCAACTGATGATAGATTTGTCGAGCTCGCGCAGATTGAAAAGCTGGAACAATTCACTCAGTTCAATTTGTACATAGTAATGTTTGAAGTGATGCTCATGTCTAACTTCCGCATAAATATATTCTTTGGCGTTTTATTTTTATGTAACCCTTGTACCAATTCAGCAGACGTTTCATTTGGTCGGTAGATCCTTTTCTCGCGTGAGCTCGACGAGAGGCCCATTCTTGACATATGTAATTACTACCTCCTTCACTGGCAACTCATCAAGGTCTAATAGTTCACGAAGAGTAATACCTAAGTTGGCCGCTTGTTCTCTGGCACTCTTTACAGTCAATCCCTGTGCTGCCGCAGCTTGTATGATCTCGGGGGCATCCGGACAGAAGGCTTCCACTATAAGCGGGGCAATCGATTGTTTACTTTGTTCCCGAGCTGGGCAACTTGTTTCCGCTTTTTTACTTTCGCCTTCTCCGCTCTTTGTTCTCCTTGAACATGAGTGCCTGCTGCAAGTTCACGTTCATAGTCGTTAGGCAGATTCTTCGCGGCTTGGGACGGTGTGCTCAAAAATGACTTAGCCCACTTCTTTTGCTCATCAGAAAATACTGGCTTGGGCTCGGGCTCTCTTTTCTTCTTGCAGTCTGCCTTCCATTTCTCCAAATCAGCAGCCGCGGCCGCGTCGACTTGCTCGGCACTACGTTCCCAAGGCCTTGTGGGGAGAGGCTTCAGTGATGGCTCCGGTACCTTTGTGGTCTTAGGTACATAAGGGTCCGGGTTAATAATCCAGGACTGCTTCTGCTTCTTTGCCGTAGGTGGATTGGGGGGCGGCGTCTGATCACCCGCCGGACGAGGACTGGGGGGCGGCGGATGATCACCCGCCGGACGTTGTGGACTGGGGGGCGGCGTCGGCTGATGTGACGGAGGTGTAGGTGAACCGCCACCACCACCACCACCACCACCACCGCCACCGCCACCACCACCACCGTAGGGGGGTGGACTTGTTGTCCTTGGCGCCTCGCCTGGAAACTTGATAAACTTCTTTTTCCATAGAATGTAATGGCGCTTGACATCTCCAAGTCTTTTCTCCCTTGGTGTAGCAATGTCAATCTCGTGTCCTCAAACCCTTGGACTATGTCCTCCACCGTGACACGAGCATAGCCATCTTGAATGGGGTTGTTGTGGTGGAGTGCTCGAGTAAACATGGTAAAGCACTGCCGATGGCTACCTTCATGGACATGTTCCCGATAGGATAATACAGATGACATTCTTTCATCTCCTTTATATCGCCCACGGGTAGCGAGGAGGCTCCGTGCAGTAATTTCGACCACCGAGGCTCGGTGCAGTAATTTCGATCACCGAGGCTCCGTGCAGTAATTTCGATCGTCGGTGCATCTGCACTAGCCGGTGGGGCCTCCGTGGAAGCCACGCTGCTTCTCCGCTGCTGGCTTCCGAGATCCGCTGGATGATCTTCATGCTGCACCGAGCTGCATCTCTTTCGCTACTAGTACACTCATGGTTTTCTTCATCACATCCATTTCCGATGCCAACCGCGCCACAACATCTGCTTCCCGATCCATCTTTCTCTTACGGCTTCAGAATCGTCACGGGTCATCGCTCGGGGAACCCTATTTTCCACGGAATGTGCCCCATGCCTCGTACACGTCCTCCGTGTTCAGGATTCCCGAGGGCTTTGTCGTAGCGTCGTTCTCTCTGTTGAACTTGATCTTCCCCTGTTGAGCATCCTTCATTGCGTCAATAAGGGCTTGGGTGGGTTTAAGTAATTTGCCCCGGTAAACACACTCCCCTGTCTCCGGGTTCAGCGTTCCCCATGCCCGTACCACCAGCTTTTGGCCCTTGGGTCCCATCCTCCGCACTGGACGGGTTCTCGCGCCTCAGCTCGTTCTCCATCTTCTCCAACCTAGGCACCCAAATGCGATACCCTCCTGGCCCCATAACATGATTGTACTCCTTCTTAGCCGCATTTTCCTTATTTTGTTTCGATATTTGAATGAACTGCTCCGATTTCTTTTGCTTCACAAATTCTGGCCAATCATCTTTCAGTTTCTCATATTGTCCTTTGAAATCCGAGTCTTGTTCTGCTTGACAAAGTCACGGGCTAGATTTTGCTTGAATTTCCGAATCGTCGGCCATCTTATGAAGAGCGAACTGTTTGACTAGCCTCCTCCTCTCCTTGTTTTCCTCAATCTTGTTACCCTCCTCATCGAATTTGTTGTATTCGGAGGTAGAACGAAATGTTCCATAAGCTTCTTGAAGCAATCTTTTTTGTTCTCTTATCGACAAAAGTGAAACCATCAATTCGTGCCTTCTTTGGCTCATTCCACTCTCGACGGTGATCGAGACGTTGTCTCTAACAATGGCTCCGCATTGGTGACAAACTTGGTGGCGTTCTTGCGGGGCTCCAGCTGCCTGCCGGTTACCTTGTCGACAACCGCGATGGTGCATGTTTCTCCTTGTTTCATCGTCTTGGTTGCGCCACGCTTTGACGACGTACTCGATTGTTTGACGATCCGCCGAGGGCTAAAATAAGAAAGAGAGTCGCGTTAGTACACATATTTATTCAAATCAGTTAGTTTGTATCACCGAGGCTCAATGTATATATATACCTCGGCGCGGAGGTGGTTGCTACTTCCATTTGAAGATAAATCGTTTATCGACGTTTCTTGACATCATCTTGCCGACGGCGCCTTCATCTTCACCGTCAAGGTTCAAATAAGAAGAGATATCATCTTCTTCTTCTCCGGTCGGCACATATTGAATATCGCCGTTTATGATGCCGAACATATGTGCTTCACCGTCCGGATCATAGTTGTCCATAATCGGGTCAGCTCTATAAATCGGCCATTATGTCATCCTGAAAACATGTAGTAAAAACAAATTAATTAAGTGAAGAAGGGGCGGTGGCGGTGGCGGTGGCGAAGGGCGGTGGCAAAAGGAGGGGCGAGGAAGGGTGGGAGAGGGTGTCGCGGTAGAGCGCGAGACGGGCGCGGCGACGGCGGCGTCACGGAGAGGAGGAAATTCAATATTTGGCCCGTTGTAGCCGACGCGGCTGTATCTGCTGCTAATGCACCGCCCGTTGTAGCCGACGCCAAACAGTGATTAGGATACGTTGGAATTTCCTATATGACGCTATCGCATCAAACTGTCGGCTTAACGCACCTCTGAGCGACAGAGCGAACGATTTGGGTCGGCCCATCACGTAAATCCTTCACGTCCGGTTTTAGGAACCTTCCGAGGGTTCCCAACCCTTTTTATTTTCATTTCTTTTCCTTTCTTTTTCTGTTTCGTTTTTCTTTTCTTTTTTGTTTATTGTTCTTTTCTTTTCTTTTTAAAAATGTTCTCCTTTTAAAAATGTTCTATTTTTCAAAAATGTTCATATTTTCAAAAATGTTCGATTTTCAGAAATTTGTTCGTGTTTTCAAATTTTGTTCCGGAGTTTCAGAAAATTGTTTGTGTTTTCAATTTTTTTTGCCAGTTGTTTCAAAAAATGTTTCCGATTTCAAGAAAAATTCACATATTCAAATTTTCTTCACTTTTTATAAAATTATTCGTGTTTTGAAATTTTGTTCGGGAGTTTCAAAAAATGTTCGGGTTTTCACAAAAATTTAGGAGTTTCAAAAATTTTCCCGTATTTAAATTTTGTTCATGGATCCAAAAATGTTTGTGCTTTTGAATTTTGTTCTGTGGGCGCCGGCGGCCTCGCCTGCTGGTCCACCCTTCCCGACAGGTTCGCCATGGCGCATCAAGGCCGTGGGCTGGGCGCCGCAGAGGAGGTCTGCGCCGATCATGCTGACGGGCGGCGGCCTCGAACGGGAGGCGGTGGAGGCGGTCGTCCGGCCGATGCGGGAGGAGATGACGGGCGAGCACACGCGAGCTCAGGATCGCCGGAGGGGAGAGCGAGGCGGCGAGACGAGGGCCGGGCCTTGGCGTATGACAAGGGCGAGGGCGACGCGGGCGCGCGGCGAGGGCGAGGGCGACGGCGGGCGGCGCGAGGGCGAGGGCGACGGCGGCGTCGAGGGCGCGCAGAGATTTAACAGCGAGAACAATGGCGGCGTCGAGGAGCCTTGTATTTATAGCCCCCTTTAGTCGCGGTTGGCGGCGAGACCCATGACTAAAGGTGCCCTTTAGTCGCGGGTCTCCGCCCACCGCGACTAAAGAGGTTTTAGCGGAGTTTTGCGTTCCGCGCTTTCACCTTTAGTCGCGGTTGGTCTGCCAATCATGATTAGGACTAAACCTTTAGTCGCGGTTGGTTCGCCAACCGCGACTAAAGGCCATATGAGTTTAGGTTTATTGTTTTCTGTTTAATTTGTATTGTTTTATTTCTTTTGTGCTTTATTTTAATTTTGAAGGAGTTTCACATATTGTTTTTATTTTTTGCCTGTTTTTGTTTTCATTTTTGCTTTATTTATTTTGTTTTGTTTCTACTTACAACAAAAACTTATTTATTTTATTTTATTTTGTTTCTAATTACTTATTTATTTTACTTTATGATAATTATTTTTGCTATGAAAGTTTCTAATTACTTATTTATTTATGTTATTATAATCTTAAAATACAATTATATATCAAAAAATCAGAAAATAAAACTAATTCATTTTAAATTCTTGTTTTTCTTCTGTTTTTTCTTCCTTTTTTTTTTTTTTTCTTCTATTTGTTTCTTCCTTTTCTTGTTTTTCTTCTTTTTTTCTTCCTTTCTTCCTTTTTCTTTTTTTTTCTTCTTTTTTCTTCTGTTTGTTTTTTTCTTATGTTTTTCTTCTGTTTGTTTTTTTCTTCTGTTTTTCCTTTTTTCTTCTGTTTGTTTTTTTCTTCTGTTTTTCCTTTTTTCTTCTGTTTTTTTCTTCTGTTTTTTTTCCTTTTCCCTTCTTTCTTCTTCTTCCTTTTTCCTTTTAAAATCAGAAAAATAAAACTAATTCATTTTAAAATCTTAAAAATACAATTATATATCAAAAAAATCAGAAAAATAAAACTAATCCCTTGAAGGTTTGACAAAAGGTTTGATACATCATTCAGTTCATCGACCAAATACAAAGTTTGGTACAATAAATTATTACACATCAATTCTTCCCTTGTGTCCCTGCTTGCTTACGATTGTGCCGTATCCATGGAGCATCCTCATCATTTAACTTAATGCTTGGGTCGGTGTTCACTTTGAAGGGCGGAATTTCAGCAAACATATTATAATCTTCGACATGTCATCTTGTCCTCCACTCCCACGATGTTTCTTTTCCTGAAAGAACAATGTGGCGCTTTGGATCATCGCATGATGTACTGATCGTTTTCTTATCTTTCCGTTTCCTCGGTTTGCTACTCATGTCCTTCACATAGAAAATAGAAAACCTGAGCGACATCTTTCGCTAGGACGAATGGTTCGTCAAGGTAACCAAGATTGTTGAAATCCACCATTGTCATTCCGTATTGCTGGTCCACCTTTACCCCACCTCCTGTTAGCTTGAACCATTTGCACCGGAACAAAGGGACCTTAAAGGAGGGTCCATAGTCAAGTTCCCATATCTCCTCTATGTAACCATAATATGTGACCTTTTGCCCATTCTCGGTTGCTGCATCAAAGCGGACACCACTGTTTTGGTTGGTGCTCTTTTTATCTTGGGCGATCGTGTAAAATGTATTCCCATTTATCTCGTACCCTTGGAAAGTCGTTATAGTCGAAGATGGTGTCTTGGCCAACATGTACAGCTGATCTACAACATCATTGTCATTCATTAAATGTTTTCTCAACCAAGCGCCGAAAGTCTCCATGTGGGCCTTCCTAATCCAGATTCAGGCTTCCCGGGTTGTCCGAAGCGTAAAATATTCTTGTGTTTCTCAAAGCACGGAGCCACCAAGCTGGAATTGGTCAAGACAAATGTGGTGTGCTTCATCGAGAATGGCCGTCCATACATATCGTTGATTTCCTTCCGATCGTGCCTTTTCCACTTAGTCTCCCCTCGTGCGCGATCGAGGAAGACCAATCGGCTTAAGGTCGGGAACAAAGTCAACACAAAACTCAATTACCTCCTCATTTCCATAGCCCTTGGCGATGCTTCCTTCCGCCTAGCACGGTTACTGAACATATTTCTTTAATACTCCCATGAACCTCTCAAGGGGAACATATTGTGTAGAAATACAGACCGAGAACGGAAATCCTTCGACTAGGTGAACCAGGAGGTGCGTCATAATATTGAAGAAGGATGGCGGAACACCAACTCAAGCCGACAAGACATTGGATCACATCGCTCAGTAACGTGGTAGAACTTCGGATTGATTACCTTCGAGAGATTGCATTGAGGAATGCACATAGCTTCACAATGGCTAATCGAACATTTTCCGGCAGAGCCCCTCAAAGCAATCGGAAGCAATTGCGTCATAATCACGTGGCGGTCGTGAGACTTCAGGTTTTGGAACTTTTCTCCGCCATGTTTATTATTCCCTTTATATTGGGCGAGAATCCAGACGGGACCTTCATACTGCTCGGGCATTCAAAAAGATGACCTTCTCTTCTTTGGTCGAGCGTAGTGGCACGACCTTGAAACCATTCCGGATGCGGTCATCGTGGTCTTTCAAACGTTGCTGGTCCTGCCGTGCTTCCTTTGTATCATTTGTCTTCCCATACACGCCCAAGAAGCTTAGGAGGTTCACGCAAATATTCTTCGTAACGTGCATCACGCCGATTGCAGAGCGGACATCTAGGACTTTCCAATATTCTAGCTCCCGAATATAGATTTCTTCTTCCTCATGGCTGCGTGCCCGTCGGCTCCCTTCGAACTGATTGTCCGCCAGACCTTTCCAAAGATGACTTTCAAATCCTTGACCATATCAAATACCTCAGCACCGGTCGTAGCTCCGCAGCTTCGGCGGTGATCTGCCTTGCCGTTGTAATGCTTGCCTTTCTTTCTTCTTGGATGAATTTTGGAAGAAATCGACGATGCCCAAGGTACACGTTCTTCTTACAATTTGGCAAATGTACACTTTCAGTCTCATGTAGCAGTGCGTGCATGCATTGTATCCCTTATTTGACAGTCCCGAAAGGTTACTAAGAGCAGGCCAATCGTTGATGGTTACAAAAGCAACGTCAGAGGTCAAATTCCTCTTGTTTGTGCTCATCCCACACACGGACACCACCCCACAGCTGTAAAAGTTCATCAACTAATGGCCTTAGGTACACATCGATGTCGTTGCGGGTTGCTTCGGACCTTGGATGAGCACCGCATCATAATGAACTTCCGCTTCATGCACAACCAAGGAGGAAGGTTGTAGATGCATAGAGTCACGGGCAGTGCTATGGCTGGAGCTCGCCGCCAAAAGGATTCATGCCATCCGTACTTAGAGCAAATCTTATGTTCCTTGCGTCACCTGCAAAATCTCTGAACCATCGTCGATCTTTCTCCATTGCGTTCCATCTGCGGTGTGTCTCAACTCCCGTCCGACTTACGTTCCTCTTTGTGCCATCGCAACAACTTGGCATGCTCTTTGTTCATGAACAGACGTTTCAACCGTGGTATTATAGGAGCATACCACATCACCTTGGCGGAACCCTCTTCCGGGTTTCGGCCCTCAACATCGTCACCGTGGTCATCGCCTCGATCTTATAACGCAATGCAAGTGCATACCGGGCATTCATTCAAATTCTCGTATTCACGCGGTAGAGGATGCGATCGTTGATGCATGCATGTATCTTCGAACCTCTAAACCTAGAGGGCGACAACCTTCTTTGCTTCAGACGTCTTGGCGGGCAACTCGTTATCCTTTGGAAACATATTCTTCAACATTTTCAGCAAGTTTTCAAATGCCGAGTCAGCTACACCTGCCTCTGCCTTCCATTTCAGCAAATCCGATTGTGCAGCCCAGCTTTTTCAGACCATCATCGCATCCGGGTACAGCGCCTTTCGTGATCCTCTAACATGCGATCCAAATTCTCCTCTCCTTTTCAGTTTCAGAGCGTCTCCGTGCATCGGCAATGGTCCGACCAAGATCATCAACGGATCATCACGTGCCTCTTCTTCACCTTCCCTTCACCTTCAGCATCCTCCATGAAAGTATCACCGAAATGAGCAAGATAGCTTTCATCGATGAAATCATCCCTTCTTCATCTTCTTCCATTATAACCCTCTTTCTCCATGCTTGGTCCAACAATTATAGCTTGGCATGAAACCCTTCAAGCAGATGCATGTGAACAACTCTTGAGGAAGAGTAACCCTTCTCATTCTTACAGATAACACATGGACAGATAACAAAACCCCCGCTTGTTCGCATTAGCCACTACGAGGAAATCTTTCAAACCCGTAGTGAACTCGCCGGAGAGTCGGTTACCGTACATCCATTGCCGATTCATCTGCATTATTATAATATAAAATATATAATTAACCATCATGCATTTGTTATGAACTACACACATGCATATTGACACATCAAAGGTTCATCAAGTTGCTAACCGCGATCGAAGAGTGTGGCTCCAACACTTCATGTCATGTTTGTTTCATGCTCTTGGGGCATTTCATCAAACACCTTATGTGCATAAGAGGAACCAAAAGCAAACCTACACCCACTTGTGAAGAGAATGGCTCCAAAATGGCTAAGTGTTGGCTGCTGGATGGGTATATATAGGGGAGGGGCTTTAGTCGCGGTTGGCCTGGCAAACCGTGACTAAAGGTGCCCGAAGGCCTTTAGTCGCGGTTGTCCTGGCCAACCGCGACTAAAGCCCCTCACGTGCACCAGCTGGCCACCGAGCGCACAGGCCCAGGCCTTTGGTCGCGTTCACCTCGAATCGCGACTAAAGGTCCCATTGGTCGCGGTTCCTACAGCTTCGCGACTTATGGGGCTGGACGGAAAGCCTGTTTTTCCACTAGTGTTAGGCCGCGTTCGGTTTCCCTCGGCTCCATGGCTCCGATCCCGGAGCGGTAGTTAAAATACTTGGAGCCAGCAAACAGCTGCTCCGCGGATTCTAAAATTTGAAGGAGTTGGTGGACTGCCGAACGCGCCCTTAGTACTGTTAACAACCAACTGTGATGGATCCAAGGAATCAGTCATCTTGCCGGCGAGGTTAAGTCAAAGTAGATGGTGTCACGTTTGATCAACGTGCTTGCATGTGCTCCGTCTACTGGCCAAGTCGAGTCAGCTTCGACCGATGGAGGTCCAGAGATCAAGGTGCTCGCGAACAACTAGCCAGCTTTTGGCCAGACGCCCGATGAGACCAGAACGTTAACCTAACGTGGCTTGCAGATTCCTCGGATCGATCGGCGGTGGAGTAGCTATTTCATTAGGACCTTGATCGGTTTAAGTCTTAGATTGAAATGGCCGAGCTGGACCCTATATGAGATTTTGAAATCAAAAACTTGCTTATTTGCTTAGATATACTCCATCTGATTAGAATCACACTTCAAGATTAATTAAACTCTCTGATGATACATCATCGGGTAAATCATATACACTTGGCAGAACAAGAACAAGACAAGCCTCGAGTTGACTAGTCTATGTCCTATCTGTGCTCTGGAATCTGAGGACATTTATCACCCACTTATTTGTTGTCCTTTGGCGCATGCTCGGGTAAAAATGGCACAAGTGTGGAAGCTTCCTGACTTAAAGTCGATTTTGAACACAGGAAAGGAGCGGTTGCTGCAAGTCCTTGAGGCCATGTCTGCTACTCTTCGCTGTATGGTGCTCATGACTCTCTAGAGAAGTTCGTTTGTGCGAAATGAACTTGTTCACCACAAGCCAGCGCCACCATTGGAGGTGTTGAGTACGTGCCTCCAAAGTTATCTGGACTCCTTGATCGGTATCCAAGCAAAGGGAAGATGTACATCTTGTATGATTATTTGTCTGAACCTGTACGCAATATCAAGCCTATAGTGTATCTCCCGTGGCTCCCACCAAGTCCTGGGTGGGTCAAATTAAACACTGATGGCTCATTTGCTACAGATGGAATGGCTGGCGCAGGTATGGTTCTACGAGGTGCCGACGGATCCATCATTTTTTTCAGCCTGCAGGGAGCTAAGATCTTGTCGGTATGCGCTTGAGGCGAAGCTTTGTGTGTGTATGGAAGAACTCTCGTTTACTATTCATAGAAGTGACCTCCCTATTGTGATTGAGATGGATTCGATGGTGGCAGTCTCTATGATTCAAGAGCATTAAATTGATTGATCTATTTATTCCTCGCTTGTGATGGAAATTAGACATCTTAGAGGTCTTCAACATACTTGTATTACTCATATTTACCGTACGCAGAATAAGGTTAGCGACAACTTGGCTAGTTTTGCTAGATTAGAGAGAAGGACAATGACTTGGGTTGGATCAAGTCCACTGGAAGCAGTAGAACTAGCTCTTGCAGATTGTATGAACACTACCTTTGAGTATATACAAGTTTTGTTTCGCAAAAAAAAATCATATACACTTATTCTTTAGAACAAACCAGGTAAATGATTCCGAACAAACATGAAACATGTATTTATTTTTAGAAGATATAGTAGTAGGGACATCAACTTTTAGTCTCTGTGTGCTTAGCATATCTAGTACTCCTAAACCCATTGTAAGAGAGCTGAGTGGAGGCAAGATTTGTGGTGGACATGTGCATCATCTAGGGGATGGAGTAGAGGCATCTAGGTACATGTCAGAACTAACAACTTAATCTCAAATGGTGGGGGGAGAGTTGATTGCTAGTTTGTCAGAATTGTTTTATGTAATCGAAGGAAACTCGAGATTCCAAAAATAATTAACTAGGTATACTCGACATGAGCATCAGTTCACATGTCCTGGTTCGTTTATTTCAGCCAACTTGCATCTTAGTTTTGAACAACTTGGTACTTCTGGACATCCAATTGCACTTGAATATCATTTGATTGCAGTGATACATGTGCTCTACACATAACTTAGTCTTGTTGGTTTTTCTTTTCCAATGTCCCAACACTAATAAGCTAGAGGAGCCCCATGTATGAACCTAGGATGCATTTGTGTATTGAATCTGATGTGAATGATGCAGCGTCGTGGGGGAGTTAATTACTCTTGGCTAAATTAGTACTCCCTCCGTAAACTAATATAAGAGCGTTTAGATCACTAAAGTAGTGATCTAAACACTCCTGTATTAGTTTACAGAGGGAGTATATATCAAAACAAATTTGTTGCAACTTGCAAAACCATACAAACACCTTTTCCTACTATTATGAGCATCAGTTTTCCCGTATTAGAACAAACTGAATTCGGTTCGAATGAAAATTGGTCAGAGGACCTCAAATCCAAGGGTTGCACCAAAATCAAGGTCAACCAACTCGAATAACGATTCCCACCAAAAAGCAATTGGAGTAACGATGGCGGCACTGTGAGTACCAGCTAAATTCTGATGGAAATTAATCAGTTGGCCAGCTGGATGTGTAGTACGATGTGATACACATCTTGACGTAAGTACTTTGTTTACGACTCAAAGGGGAGCCAGCCATGTTCACCAAGTCTACAATTAATGGTGTAGCATATATTTCTATGAGCTAGCTGTTGATAGCTAGATCTGTCTTCCAGCCCCTTTATAAACCCATCTCCAGGGGCTGATGAATGCACAAACCAGATCCAGCATACTACATCACTAGCTTGTTAGCTGCTGCTACACCACATAGCTAGCAATGGCGGAGTTTGCGCTTGGTCTGACCAAGACTGCGGTGGAGGGGACGCTTAGCCGGGTGAAGTCGGCGATCGAGGAGGAGGGAAAGCAGAGGGAGCGTGTGCAGGAGGACCTGGTCTTCATCACTGGAGAGTTCCAGATGATGCAAGCCTTCCTGAACGGCTCAGGCGCGAAGGAGCGTGCATCCAAGAACCTGGTGGCGCAGGCGTGGGTGAGGCAGCTCCGCAACCTCGCCTTCGACGTGGAGGACTGCGTCGAGTTCGTTGTCCACCTCGACGAGCCATCACGCTGGGACTGGGTGCAGCGCCTTGCCTCGTCCATCCCCTGCCTTTCGAGGCCGCCGCTGCCCCTGGACGTGGCGGTGGCGGAGATAAAGCGGCTCAAGGCGAGGGTGGAGGATGTGAGCCAGAGGAACACACGCTACAACCTCATGACTGGCGGTGGCGACAACGACGACGAAAATCAACATCAGCAGCTGATTAAGCTCCCTGCGGGGGGCCATACTCATACATCGGCAGCCGGAGGCGAGGCATTCCACGTCCTAAGGGATGTGTGGAAGGCCATGGGAAAGCTTCATGAGACCACCAGCGATCTAAAAAGGTTGATTGGTTGCCACGGAAGTGAGCTCAAAGTGATCTCTCTATGGGGAAGTCCGGAGGCTGATGTTGCTGGGGAATTTGGGTGGGCGAGTATCGTGAAGACGGCTTATGATCATCCAGAAATCAGCGAACAGTTCAAGAATCGCGCCTGGATAAAGTTGACCAATCCGTTGAATCCAGCAGAGTTCCTCAACAATTTACTCACTCACTTCACATCTCATGGCCATGACCGACATGATGATATGTCCAAGCTCAAGATTCAAGTCAGCCAACACAAGTACCTCATCATCCTAGAGCAAGAACTATCCAGTGTCGCTGATTGGGAGGCAATCAAAATGTGCCTTCCTGACTGCAACAATGGCAGCCGGATCATCGTCTCAACCAAGCACTTGGGAATTGCCCGTGTCTGCACGGGGGAACCCTTCCAAGTATGGGAGTTCCATCGCTTCTCTCATGATCAGTTTCTTCGTGTCATTTTCCCCAAGGTAATTATGATGTTCTTGTACCACTTCGTACGTGCATGCAACTGTATATGCTATCCATCCTATATTTGCATAATTAAGTTAGTATGGCCTTGATCCTTCTGAACATATATATACAAGTAACAAGGCGTCCTGTGTTTTCATTGTTTGACACAAGTTCATAAAAAACGTCTATAATAATACGGATCTAGTGATTGCAATTGTAAGCAATGTTTATCAATATGAATCCAATGACATAAACTTTATGTCATACAAATTACATGTAAATAGACTATTAGTCGAAGCTTTGTCTCCACAAATAAATACACACTTTTTTTATTACGATGGAGCAGTATTCACTTGAACAAGTACATAAGAGCATCTACAACAAATGATGTAAATAATTGGTGCCATAAAATGAGTTTAAATAGGAGAGAATGTTTTTGGGCAAAATGATTCTTGTTGCTTTAAGAGATGCCCAACAATGGGTGCAGAAATTATGAAACATTTTTAAAGCATGGTCAACATAATTAATCAGAAACAAATACTATCAAAGTCATGTAAAATAAATTTAAAACAAATAAAACATAAATAGTACTTTGTTATAACATAGTTCATCAATCCACATGCTCAGATTCAGCATGCTTGTTCATGAGACAGAACACGGGGTTTTCACAGATGACATGATACATAGAGGTAGAACTAGTGGTCTTGTTTCCCATTCCACTCCCCCACTCCTCGATAAGATCTCTTTGAAGATCTTCACGAGTATCCGCATCTGGAATCTCATGGTGAACTTGGAGAAAGTGCCAGATGCAGTCTTCCCTTCTGATTGGATGAACCAACCTTTCCATGAAGTCTTAGTAGTTGTAATCAAAATCTTGGCCACATTCATGCTCAATGATGTACCAAATGATATCTTGATAAAAAAAACCTAGCCGATCCTCGCACACTAGCAAATTTGGCTAGCAAAATCCAAAAGCCCTCTCCACATCCTTCCTAGTTGCTGCTTGACCATTATGGAATTGAAGTTGTTCCTTACTTTGGGGTTCGGAATCGGCTTCACAATGGTTGCCCACTTCGGATACATCCCATCCGATAGGTCCGTGGATTAAGAGCAACTCTAGCATATTTCCTAAAAGAGAACCTTTAAAATTGGTTCAAAGGGTCCTTTAAATCCATTTTAAATATCGTAGAGTGAAGTGTTATCTCAGATTCCCTACATTACAACATCCATAATTTTCATTCATAGACAATGCCAAGGTAAACCACTCGTCAATGTCCCATATAAATACCCTATTCATGCTTCTCCTATTGTACGAGGCGCGGCGTGGGGAATGACTAAGGTGCGGAGGAGACACGTGCTCTATGCGTGTCCAGTGACGACCATGGTAGTGGGAGGACTATCGTTAGTGTCGCCCCTGACGTGCCCTTTGCAATGGCTTGGCACGGCTACAGCCTGTTGGTGCTGGTTGTGGGGTGGCGCGAGCCGCGAGTTGACGGAGTTGGACTCATGCCAACAAGAAGAGGCGGTAGGATGCTTGTGTCATCTCTGAAGTCATGATGCACATGGGAGGTGAGACGGCAGTGAGGCAAGGGAGGTTGGGAGTGGTCGGTGGCTGCTTGTAATGGATCAACGAGGGTCATGGAGGGTAGCATGGTTGGGAGAGAAAGGCATGAGGGTGAAACTTAGTACGCCAAAGAAAGAAAGGATGGACTGTCGGTTATATTTACCCTACCTTCCTTTAAATATACAGATTTGCTAATTCTAACTACCAGAATAACTGTCGCTGCCGATGGCCTTTCCTATGTCGACGGCCCCCGTCGGCATAGATGGCCGTATGCAGATGGCCCATGGAAGGCCGTACGCATAGAAAATTCATCGGTATAATGTCGTCTATGCCGATGGTGGCCTTCGGAACAGAAAGGCCGTCGGCACATGGGTGGTGCAGATGGTAGTGGTGCATCCCCCGCAGTCACAACGGTAGTGGTGCAGACGGTGAGACTGGAGAAGAATCTGAAGGCAAGCCGACGGACACCCCCCGCCCCACACACAAAGTCGTAACGGTCGATGGATCGCGGAAGTCGTGGCTGGAATGGAAACCGACGAGGTTGCTCAAACAAGGTGGTAGCCCTTTGTGCCGATATTGAGGTAGCCGAGAGCGTAGGGTGGTGTAGCCATGGTCGAGGTAGCCATGCGAAGAATGTCGTGGTCGATGTCAAGTCGGACTAGCCGGTGTCGACGAAGTCACCGTGGAGCCGCGGGTGCAAGGAGGCGCCGAGTTAGTCATAGGCACAGTGGTATCGAAGTAGTCGTCTGTCGGGAAGAATACATTGTTGACGAGGCGTCGCGTCGGGTTTGCCAAACCTGGGGACACATCATAGACAAAGGCATGCATCGGTGTTGCCAGCACCGGACATGCGTAGACGGACGAAGCCGATGTGGATAAAGTGCCGCACCAGGCTGGCCAGGCCCGAGGACACGTTCTAGATGAAGGCACGCATTGGAGTTGCCAGCACCGGGCATGCGTTGACGAGACCTGCACGAGCTGTACGCCACGTGGGAGAAGTCGGAGGGGCCAGTAGAAAAGGAATCGACAATGGTTGCGACGCCAATCGGCGCGGGGCCGCCAATGGTGGTCTGAGTAGACAAAGTGGTGGGGGAAGATGACTTCAACATTTCCGACGAACTGGTGCTGGACGAAGATGAAGGGGGGTGGACGGGCAGCGCGGCTTGAGTGAGCAAGCAGCAGTGGCGCCGAGGAAGTAGAGCGGCAATAGCGGCCTGAGGAGGCGGTGGCGGTGGCGGCTGAGTTAGGAGCGCGGCGAGCGGGCTCGAAGTAGGCGAGGAGAAACCAACAACATGAAGAAAATCATCGAGGATAGTGGCGTCCCCCCGCCATGGGGGTGGCGCAGCGTATACCACGGGAAGTCGATGTGCGGTGACGGTGGACTGGACCGTGGGTCGCGGCGCTACAGCCCGAAGGGGCGACGCAGCGGTGGCGGGGCAGGTCGGGGTGACCGCGGGAAGACATCGAGGCGACGGCATGAACCGCGTGCCGCGTCGCTACGGACCGAAGGAGCGGCGCAATGGCGGTGCGCGGTTTGGTGATGCTTGTGTGGACGGCCTCGGGCGACGGCGGTGACCGCGTTCCGCGGCGCTACAGCCGAAGAGGCCGTGTAGCGGCGGCTCGCAAGTTGGGGCGGTCGCAGGGAGAACCACGGCGAGGGCGATGGCCCGACGGGAGGCGCCATGGACCGCGTGTTATGTGCAACAACCCTAAGGGGCGACGCAAGGGCGGAGGCGGCTGCGGGGGTAGCTGGCGGGAGGATCTCGGTGCGGCGGCGCGGACCGCATGCTGCGGCGCGACAACCCGAAGGGGGATCAGCGGCAACGCAGCGGTCCGAAGGGATGACTTGATGGCAGCCTATTGGCTCGATCAGCGGTGGGCGCGTGCTCGGGGACATGCTTGGCGAAGACAGGTGCGTGATTGGTTGATCACACCGACGGCCACGCTGTACGCGCCATGGCAGGGATGACGCGCAAATCGAAGTCGATGGCGGCGTTGTCGGTGATGTCATGGGCAATGACAACAAGGACGGACCGGCAATGGAGACCACACGGACGAGCGGCAGGTAGCGACGCATGAAGGCGTCCCTTGGACGACATGTTCATCTTTGCTGCACGGTTGATGACGGAGTGGCCGGTGGAGGATCGGCACCGATGTCAGAGTAGAGGTGCGAGGATCGACAGCAACGGCGGTGATGCAAACTGATCTCAGATCGGAAAACCAAAAGGTAAAACGCGGATCAAGATGACCGACGGAAGAGAGAAATACCCGGAGCAAGGGCTCGGGTAAAAAGACTCTCTGTGGCAGCCCGTCAATACGACTGACGAACGAACCCAGGTACAGGCGGCACCGCCCCCGGCGGCGGTCATGGAGGCCGATCGCCCCAGGGTGTCACGGGGCGGAAGCGGCGGGTGGCGACTAGGGTTGGATCGGTTAGGCTGATACCGTGTTAGAAGGGATATAGAGGGATTGGTGGAATCAATGTATTATTTCTTGAGCCTTGTGGGTATATATAACTTGGAGTACAAGACTACTTCAAGGTAGAAACGAATCCTAATCTATCATATACTTCCTAATTACCGTAATACTCAACATAGAACAAATTGGGCATGGAGAAACTACTCTAGTAGTGTGCTTTTGCACTCTCTTTATTTATTTTGGCAGTTTTGTTAAAATGTAGACAACATAATAATAATAATAATAATAATAATAATAATAATAATAATAATAATAATAATAATAATAATAATAATAATAATAATAATAATAATAATAATAATAATAATAATAATAATAATAATAATAATAATAATAATAATAATAATAGTGTGCTTCGTTTTCTTTGTTAGGTAGTATTCCTTATCCCCTTGTTACTCCTGTAGTAGCACCCTTATTTCTGTTATATAGATTTGATGGTGATTGTACATAATTGCTGCACGCAGGGTTGTGGGCATCGGATCGGCATGGGTGAATTCGTTTGGCAACTAAGACGACACCCTGGTGTTATCTCCCTGTATGTGCGGAACTATGAAGAACAGAAACAATTAATGTGCGAACTGAAGGAGGCACCCCACAAAGTGAAGTTTGAACACGAGTACTACCACGACGACAGTGATGATGAGGATGTGGAGTTCGATCTGGCTGACCTGGCTTTCTGCATACTGGCGGAATCCTTCCCGGAAGATACACCAGATAGTGTATGGGAAGAGCTCGAAGGGATGAGTAAGCAGGGTAAAATTGAAAGGTGTCGTGAGTTTCTGACTGAACACGAGTGGCTCGTCTTTATTGTTCGGTGCCTGAAGTCCACAGAGGAATGGGACTTGATCAAACAGAAGCTGTTATGCGAGTCCACTAGAGCTTGCATCGTTGTTATAACAGATAATCAAAGTGTGGCCAAACATTGTGTAGGCCACCAACAACACCTGGCGCTCAGCGTTGAAGATCTGTTGAACAAGGTACCCATCATAACTTTTAACAGAGAATGTAATCTAGTATTTTTGAACATCAAGCTACTAATTAACTAATTGCTTGCATGTTATCGACCCTCTACTCATTACAAGCACATTTGATTACTTTCCGCAGGGTTCTTCTGATCAACAATACCAGATCAGCGGACACAGCATAACAATAAATGCACAGGGCAACTCTGAGCTTGTTGGGCGTGAAGATGATGACTGTCGCTCATTTAATGGTTTTCGTGGATTGGCCGCGGTGTCGTCCGTGTGGGGGATCCCTGGTGTTGGCAAATCAGCTATCGTCAGAGAAAAGTACAGCTACTACAAACAGTATAAAGTAGGAAACTGCACAATGCACGGATGGGTGGATGTGGCCCATCCGTTCAGTTTGACGGACATGTGTCGGAGATTGCTTCTGGAGTTTTATTCGGGTGATCCTGATAACCAGGAAACTGCAGCGATTTGTATGGTGGAAGGCCAAGACCCTATTCAAATGTGTTGCAAAATCCTGCGAGAAAAGAGATGCCTCCTTGTTATTGATGATCTGCAGTCCACTCATGAATGGGACTTGATAAAGGCATCATTGCTATCCCAGGCTAAAATTGGTTGTAGAACGATTGTCATTACTCGTGAAGAGAGCATCGCCAGACTTTGTGCGGAGACAGAAGAATCTATTCTCAACGTCAAGGGTCTAGAAGCTAGCCTGGCCCTTGATCTCTTCAAAAAGGTACCGACTCTCTCCCCCAGCGTACTGATGAAGCTTATATTTATATGTACTGGATAGCAAGTTTCAATTTCAGAAATAAGTTAACTAACCTATTTCTAAATTGTGTAGATTGCTTTGGACGACAAGCAACTACCATCCCCCGAGGAAGATATTTTAATAAAACTTATCATATCCAAGTGTGGCGGGCTTCCGGGAATAATAACTGCTATAGGGGGCGAACGCGCCCTCGAGTTCTTGGAGTATATAAATGGTGACTTCATTGGTTTTTTGGAGAGCATTCCAAGTCTAAGGGGCCTATTCCGTTGGATGAAATCCTATTTTCATGCTTGCTCAGATGAACTCAAGCCGTGCATCTTCTATATGTCCATCTTCCCAGCCGAGCAAAGCATTAGGCAAAGGCGTTTGCTTAGGCGGTGGATCGCAGAGGGTTACTCCTCTGGTGGTGGTGGTGGTGGCGGTGCTGCTGCAGAAGAGAAGGCAGAAAAGCTCTTGTCGGACTTCATGAAGTTGGGCATATTTTACCAGGGGCAGATATCATCAACAAGAAGCTGCAAGCTCAATGGTTTCTTTCATGAGTACATCAAGTCAAGGCCAATGGAAGATAACCTTGTGTTTGAACTAGAGGGGAGTTGTGGCCCTGGCTCACGGCTCACTGGACAACACCTCACAATAAGCAGTAGCTGGGACAGGCATAAGATTGTATTCAATAGCATGGACTTGTCAAGGCTAAGGTCTTTGACGGTGTTTGGGAGGTGGGTGCCATTCATCATCAGCAGTGACAAGATGAAGATGCTTCGAGTGCTTGATCTGGAGGACACTAGTAGTGCACTGGAATCAGATGGTACTGGTGCAGTAACAGATGATGATTTGGAGATGATCGGGAAGTTGTTGACTCGCCTCAAGTTCTTGTCCCTGCGGGGATGCATGGAAGTCACTCGTCTCCCTGATTCGTTGGGTGCCATGAGGCAGCTGGAGACCCTCGATGTCCGGCACACCCGCATAGTTGAGCTGCCACCTACTATCATCACCAAGCTACACAAGTTGCAGTACATCCGTGCTGGCACCACCGAAGCAAGACGACTACAACAAGCAGCGGCGGTGGCAGTAGCAGAAGAAGCGGCAGCGGAAGTGGCGGCGGCGGAAGCGGCAGCGGCAGCGGAAGTGGCGGCGGCGGAAGCGGCAGCGGCAGCGGAAGTGGCGGCGGCGGAAGCGGCAGCGGCAGCACCAACGCCACCATCATCACCACCACCACCAACAACAACACAAGAAGGCGTCGTTCCTAGTGGCACTAGCCCCTTGCTAGTAGGAACCAAAGCAGCAGCATTACGTGTGGCCCAACGGGCATCAACTAGAATTACTGGAGCATGGAAGAGAAGGGAAGATGCTTTGGTGGAATCCCACAGCAGCAGCAGCTGGTGGGAGTCCAAGAAGCAGCGCAGGCGCCGGGTTCGTGTTGCTGCAAATGGCGGCGGTGTTGAGGTTGGTCGTGCTGCCGTGGAGGGGATTGGGAAGCTGATGGAGCTGCATACACTTGGTGTTGTGAATATTGCAGGTGGGAAAGGCGGCCTGGCGCTCCTCAAGGAGCTCCAGAATCTTACCCAGCTGCGCAAGCTCGGGCTGTCCGGCGTCAACCGTGAAAACTGGGAGGACTTGTGTTTAGCCATCTCGGGTCACCTTCCTCATCTTGAGTCCTTGTCGCTACAACTGCTGCTGCTGGAGGAGGATGGCAGCTATGACTTTGCTTGTTTCGACGACATCTGCAAGCCACCCAAGACCCTAAAGAGCATTAAGGTATTTTACACTAGTACTAGAGGTGGTGCAGGCGCAAGTCCTGCATCCATAAGTGCAGCCTGGATCAATCAGTTTCCCAATCTCAAGAGGTTTAATCATGAGGTGAGGGTATCAAGTCAAGATGACATGAATACCATTCGACTTCGTTGCTTAAGGTATGCAAACTTCGAATATTCCGAAAACGAACTTCACATGCCAGGATTCGAACGTCGTCTTGGTATCAAGCCAATCCATCAGGATATAAGAATTGCAGAAAATTGGCTGGTTCTGGACAGCCTCGTGATTTATTGCAGCGGCATCAGCTCAAGGGTAACTTGTGGACCGCGTGAGATATTTGCTAAAGCGGTCAGCATTCACTGCTGCAGCTCTTGTGGTGGATCGTCGTGCTTGCGGATTGATGGGCTAGAGAGGATACGTTACCTGAAGGAAGTCTTTGTAACGGGCCCGTGCAGCGACGGCTTCAACGAAGACTTGCAAAAGCAACTCGACAAGCATCAAGGCAAACCTGCCCTGAGACTGTTGTAATCTTTGGCCCATCAGTAGTAGACCGTGTTGTTTGTTTGTTTGTAAATAAATTAACTATTCGTCCACACCCTCTTGCAATTTGTAACGCTTGTGTGAGTTCTGTTTCAGACAAGAAAAGCCTCTGTTGCATCCTATATATTCAGCTAGCGTACGTGCATGCATATGAACTGAGCTGATGTTGCAATCTTCATTAGCCTATCAGTAATCAGACCATGGCGGCCCTTAAATAATTATGAGGAAAGCTCAACTCGGTGGGCACCCTAGCTAGCTTAAACATTCAACAGCTAGCTAGTATAATCAGTTATCTGCAACTGGTTACAAAAGGGTTTAACACTAATCTCCTTGCTGGTGACGCAGATCGAAAGAATTAAAGTAAGGAATTAGCAAGTACAGGTACAGGTGATTGGGGATAGGAGCACTCACTCGATGAGCAGCTGAAGATTGATGGAAGGATGGATGCCCAGTTCTTCTAAGAATGCCCGCCGAAGTCGTACAGCATCTCGGCGCCAGTATCTAGCTTCGTCATGCTTGAACACTATGGAAGCCGCGGCGGCGATGTCTGAGCCAAGCAAGCGCCACACGGCCACACCCGTGCACGTACAGAGGTAGATTGCGATGGAGCATGTAACACATTACACAATCAAGTCGCCCTGGATCGGTGCCAACTCTGGGAACACCGGAACAGCAACAAGAACAAATTAATTAAGACTGCCTGATGCACAAGGAAACTTAACTAATGTATTCGAGAGGCACAGCTGAGTGAACCGTGCATATTACTACTACTTACTGCTGCCCAATCCAATGTTTGAACACATGCGCTCTTATGCTCACACTAGATAGAAAATCAGTGGCGGACCCATGAATTGAAGTTAGCTGGGGCGAACATCTAATGTAAAAAAAAATGGTACAAATGCAAGGAGTAGCATTCAACAACAAAATGGTAATGGGTGGTAGCATCCTTTTAAATGTACTTGAACAATGAACACAAGGTTGTGGAGGTAGATGACCTCGACGGGTCTTTAAGGCATGAGAATGAACCATAATCTGTATATCGCTAATTTTAGCAAATATCTCGCGCTCAACAAAGCAAACCAGTGTCGCATCAGCCTCAACTTCTTCTTCTTGAATTGCAGCAGCTATCCCTATCCAATCTATCTCTTCATCGGAATCAACTCCGGCAATGGGCGCGTGGGCGCGAGGCGTCTGGGTCTGGCGGCGGCGCCGCAGCGTGAGGGCGTGAAGCGTCGACCAATTGGGGATTTCCTTCTCAGTCTATCGATTGGGCACTTGGGCCTGTACAGTAGGCTTTAGTAACTAAAACCGTAGCCCAATCCACCAGCCCAAATCTCTTTCTCCCTCGCGTACCGCTTCAACGCAGTCACACAGAAACGGAGCACAGCGCCGCCACCGCTGGCTTTTTGACTTCTGCAGTTCTGCTGCCTGCCAGAGGAAAGATATGTAGGTGAGGGTCAATCCTCCGCTGCCGGCGACCCAGGGCGGCCGCCTCAGCTCGCCCCAATGGTGGATCCGCCACTTAGAATGAACACATTCTTACTCCATATTCCGTCGAGTCCAGATAACTGTAGCAGCTCGCTTAACTAGTCAAGAAGCCAAACAGAGTCCACCGCTCGATTGATGTGTCATCACCCTTCCCTGCAATGATCAGCACCAGATGTTGATCAGTAAGTTTATCTATCACACATAATTACCTACACAGATGTTGTGCACCAAATTGTGCAAGCAAATACGTCTGATCAAGTTAATTGATCAACAAACTGCAGTTCAAGGACAGCCATTTTGCTGGATGACATCTGAAACGCATGGATTTATAACAATGAAAAAATAGCACGCTATTTCAACGTTATAGCATATCTGGAAGGGCCATGTTACGTTTTAGCTAATTTTCTCGCTATGCCGCTATTCGCGCTATTTTTTTCTTTCGAAAAGGGGGATTCCCCAGCCTCTGCATCAGAAAGATGCATACGGCCATCTTATTAACCAAATAAAGAAGTACCTACATGGTTCCAAAGGTCTCCAAAAGTAATAAAAAAGTACAGAAAGCTCACACAGAGCCAAAAAAAGGCTAGAAACACCCACTAGTCAAGACAAGATGCCACAACCGGCCGGCTCAAACTAGATAGGAAAACTAAATACCTATCCTATTACATGACCGTCATCCGAACCGGTTGAAGATATCCCGAGCTACCATCTCCCAGCGGAAAGACCCAGTAACCAAATGCTCCCTGGCCTCCGTCTGGGTGAGTAGCGACCACGAACGGATCAGTGCCGTAGATCAGAATATGACCTGCAAAAAATGTATACATGATATTCTGTTAAAGACCAAATCATTTCTGCAAGTCCAGATAGTCCACAGCAAAGCACAAACTCCAACCCGAATATGTCTCGCTAAGCCAGGCTCAATCCCATTAAGCCAAGTCCCAAATAACGCATTAACAGAATTCGGTGGATTGATATTAAAAGCAATGTGGACTGTCTGCCAAAGTACCTTGGCCAACGGGCAATCAAAAAAGAGGTGTTTGATAGTCTCATCCCGATCGCAGAAACTACACCTAGTAGGTCCTGTCCAATTACGCTTTATCAAGTTGTCCTTAGTTAAAATAACTTGTTTATGGACAAACCATATAAACACTTTTATTTTCAAAGGAACTTTGACATCCCAAACATGTTTAGACGTAGGAATGGAGTTCGAATTAATAACATCAATATACATTGATTTAACCGTGAATACTCCAGACTTAGTCAATTTCCAGCGTAATTCATCGGGTTGTTGTGAAAGCTGGACGTCCATCAGTCTCCTAACTAGACGGAGCCATTCTTCCCAACGATTGCCCCCTAGCGTTCGTCGGAACTGGATATTAAGGGGGGTAGATTGAAAAACTGATGCGACGAATTCCTCACGTCGTTGAACAATGCGGTAGAAAGACGGATATTGGATGGCCAAGGGTGTGTCGCCGAGCCAAGTATCCTCCCAGAAACGTGTACTCGAGCCGTTTCCAATAACAAACTTCGTCCTATTAAATAAGGCCTGTTTGACTTTCATCAGGCCTTTCCAGAAAGGCGAATCGGTCGGCTGACTGTAACCTGGGACAGAGTTTTTGTCTGGAGGTACTTGCTGCGAAGGATTTGAGCCCACATAGCATCAGTCTCCGATGAGAGCTTCCACAGCCACTTGCTAAGAAGGCATTTATTCTTAACTTCTAGATTCTCAATACCTAGACCCCCTTGGTCTTTCGGTCTGCAGATGATATCCCATTTAGCAAGCCGATATTTTCTTTTAAGCTCATCACCCTGCCAAAAGAAACGCGATCGATAGAAGTCCAGTCTCTTCCTAACACCAACTGGGACCTCAAAAAACGATAGGAGAAACATTGGCATACTCGTAAGCACCGAATTAATCAGGATTAATCGGCCTCCGTATGACATGAGCTTACCCTTCCAGCAGCTCAGTTTCTTCTCAAATCGGTCCTCGATGCACTTCCACTCTCTGTTTGTCATCCTACGATGGTGGATTGGAATCCCCAGGTAGGAGAAGGGTAACTCTCCCAACTCGCACCCAAACAATTGCATATAAGCATCCTGTTCATCTTTGGCCCTACCAAAACAGAACATCTCGCTCTTATGAAAGTTAATCTTTAACCCGGTCAATTGTTCGAAAAGGCATAACACGAGCTTCATATTTCTAGCCTTGGCCAAGTCATGCTCCATGAAGATGATTGTATCATCAGCGTACTGAAGGATGGATACACCTCCATCAATAAGATGAGGTACCAAACCACTTACTTGACCATTTTCCTTAGCCCTTCCTATCAAGATTGCTAACATATCCACCACAATGTTAAACAAGATAGGGGACATCGGATCTCCTTGTCTGAGGCCTTTATGTGTCTGGAAGTAATGACCTGAAGGAAATATGCCCTAGAGGCAATAATAAAGTTATTATTTATTTCCTCATATCATGATAAATGTTTATTATTCATGCTAGAATTGTATTAACCGGAAACATAATACATATGTGAATATATAGACAAACAGAGTGTCACTAGTATGCCTCTACTTGACTAGCTTGTTAATCAAAGATGGTTAAGTTTCCTAACCATAGACAAAGGAGTTGTCATTTGATTAACAAGGTCACATCATTGGTTGAATGATCTGATTGACATGACCCATTCCATTAGCTTAGCACACGATCGTTTAGTATGTTGCTACTGCTTTTATCCATGACTTATACATGTTCCTATAACTATGAGATTATGCAACTCCCGTTTACCGGAGGAACACTTTGGGTACTACCAAACGTCACAACGTAACTGGGTGATTATAAAGGAGTACTACAGGTGTCTCCAAAGGCAGATGTTGGGTTGACATATTTCGAGATTAGGATTTGTCACTCCGATCGTCGGAGAGGTATCTCTGGGCCCTCTCGGTAATGCACATCACTTAAGCCTTGCAAGCATTACAACTAATGAGTTAGTTGCGAGATGATGTATTACGGAACGAGTAAAGAGACTTGTCGGTAACGAGATTGAACTAGGTATTGGATACCGACGATCGAATCTCGGGCAAGTAACATACCGATGACAAAGGGAACAACATTATGTAGTTATGCGGTCGACCGATAAAGATCTTCGTAGAATATGTAGGAACCAATATGGGCATCCAGGTCCGCTATTGGTTATTGACCGGAGACATGTCTCGGTCATGTCTACATTGTTCTCGAACCGTAGGGTCCGCACGCTTAAGGTTTGATGGCGGTTATATTATGAGTTTGTGTATTTTGATGTACCGAAGGAGTTGAGTCCCGGATGTGATCACGGACATGACTAGGAGTCTCGGAATGGTCGAGGCGTAAAGATTGATATATTGGACAGCTATGTTCGGACATCGGAATGGTTCCAAGTGGTTTTGGATAATACGGAGTGCGGAGGGTTACGGAACCCCGGGAAGTAATGGGCCTTAATGGGCCACGAGGAGAGAGAGGGCTGCGCCAGGAGGTGGTGCGCGCCCCATGAGTAGTCCGATTGGACAAGGAGGGGGCGACCCCCCTTCCTCTCCCTCTCCTCTCCTTCCTTCCCCTTTCCCTTCCTTGTTGGACTAGGAAAGGGAGTCCTACTCCCACTAGGAGGAGGACTCCCCTCCTTGGCGCGCCCTCTAGGGCCGGCCGGCCCTCCCCTTGCTCCTTTATATACGGGGGCAGGGGGCACCCTAAGACACACAAGTTGATCCTTGAGATCGTTCCTTAGCCGTGTGCGGTGCCCCCTCCACCATATTCCACCTCGGTCATATCGTAGCGGTGCTTAGGCGAAGCCCTGCGTCGGTAAAACATCAAGATCGTCACCACGCCGTCGTGCTGACGGAACTCTCTCCCCGGAGCTTTGCTGGATCGGAGCCCGAGGAGCGTCACCGAGCTGTACGTGTGTCAAGAACTCGGAGGCGCCGGAGTAACGGCGCTGGGATCGGTTGGATCGCGAGGAGAACGTACGACTACTTCCTCTACGTTGTGATCGCTTCCGCTTCGGTCTACAAGGGTATGTAGACAACACTCTCCCCTCTCGTTGCTATGCATCACCATGATCTTGCGTGTGCGTAGGAAATTTTTTGAAATTACTACGTTCCCCAACATGACCTATGTCATCATTAACTTTAATTCCCACACTACCTTTTTGCGTAAATGATTCAACCTGTCGGCGCCAGGCTTCATCAAAACCTTTCATACGCAATGACTGTTGGAGGAATGGCCATTTGACCTTATCGTACGCTTTCTCGAAATCCACCTTAAAAATTACTCCATCTAATTTTTTGGAATGGATTTCATGGAGTGTTTCATGCAGGATGACCACCCCTTCAAGGATATTTCTGTCCGACATGAAAGCAGTTTGGGACTGTTGCACCACAGAATGCGCAATCTGTGTGAGTCTGTTAGTCCCGACCTTGGTGAAAATTTTGAAACTAACATTGAGGAGACAGATCGGCCTGAATTGCTCAATTCTCACAGCATCCGTCTTCTTAGGAAGCAGTGTGATAGTCCCAAAATTCAAGTGAAATAATTGAAGCTGTCCAGAGAACAGATCATGGAACATAGGTAGTAAATCCCCCTTAATAATGTGCCAGCACTTTTTATAGAACTCTGCCGGGAATCCATCCGGTCCGGGAGCCTTATTGTTTTTCATCTGTGCAATAGCATCAAAAACCTCCTTCTCCGAAAACGGGGCAACCAAAATATCATTATCAGCAGCTGATAGATGAGGCACATCCTCAGTCCTGGACTCATCGAGGGACACACAATTATCCTTCGGAGGTCCAAATAACTGCTTATAATAGTCGGTAATGTATGTTTTTAGGTTATCCTGACCTAAAATAGTGCCCTCATCTTGCTCAAGCTGAAAGATACGCTTCTTTCTGTGCTTGCCGTTAGCTATCAAATGGAAGAACTGAGTGTTCGCATCCCCTTGGACCACTTTGCGTACTTTAGCACGCAAAGCCCACTTCAATTCTTCTTCGCGAAGCAGTTCTTTCAGCCTCTTCTCCGCCTCATTTTTAACCTGAAGCTGAGCTGGCGACAAGATATTGACTTCGGCCTGTATGTCCAGGGCCTGTATAAGAGTAAGGAGTCTATCCTTTTCAAGCTTATACACACCACTGAGGTTCTTAGTGTTGGGGAACGTAGTAATTTCAAAACATTTTCCTACGCACACGCAAGATCATGGTGATGCATAGCAACGAGGGGAGAGTTACGTCTCACGTACCCTCGTGAGACCGGGCGAAGCGATCACAACGTAGAGGAAGTAGTCGACGTTCTCCTCGCGATCCGACCGATCCGGCGCCGTTACTCGACGCCCCGAGTTCTTGACACACGTACAGCTCGATGACGTCCCTCGAACTCCGATCCAGCCGAGTGTCGAGGAGAGTTCCGTCAAGATGACGGCGTGGTGATGATCTTGATGTTCTATCGCGCAGAGCCGCCTAAGCTTCGACGATATGACCGAGGTGGAATATGGTGGAAGGGGCACCGCACACGGCTAAGGAACGATCCGTAGATCAAACTTGTGTGTTCTAGGGTGCCCCCTGCCTCGTATATAAAGGAGCAAGGGGAGGTGCGGCCGGCCCAAGGGAGGCGCGGAGGAGTCCTACTCCCACCGGAGTAGGACTCCCCTTCCTAGTTGGAGTAGGATTGGGGGAGGAGAAGAGGAAGGGCGCCGACCCCCTCCTTGTCCTATTCGGACTAGGGGAGGGGCGGCCTGCCCCTGGCCGGCCCTCCTCTTCTCCCTCATGGCCCACTAAGGCCCATTAACCCCGGAGGGTTCCAGTAACCCCGGTGTTCGGTAAAATCCCGATTTCACCCGAACCATTCAACTCCAAATATAGGCTTCCAATATATCAATCTTTATGTCTCGACCATTTCGAGACTCCTCGTCATGTCCGTGATCACATCCGGGACTCGAACTTCTTGGTACATCAAAATACATAAACTCATAATAACCGCCATCGAAACCTTAAGCGTGCGGACCCTACGGTTCGAGAACAATGTAGACATGACCGAGACACGTCTCGGTCAATAACCAATAGCGGGACCTGGATGCCCATATTGGTTCCTACATATTCTACGAAGATCTTTATCGGTTAGACCGCATAACAACATCGTTGTTCCCTTTGTCATCGGTATGTTACTTGCCCGAGATTCGATCGTCGGTATCCAATACCTAGTTCAATCTCGTTACCGCAAGTCTCTTTACTCGTCCGTAATACATCATCTCACAGCTAACTCATTAGTTGTAATGCTTGCAAGGCTTCAGTGATGTGCATTACCGAGAGGGCCCAGAGATACCTCTCCGTCAATCGGAGTGACAAAACCTAATCTCGAAATACGCCAACCCAACATCTGCCTTTGGAGACACCTGTAGTACTCCTTTATAATCACCCGATTACGTTGTGACGTTTGGTAGCACCAAAGTGTTCCTCCGTAAACGAGAGTTGCATAATCTCATAGTTACAGGAACATGTATATGTCATGGATAAAAGCAGTAGCAACATACTAAACGATCGTGTGCTAAGCTAATGGAATGGGTCATGTCAATCAGATCATTCTACTAATGATGTGATCTTGTTAATCAAATAACAACTCTTTGTTCATGGTTAGGAAACATAACCATCTTTGATTAACAAGCTAGTCTAGTAGAGGCATACTAGTGACATATTGTTTGTCTATGCATTCACACATGTATCGTGTTTCCGGTTAATACAATTCTAGCATGAATGATAAACATTTATCATGAAATAAGGAAATAAATAATAACTTTATTATTGCCTCTAGGGCATATTTCCTTGATCTCCCACTTGCACTAGAGTCAATAATCTAGATTACATAGTAATGATTCTAACACCCATGGAGTCTTGGTGCTGATCATGTTTTGCTCGTGGAAGAGGCTTAGTCAACGGGTCTGCTATATTCAGATCCGTATGTATCTTGCAAATCTCTATGTCTCCCACCGGACTAAATCCGGATGGAATTGAAGCGTCTTTTGATGTGCTTGGTCCTCTTGTGAAATCTGGATTCTTCGCTAAGGCAATTGCTCCGAGATTGTCACGAAGATTTTCATTGGACCCGATGCACTAGGTATGACACCTAGATCGGATATGAACTCCTTCATCCAGACTCCTTCATTAGCTACTTCCGAAGCTGCTATGTACTCCGCTTCACATGTAGATCCCGCTACGACACTTTGTTTAGAACTGCACCAACTGACAGCTCCTCCATTTAGTGTAAATACGTATCCGGTCTGCGATTTAGAATCGTTCGGATCAGTGTCAAAGCTTGCATCAACGTAGCCATTTACGATGAGCTCTTTGTCACCTCCTGTAACGCCCTCGATGCGGCTATATCTCCCACGTGTCGAAGCACGACTTAGAGGCATAACCGCATTGAAAGCAATGTCGCAAGTGAGGTAATCTTCACACAACCCAAGTAATACATAAGGGAAAGAGATACATAGTTGGCTTACAATCGCCACTTCACACAATTACATGAATAAAGCGTTACATCATACAGATACAATCAAGGTCCGACTACGGAACCAAAATAAAAGAAGAACCCCAAATGCGACAAAGGACCCTGATCGACCCCAACTGGGCTCCACTACTGATCAACTAGAACGAAACAACACAAAGGGCAAGATCTTCAGCGAGCTCCTCCTTGAGCTGGAATGCGTCACCTGCTCGGTAACATAGGCACCTGCAAACTGGTTTTGGAAGTATCTGGTGAGCCACGGGGACTCAGCAATCTCGCACCCGCGAGATCAAGACTATTTAAGCTTATGGGAAAGGTAAAGGCATGAGGTGGAGCTGCAGCAAGCGACTAGCATAAGTGGTGGCTACAATCGCAAAAGAGAGCGAGAAGAGAAGGCAAAGCACGGTCGATAAAAGTATGACCAAGAAGTGATCCTATAGCAACCTCGTCAAGCATGACTCCAACATCGTGTTCACTTCCGGACTCCGCGGAAAGAGACCATCACGGTAACACACGCGTTGATGTATTTTAATTAAGGTCAACTTCAGGTCTTCTACAACCGGACGTTAACAAATTCCCATCTGCCCATAACGCGGGCACGGCTTTGAAAGTTCAAATCCCTGCAGGGAGTCCCAACTTAGCCCATGACAAGCTCTCACGGTCAGCGGAGGAATAGACCTCCACCCAAGACACTCCGATCAGACTCGGTATCCGGTACAACAAGACATTTCGACAGGGTAAAACTAAACCAGCAACACCGCCCGAATGTGCCGACAAATCCCGATAGGAGCTGCACATATCTCTTTCTCAGGGCACACTCAGATGAGACTAGCTACGAGTAAAACCAACCCTCAAGTTTCCCCGAGGTGGCCCCGCAGGCAGCTCGGTTCGGACCAACACTCAGAGGAGCACTGGCCCGGGGGGGTTAAAATAAAGATGACCCTTGAGTCTGCAGAACCCAAGGGAAAAAAAAGGGCTAGGTGAGGCAAATGGTAAAACCAATGTTGGGCATTGCTGGAGAAGCTTTACTTAAGGCGAACTGTCAAGGGGTTCCCATTATAGCCCAACCGTGTAAGGAACGCAAAATCCGGGAACATAACACCGATATGACGGAAACTAGGGCGGCAAGAGTGGAACAAAACACCAGGCATAAGGCCGAGCCTTCCACCCTTTACCAAGTATATAGATGCATTAATTAAATAAGAGATATTGTGATATCCCAACAAGTAACCATGTTCCAACAAGGAACAACATCTCCATGTTCAACAAGGAACAAACTTCAATCTTCACCGCAACTAACAACGCTATAAGAGGGCTGAGCAAAGCGGTAACATAGCCAAACAACGGTTTGCTAGGGATGGTGTCAAAGGTTAGAGGTTTGACATGGCAATTTGGGAGGCTGACAACCAAATGGTAGGCATCGTAGCATTGGCATAGCAAAAGAGCGAGCAAACTAGCATAGCAAAGATAGTAGTGATTTCGAGGGTATGATCATCTTGCCTGAGATCCCGCAAGGAAGAAGAACGAGTCCATGAAGAAGACAAACGGACGTAGTCGAACGAATCCTCACAACTCCGGAACGAAACCGAAGCTAACGAGAGAAGCAAACCGGAAAGAAGCAAACAACATAGTAAACAACCATCACATAAACATGGCATGATGCGCAAACAAGTATGATGCATGTCCGGTTTAATGAGGTATGGCATGGCAATAACACGAACAACACTACAAGTTAAGTGGAGCTCAATATGCAACGAGTTGCATATTGACGGAACACCACATCAATTATTTAGTTCTCTCTCGGTTATGAACACAACAATATTAAGTGTTATTAAACATGGCAAGAGGTGAAGCATAACAAAACTATATCATCTAAACAATTTAAATGGGGCCGGATATAAAAACAACCAATCCGGTAAATCCCCATATGCATTTAGCAATTTAAAGCAACAACAATTTTAAGCATTTTAATTGTTGTTATCATGATGCGGATGACATATGCAAGTTTATGCAATTTTTTATGAAAACGTTGACATGAGCATGATAAGAGGCATTTGTCACCATGGCGGAACAAAAGGGGTGCCACGGCAACGATAACGAAAATGGTGCCACGGCGGCGAAATCCGAAATGATGCCACGGCAACATATCGGTGGTCCGACAACTCCTCGAGATGTCGGTGCAAAAGAAAGGTGACGCGAGCGTGCGGAACATGCTAGAGATGGTGGGGTGCTCCCGACTACCGGGTTCCCACGGGACGGTGGCATGGCAACGAGTGACAAATGGACACGATGCAAAAACGGGCATCTCATAACCAAGCATGCATTCGTTCACGGGCGTCGTCTCGGTGTTATACCTTCGAAGCGTGCGTTTCGGGGCGGTTCGCGTTTCGTAGAGGGAAGTAGTTGTACACGGCGTAGCGGAAGTCGTTGTTCACGTGGCGACGGTAGTTGTACACGGCGTCGGTAGAGGAAGTCGTCGTTCTCGTTTCGTAGTCGTACATGTCGGCGGTAGAGGTACACGTTTCGGAGAGGAACTTGTTGGTCCGGTCTTGGCGGTGTAGATGTACACGTTCCGTAGATGAACATGGATGCATCCGAGGTCTTCGGGTTCGTAGTTGTACTTGGCGTTCGGAGCGGAACTTGGCGGTCCATGTACTCAAACTTGGTGTAACCGTAGGGTACTTGTGAACTTGAGGGTCGACAGTAGTGGAACATGGCGTCCCTGGACTTGGCGATCCGGAGACGTCTGTGGCTCTGGGTCTGGCAACCACAAAAAGGCAGCAGCAAGGAGCAAGTCGCGATCACGCGTGAGGCACGCGCGGCGGGCGGAGCAGCAAGTGTAGGTGGTGGTCGCGGTCGAGGCGGCGACGGGCACGACGACGATGCGGCAAGGAGCTCCAGCTCGACTATGATGGGCGAGGAGCCGGCAGGGACCAAGGGCAGCAGGGGAGGACCCGGTGATCGACGGGAGGCGCGAGGCCATGGCGGCGAAAGGAGCGGTTCATGGGGGCACACACATGCGAGCGGCGGCGGGGCTGAGCGGCTTGGGGAGGCGGAGAGGAAGGAGGCGCGGCGCGGCAAGGAACGGGAGGAGGCAGGCGCGAAGACGGCGTCCATGGCGGCAGGGAACTCGGCGCGGCGACGGCGAGAGAGTGCAGCAGCAACTGCTGCTGCCGGCGGCGGCGGCGGGCACGCGGGGCGAGGAGGAGCGAGGCCGGCAACGGTGTGGCGGCGCTCGAGGCAGAGGTGGCTCTCGGGGAGGCGCATGGCGACGAGGAGGAGGTTGGGCGTGGGGCAGCCGGAGCAGATCGGGCACGGGGTTCCTGGTGGAGCTCGTCGGCGACGGGACTTGGCGAGGAGGAGGCCGCGGCGGCCGGCATCGCAGGATGGCGTTGGGATCGCGGGAGCGGGGAGCTCGAGCGAGAGGAAGGAGATGCGCGATGGGGTTGCGGCGCTGCTAGGAGGAACGAGGGGAGAGATGGGAATCGGGATCGGGCAGGGAGCGCCTAGGGTTAGGAGGGGGGCGCGGCTGGGCCTTGGGCCTAGGGAGACTGGGCCGGCCTGGGAGGCTGGGAGGCCCAGGCTGGGCTGGACTGGCTGCACTCTCTCTTTTCTCTCTCATTTTCCCAATTAAACAAAACAGGAAAAAAAAGAAAGAAAGAAAGAG
Source organism: Aegilops speltoides (assembly GCA_021437245.1). NCBI lineage: Eukaryota > Viridiplantae > Streptophyta > Magnoliopsida > Poales > Poaceae > Aegilops > Aegilops speltoides. The sequence continues at coordinate 595,597,784 of CM038147.1, forward strand.
AAGGATAGGCAAAGAATTAGCACATGCAAATAATATTCTTGGACTCACAAAAATGCACTAGTCCCAAGAAAATAGAAGTGAGCAAGATTGCAAGATTAAATTCAAAATCATTTGAATTTAATTCAAATGATTTGAATAGGAAGTGAGGGTTGGGAAGGTCCAAAAATGTTCGGATTTTTGGTGGAACTCCGGAAAATGATGGAAGAAATTATGGCAAAGTTAGAGGCCAAGAATTGAAATAATAAAGGGCATTGGGATTTTTGCAAGTGTGTTAATGGGTGAACTCCAGAGAATGGAATTATTTTATAATAGCTCCACTAATATCGGGAGGATATGTTATAAAGAGAAGTCACCACGTGAATTCCCTCGATTTAAATGGATCAAAGATCCATGCAATTTATTTAGTTGAGGGTTTTTTTTTAAAAATTAAATGACATGATGGCATGATGCAATGCAAATGATGCAATGATGAATGCATCAAACAAATAAATCACACGACGAATCTCGGAAAAGCTGGAAGTCTTCTGGAGCATCGGTCTCGGGGCGTTACAACACTCCACCACTACGAGAGGATCTCGTCCCGAGATCTAGAATGGCACCGGAGAGAAACGAAAGAGGAAGAGAAAAGGTAAAACTAAGTTGCTTCTTCGCCAGCGAGTGAAACCATGAACCTTGAGAGGTTGAGCAATTAAAAAGAAAGAGTACAACATAGATGAACGAGATTACAAACAATCCCGTAGAAAAAAAGAAACAAGGAGTACAACGAGAAGTTGAAGGTTGCAAAGACATAAATCAAGAGTTTAATGGACAAGATAGAATTCGAAAACACTCCGGTTAAAACAAGATGAGAGAGGAAGAATTCGGGCAGCACTTCGGTTGAACATGGAAGGAATTGAACATGAACTTGAGAAGATAATATGGTACTTGATGAAATCAACAACACACTGCCTCCGGAACTATTGAAAGAATGGCACAATGGGTAAGAAGGATTTCAGACAGCACTGAGGTTGAAAAGAGAGGCAAAACTTGATAAGATGAAAGAACTTGAATGATAACGCAACACTCCGGTTAAATGGATAAGCAAGAAAATAACACGATCCTCACAAAAAGAGGTGATGGGTGAAGAGCACAACATCACAATGCCTCCGTAACGAAAGAATAGAAGTTAAATCATAGGAATAACAGAATGTAGGAGAAAATGCCAACTTCTGCCACCAACGAAAACAATTGCTTGGATTGATATCAACAAGGAGACGAGAAACTTATTTCACCGGGAGGACAAATGAAGAACTTGGGTCATTTATAAGCACCATAAATAGCAACAACCCTTAGGGAAAGCTTTATGTGAAATATAACCCAAGATAACTCCAACAAAGGGATTGATGGATTTAAAATACCTCATTCTTGACAACAATAAGAATCATGACACATGAAGGAAATTGTCAAGAATGACCTAACACCATCTCAAAAGATAAGGTAGAAAGAATTGCACTCCGGATTACCATATGAAGAAAGCTTGAGCTCCTTAGGAAGGAATCTGGATGAAAACTTTGAGAAGGGAATTAAATCCTTGATGAACCATCATGTAGAACCTCCATGAAGAACTCCGGTAAACAAAAGGAATGAAAAGAAAGAGAAATTGAAAACACAAGGTGAATCCTTGCAATGATTTAGAATGAGCTTCGCGACGATAATGCGGAAAACTTGGAACTCCGGAAAAAGAAAAGATGAAGCATCTCGAACCAAGAATTTTAAGGGCCTCCGGAATAAAGAATTAATCACTTGGATGAAACAAGAACAAGAATTATGTTATGCGTATCCTCCACCAATTTAAATTGATGACAATCAACGGATTTGGCATACTACTTATTCTCGTAGAAAGGATTAAGAGAGATATAGCGCAAACTTGAGAAGGTCTTGATGGAACCACCAGTGGGATTTGGAAAGAACGAATGGATTGATATGATAACAAGGAAAGAGAACTCTTGAAAGAACCACCGTAAGGATTGAAAATGATCGAAGTAGGGGTGCATCACCGGTAAGAATTAGCAAATGAACGAAGGTGCTTGAGACAAACTAGATACATGAGAACAAAGAGAACAAAAAACTCATTAGAGGATATTCGATTGATGCACCGGTAAGATTTGGAGAACGAGAGCTGAAAGCTTGAATGAATAATTCTGAGAAGATGGCTCCGGAGAATCAAACTGAAAAGACTCCTGAAATGCTCCGGATGGGTGAAAAAGATTCTCACAATCGAAAACAATTATGGGAGGATGGCAACCAAGCTAGCACCATGAATCTTGAAGAGAATATAGCAAGATTAAAGAGAAACTCTTCTTCGGTCTTCAAAAGATGAGAATGACAACGAGAAACACCACCAAGAATTATTGAGGCACACCGAAAGAATCAAAAGCGAAGAGGTTGAGCTAACTATGAAAAGAATTTGAAAGATCTTGGAGAAAAGCATTTGACTGATGATAACTCATTCTTACGTCAAACTTGGAGAAGAATTTAGGATAGCTCTGGGAAAATATAAGAGTCAGGTAAGATCCTGGGAAAAGACCTGTGGGTTAGGGCCCACTCAAAAGAACACCGTTGAAATGATTTAAAGAGATATTGCACCGGTTGAATTAAAAGGCTTGAATGAGATAACAACCTCGAAAGAGCTTGAACAAATGCAGAGTGGAAACATGAATCTTCGAGATATCTTGAGCACTCCGGAATAACAAATAGCGAGAAATAGAATGATAATGAGGTGCACCGGTATGAGAAGACATTGAAATGAGGAAAAAGGTATGATCAATAAAACTTGACTTGAATCCACCGGAGAAGAAACAACAATGAAGGATGATGAACTAGTAGAACATCTTCTTGAGAACCACCGGGTAAGAACATAGACGGAAAAGAATGGAGAAACTTCACATGAATAAATGGATACTTGATTAAGAAAATATGTGTCCTTGAAGAAAAAGGGTGGGAGGGCGGGAAAACAAAGGCAACTTGGGACGGATGAAACAAACACCGTTGAGAAAACTTACAATCGATCTTGCGGATGGGGAGAATGATGGGATCATTTGAAGAGAAGCACATCGGTTGAAGAGGATTGACATGACAATCCCGATTGTCGAGAAGGATTAGTATTCACATAGGAATATGAGAACACCGTTTAGGAAAGGTATGGAATCAACATTTGACATTGAAGCAACTCGAATACCACAAATAAAACAAAACAAAGGATTTGACTTGCAGAATAAGCCGGAACAAACATATGATAGAGATTTCGTCCGAAGTTTTCGTGGTGGGGCCTACACGGGCTCAATCGTACAGCACCATCATGTACAAGGCAGTGCACATGACATACGAAGCGTCCCCGAGTCGGCATAGCCAAGGACTCTTTAAGACACAACGAGACCACTGTAAAACCAACCGTGAATAGGCGGACCACTAGACGTCGAACCCCAATTTCATATCATACATCCATCGGAAAGATATCCTAAGAGCTACTTGAATTCCCACCTATCAAACTCCGAAACTTTACGGTTATGCAATCTGGTGTTGGGGATACAGGGAGCAATAATATCTCACACAAACTAACAATCCCTACATCCACTGTATCCATCCGTCAACACATAACCAAGAAACCTTCGGAAATCGTCTACCTCAACCTTCGAAAAGCATCCGTTATACGAGTCATGGCAATACTCCCGTACTCACCTCAGTACTGGGTTAGCGGGGTTATCTCACCAACAACTGCATAAAAGAGATTTTCGATGTCGGCGTACTAAACTCGGTATTCGAGAACTGCAACGATAAAATTATGACGACAACACCTCGGAGCTCAACTCCCGGGACACCGCCACAACCCCTAAATGTCGAGGCACCAAGAACAATGTTCTCGTCATAAGAATATCGAACGATCCCAAGATACCAGCGTGATCCTAAAAAAAAAAAAATTTAGTGAAATTTAAGAAGAGAAGAGTCAAAACTCTCGTCGGGATACCTCACCGGAAGGTCGAAGGGACCGGGAGTAAAAAGAATTCCTAAACTCTCCGATATATATAATCCTAAATGACTCAAAACATTTTTTCTAGACACAACTCGCCACTAAAAACGATCAAGCGGTGGGGCTCCTAAGGTCGGGATGGCTCGATTACCAACTTGTAGCGCCTCGATGCGGCTGTATCTCCCACGTGTCGAAGCACGACTTAGAGGCATAACCGCATTGAAAGCAATGTCGCAAGTGAGGTAATCTTCACACAACCCAAGTAATACATAAGGAAAGAGATACATAGTTGGCTTACAATCGCCACTTCACACAATTACATGAATAAAGCGTTACATCATACAGATACAATCAAGGTCCGACTACGGAACCAAAATAAAAGAAGAACCCCAAATGCGATAAAGGACCTGATCGACCCCAACTGGGCTCCACTCTCGATCAACTAGAACGAAACAACACAAAGGGCAAGATCTTCAGCGAGCTCCTCCTTGAGCTGGAATCGTCCTGCTTTCGGTAACATAGGCACCTGCAAACTGGTTTTGGAAGTATCTGGTGAGCCACGGGGACTCAGCAATCTCGCACCCGCGAGATCAAGACTATTTAAGCTTATGGGAAAGGTAAAGGCATGAGGTGGAGCTGCAGCAAGCGACTAGCATAAGTGGTGGCTACAATCGCAAAAGAGAGCGAGAAGAGAAGGCAAAGCACGGTCGATAAAAGTATGACCAAGAAGTGATCCTATAGCAACCTACGTCAAGCATGACTCCAACACCGTGTTCACTTCCCGGACTCCGCCGGAAAGAGACCATCACGGTAACACACGCGGTTGATGTATTTTAATTAAGGTCAACTTCAGGTCTTCTACAACCGGACGTTAACAAATTCCCATCTGCCCATAACCGCGGGCACGGCTTTCGAAAGTTCAAATCCCTGCAGGGGAGTCCCAACTTAGCCCATGACAAGCTCTCACGGTCAACGGAGGAATAGACCTCCACCCAAGACACTCCGATCAGACTCGGTATCCCGGTACAACAAGACATTTCGACAGGGTAAAACTAAACCAGCAACACCGCCCGAATGTGCCGACAAATCCCGATAGGAGCTGCACATATCTCTTTCTCAGGGCACACTCAGATGAGACTAGCTACGAGTAAAACCAACCCTCAAGTTTCCCCGAGGTGGCCCCGCAGGCAGCTCGGTTCGGACCAACACTCAGAGGAGCACTGGCCCGGGGGGGTTAAAATAAAGATGACCCTTGAGTCTGCAGAACCCAAGGGAAAAAAAGGGCTAGGTGAGGCAAATGGTAAAACCAATGTTGGGCATTGCTGGAGAAGCTTTACTTAAGGCGAACTGTCAAGGGGTTCCCATTATAGCCCAACCGTGTAAGGAACGCAAAATCCGGGAACATAACACCGATATGACGGAAACTAGGGCGGCAAGAGTGGAACAAAACACCAGGCATAAGGCCGAGCCTTCCACCCTTTACCAAGTATATAGATGCATTAATTAAATAAGAGATATTGTGATATCCCAACAAGTAACCATGTTCCAACAAGGAACAACATCTCCATGTTCCAACAAGGAACAAACTTCAATCTTCACCTGCAACTAACAACGCTATAAGAGGGGCTGAGCAAAGCGGTAACATAGCCAAACAACGGTTTGCTAGGGATGGTGTCAAAGGTTAGAGGTTTGACATGGCAATTTGGGAGGCTGACAACCAAATGGTAGGCATCGTAGCATTGGCATAGCAAAAGAGCGAGCAAACTAGCATAGCAAAGATAGTAGTGATTTCGAGGGTATGATCATCTTGCCTGAGATCCCGCAAGGAAGAAGAACGAGTCCATGAAGAAGACAAACGGACGTAGTCGAACGAATCCTCACAACTCCGGAACGAAACCGAAGCTAACGAGAGAAGCAAACCGGAAAGAAGCAAACAACATAGTAAACAACCATCACATAAACATGGCATGATGCGCAAACAAGTATGATGCATGTCCGGTTTAATGAGGTATGGCATGGCAATAACACGAACAACACTACAAGTTAAGTGGAGCTCAATATGCAACGAGTTGCATATTGACGGAACACCACATCAATTATTTAGTTCTCTCTCGGTTATGAACACAACAATATTAAGTGTTATTAAACATGGCAAGAGGTGAAGCATAACAAAACTATATCATCTAAACAATTTAAATGGGGCCGGATATAAAAACAACCAATCCGTAAATCCCCATATGCATTTAGCAATTTAAAGCAACAACAATTTTAAGCATTTTAATTGTTGTTATCATGATGCGGATGACATATGCAAGTTTATGCAATTTTTTATGAAAACGTTGACATGAGCATGATAAGAGGCATTTGTCACCATGGCGGAACAAAAGGGGTGCCACGGCAGCGATAAGCGAAAATGGTGCCACGGCGGCGAAATCGAAATGATGCCACGGCAACATATCGGTGGTCCGACAACCTCGAGATGTCGGTGCAAAAGAAAGGTGACGCGAGCGCGCGGAACATGCTAGAGATGGTGGGGTGCTCCCGACTACCGGGTTCCCACGGACGGTGGCATGGCAACGAGTGACAAATGGACACGATGCAAAACGGGCATCTCATAACCAAGCATGCATTCGTTCACGGGCGTCGTCTCGGTGTTATACCTTCAAGCGTGCGTTCGGGCGGTTCGCGTCAGAGGGAAGTAGTTGTACACGGCGAGCGGAAGTCGTTGTTCACGTGGCGACGGTAGTTGTACACGGCGTCGGTAGAGGAAGTCGTCGTTCTCGTTTAAGTAGTCGTATATGTCGGCGTAGAGGTACACGTTTCGGAGAGGAACTTGTCGGTCCGGTCTTGGCGGTGTAGATGTACACGTTCCGTAGATGAACATGGATGCATCCGAGGTCTTCGGGTTCGTAGTTGTACTTGGCGTTCGGAGCGGAACTTGGCGGTCCATGTACTCAAACTTGGTGTAACCGTAGGGTACTTGTGAACTTGAGGGTCGACAGTAGTGGAACATGGCGTCCCTGGACTTGGCGATCCGGAGACGTCTGTGGCTCTGGGTCTGGCAACCACAAAAAGGCAGCAGCAAGGAGCAAGTCGCAGTCAACGCGTGAGGCACGCGTGCGGGCGGAGCAGCAAGTGTAGGTGGTGGTCGCGGTCAGGCGAGCGACGGGGCACGACGACGATGCGGCAAGGAGCTCCAGCTCCTGACTATGATGGGCAGAGGAGCCCCGGCAGGGACCAAGGCGGCAGCAGGGGAGGACCCTGGTGATCGACGGGGAGGCGCGAGGCCATGGCGGCGAAAGGAGCGGTTCATGGGGGCACACACATGCGAGAGCGGCGGCGGGGCTGAGCGGCTTGGGGAGGCGGAGAGGAAGGAGGCGCGGCGCGGCAAGGAACGGGAGGAGGCCGGGCGCGGAAGACGGCGTCCATGGCGGCAGGGAACTCGGCGCGGCGACGGCGAGAGAGTGCAGCAGCAACTGCTGCTGCCGGCGGCGGCGGCGGGCACGCGGGGCGAGGAGGAGCGAGGCCGGCAACGGTGTGGCGGCGCCGAGGCAGAGGTGGTTTCGGGAGGCGCATGGCGACGAGGAGGAGGTTGGGCGTGGGGGCAGCCGGAGCAGATCGGGCACGGGGTTCCTGGTGGAGCTCGTCGGCGACGGGACTTGGCGAGGAGGAGGCCGCGGCGGCCGGCATCGCAGGATGGCGTTGGGATCGCGGGAGCGGGGAGCTCGAGCGAGAGGAAGGAGATGCGCGATGGGGTTGCGGCGCTGCTAGGAGGAACGAGGGGAGAGATGGGAATCGGGATCGGGCAGGGAGCGCCTAGGGTTAGGAGGGGGGCGCGGCTGGGCCTTGGGCCTAGGGAGACTGGGCCGGCCTGGGAGGCTGGGAGGCCCAGGCTGGGCTGGACTGGCTGCACTCTCTCTTTTCTCTCTCATTTTCCCAATTAAACAAAACAGGAAAAAAAAGAAAGAAAGAAAGAGAAGGATAGGCAAAGAATTAGCACATGCAAATAATATTCTTGGACTCACAAAAATGCACTAGTCCCAAGAAAATAGAAGTGAGCAAGATTGCAAGATTAAATTCAAAATCATTTGAATTTAATTCAAATGATTTGAATAGGAAGTGAGGGTTGGGAAGGTCCAAAATGTTCGGATTTTGGTGGAACTCGGAAAATGATGGAAGAAATTATGGCAAAGTTAGAGGCCAAGAATTGAAATAATAAAGGGCATTGGGATTTTTGCAAGTGTGTTAATGGGTGAACTCCAGAGAATGGAATTATTTTATAATAGCTCCACTAATATCGGGAGGATATGTTATAAAGAGAAGTCACCACGTGAATTCCCTCGATTTAAATGGATCAAAGATCCATGCAATTTATTTAGTTGAGGGTTTTTTTTTAAAAATTAAATGACATGATGGCATGATGCAATGCAAATGATGCAATGATGAATGCATCAAACAAATAAATCACACGACGAATCTCGGAAAAGCTGGAAGTCTTCTGGAGCATCGGTCTCGGGGCGTTACACCTCCATATACGAGAAACATATCCTTAGTCCTTTTCAGGTATTTCAGGATGTTCTTGACCGCTGTCCAGTGATCCACTCCTGGATTACTTTGGTACCTCCCTGCTAAGCTTATAGCAAGGCACACATCAGGTCTGGTACACAGCATTGCATACATGATAGAGCCTATGGCTGAAGCATAGGGAACATCTTTCATTTTCTCTCTATCTTCTGCAGTGGTCGGGCATTGAGTCTTACTCAACTTCACACCTTGTAACACAGCAAGAACCCTTTCTTTGCTTGATCCATTTTGAACTTCTTCAAAATTTTGTCAAGGTATGTGCTTTGTGAAAGTCCAATTAAGCGTCTTGATCTATCTCTATAGATCTTAATGCCCAATATGTAAGCAGCTTCACCGAGGTCTTTCATCGAAAAACTCTTATTCAAGTATCCCTTTATGCTATCCAGAAATTCTATATCATTTCCGATCAGCAATATGTCATCTACATATAATATCGTAAATGCTACTGAGCTCCCACTCACTTTCTTGTAAATACTGAGGCTTCTCCAAAAGTCTCATATAAACCCAAATGCTTTGATCACACTATCAAAGCGTTTATTCCAACTCGAGATGCTTGCACCAGTCCATAGATGGATCGCTGGAGCTTGCATACTTTGTTAGCTCCTTTGGATCGATAAAACCTTCGGTTGCATCATATACAACTCTTCTTCCGTAAATCCATTCAGAATGCAGTCTTTACATCCATTTGCCAAATTTCATAATCATAAAATGTGGCAATTGCTAACATGATTCGGACAGACTTAAGCATCGCTACGGGTGAGAAGGTCTCATCGTAGTCAACCCCTTGAACTTGTCGAAAACCCTTTGCGACAAGTCGAGCTTTGTAGACAGTAATATTACCGTCGGCGTCAGTCTTCTTCTTGAAGATCCACTTGTTTTCTATTGCTTGCCTACCCTCGGGCAAGTCAACCAAAGTCCATACTTTGTTTTCATACATGGATCCCATCTCAGATTTCATGGCCTCAAGCCATTTTATGAATCTGGGCTCACCATCGCTTCTTCATAGTTCGTAGGTTCATCATGATCTAGTAGCATGATTTCCATAACAGGATTACCGTACCACTCTAGTGCGGATCTTACTCTGGTTGATCTACGAGGTTCTGTAGCAACTTGATCTGAAGTTTCATGATCAACATCATCAACTTCCTCACTACTTGGTGTAGATGTCTCGAAACCGGTTTGCGACAAACTACTTTCAAGTAAGGGAGAAGGTACAATTACCTCATCAAGTTCTACTTTCCTCCCACTCACTTCTTTCGAGAGAAACTCCTTCTCTAGAAAGGATCCATTCTTAGCAACGAATGTCTTGCCTTCGGATCTGTGATAGAAGGTGTACCCAACTGTCTCCTTTGGGTATCCTATGAAGACACATTTCTCCGATTTGGGTTCGAGCTTATCAGGTTGAAGTTTTTTCACATAAGCATCGCATCCCCAAACTTTAAGAAACGACAACTTTTGTTTCTTGCTAAACCATAGTTCATAAGGTGTCGTCTCAACGGATTTTGACGGTGTTCTATTCAGTGTGAATGCGGCCGTCTCTAGAGCATAACCCCAAAACGATAGCGGTAAATCTGTAAGAGACATCATAGATCGCACCATATCTAGTAAAGTGCGACATGACGTTCGGACACACCATTACGCTGTGGTGTTCCGGTGGCGTGAGTTGCGAAACTATTCCGCATTGTTTCAAATGTAGACCAAACTCGTAACTCAAATATTCACCTCCACGATCAGATCGTAGAAATTTAATTTTCTTGTTACGATGATTTTCAACTTCACTCTGAAATTCTTTGAACTTTTCAAATGTTTCAGACTTATGTTTCATTAAGTAGATATACCCATATCTGCTTAAGTCATCTGTGAAGGTGAGGAAATAACGATATCCGCCACGAGCCTCAACATTCATCGGACCACATACATCTGTATGTATGATTTCCAACAAATCTGTTGCTCTCTCCATAGTGCCGGAGAACGGTGTTCTAGTCATCTTGCCCATGAGGCACGGTTCGCAAGTGCCAAGTGATTCATAATCAAGTGACTCCAAAAGTCCATCAGTATGGAGTTTCTTCATGCGCTTTACACCGATATGACCTAAACGGCAGTGCCACAAATAAGTTGCACTATCATTATCAACTCTGCATCTTTTGGCTTCATCATTATGAATATGTGTATCACTACTATCGAGATTCATCAAAAATAGACCACTCTTTAAGGGTGCATGACCATAAAAGATATTACTCATATAAATAGAACAACCATTATTCTCTGATTTAAATGAATAACCGTCTCGCATCAAACAAGATCCAGATATAATGTTCATGCTCAACGCAGCACCAAATAACAATTATTTTGGTCTAAAACTAATCCCGAAGGTAGATGTAGAGGTAGCGTGCCGACCGCGATCACATCGACTTTGGAACCATTTCCCACGCGCATCGTCACCTCGTCCTTTGCGGTGTTAAGCAATCCATAGTCCTGTTTGAGTTGCAAATATTAGCAATGAACCGATATCAAATACCAGTGCTCTGCGAGCTCTAGTAAGGTACACATCAATAATATGTATATCACATATACCTTTGTTCACCTTGCCATCCTTCTTATCCGCCAAATACTTGGGGCAGTTCCGCTTCAAATGACCGATGCCTTGCGGTAGAAACACTCGATTTCAGGCTTAGGTCCAGACTTGGGTTTCTTCTCTGAGCAAACAACTTGCTTGCTGTTCTTCTTGAAGTTCCTTCTTCTTCCCTTTGCCTTTCTTCTTGAAACTAGTGGTCTTATTGACCATCAACACTTGATGCTCCTTCTTGATTTCTACCTCCGCAGCCTTTAGCATTGCGAAGAGCTCGGTATAGTCTTTACTAACCCTTGCATATTATAGTTCATCACGAAGCCTTTGTAGCTTGGTGGCGTGATTGAAGAATTCATCAATGACACAATCATCCGGAAGATTAACTCCCAATTGTGTCAAGTGATTGTAATACCCAGACATTTTGAGTATGTGCTCACTGACAGAACTATTCTCCTCCATCTTGCAGCTATAGAACTTATTGGAGATTTCATATCTCTCAATCCGGGCATTCTGTTGGAATATCAACTTCAACTCCTAGAACATCTCATATGCTCCATGACGTTCAAAACGTCATTGAAGTCCCGGTTCTAAGCCGCAAAGCATGGCACACTGAACTATAGAGTAGTCATCAGCTTTGCTCGCCAGACGTTCATAACATCGGTGTTGCTCCTGAAGAGTCTGGCACCTAGCGGTGCATCGGGGCGTAACTCTTACGTGCAGCAATGAGGATAATCCTCGAGTTACGGACCCAGTTCGTGTAATTGCTACCACCATCTTTCAACTTTGCTTTCTCAAGGAACGCATTAAAATTCAACGGAACAACAGCACGAGCCATCTATCTACAATCAAACATAGACAAGCAAGATCCTATCAGGTACTAAGTTCATGATAAATTTAAGTTCAATTAATCATATTACTTAAGAACTCCCACTTAGACAGACATCCCTCTAGTCATCTAAGTGATCACGTGATCCAAATCAACTAAACCATAACCGATCATCACGTGAAATGGAGTAGTTTTCAATGGTGAACATCTTATGTTGATCATATCTACTATATGATTCACGCTCAACCTTTCGGTCTTCGTGTTCCGAGGCCATATCTGCATATGCTAGGCTCGTCAAGTATAACCTGAGTATTCTGCGTGTGCAAAACTGGCTTGCACCCGTTGTAGATGGACGTAGAGCTTATCACACCCGATCATCACGTGGTGTCTGGGCACGACGAACTTTGGCAACGGTGCGTACTCAGGGAGAACACTTCTTGATAATTTAGTGAGAGATCATCTTATAATGCTACTGTCAATCAAAGCAAGATAAGATGCATAAAAGATAAACATCACATGCAAATCAATATAAGTGATATGATATGGTCATCATCATCTTGTGCTTCGTGATCTCCATCTCTGCAGCACCATCATGATCACCATCGTCACCGGCGCGACACCTTGATCTCCATCGTAGCATCGTTGTCGTCTCGCCAATCTTATGCTTCTACGACTATCGCTACCGCTTAGTGATAAAGTAAAGCATTACATGGCGATTGCATTTCATACAATAAAGCGACAACCATATGGCTCTCTGCCGATTGCCGATAACTTCGGTTACAAAACATGATCATCTCATACAATAAAATATAGCATCATGTCTTGACCATATCACATCACAACATGCCCTGCAAAAACAAGTTAGACGTCCTCTATTTTGTTGTTGCAAATTTTACGTGGCTGCTATGGGCTTAAGCAAGAACCAATCTCACCTACGCATCAAAACCACAACGATACTTCGTCAAATAGACTCGCTTTTAACCTTCTCAAGGACCGGCGTAGCCACTCAGTTCAACTAAAGTGAGAGAGACAGACACCCACCAGTCACCTTTAAGCAACGAGTGCTCGTGGCGGTGAAACCAGTCTCGCGTAAGCGTACGCGTAATGTCGGTCTGGGCCGCTTCATCTCACAATACCGCTGAACCAAAGTATGACATGCTGGTAGGTAGTATGACTTGTATCGCCCACAACTCACTTGTGTTCTACTCGTGCAAAACATCAAACCATAAAAACCTAGGCTCGGATGCCACTGTTGGGGAACGTAGTAATTTCAAAAAAAATTCCTACGCACACGCAAGATCATGGTGATGCATAGCAACGAGAGGGGAGAGTTCTGTCTATGTACCCTCGTGAGACCAAGCGAAGCGATCTGGCGTAGAGGAAGTAGTCGACGTTCTCCTCGTGATCCGACCGATCCGGCGCCGTTACTCCGGCGCCCGAGTTCTTGACACACGTACAGCTCGATGGCGTCCCTCGAACTCCGATCCAGCCGAGTGTCGAGGAGAGTTCCGTCGGCCACGACGGCGTGGTGATGATCTTGATGTTCTATCGCGCAGAGCCGCCTAAGCTTCATGACGATATGACCGAGGTGGAATATGGTGGAAGGGGCACCGACACGGCTAAGGAACGATCCGTAGATCAAACTTGTGTGTTCTAGGGTGCCCCCTGCCTCAGATATAAAGGAGCAAGGGGAGGTGCGGCCGGCCCAAGGGGAGGGAGGAGTCCTACTCCCACCGGGAGTAGGACTCCCCCTTCCTAGTTGGAGTAGGATTGGGGGGGAGGAGAAGAGGGAAGGGGGGCGCCGACCCCCCCTCCTTGTCCTATTCGGACTAGGGGGGGAGGGGGCGCGCGACCTGCCCTGGCCGGCCCCTCCTCTTCTCCCTCATGGCCCACTAAGGCCCATTAACCCCCGGGAGGGTTCCGGTAACCCCCCGGTGTTCCGGTAAAATCCCGATTTCACCCGGAACCATTCCGAACTCCAAATATAGGCTTCCAATATATCAATCTTTATGTCTCGACCATTTCGAGACTCCTCGTCATGTCCGTGATCACATCCGGGACTCGAACTTCTTGGTACATCAAAATACATAAACTCATAATAACCATCATCGAAACCTTAAGCGTGCGGACCCTACGGTTCGAGAAGAATGTAGACATGACCGAGACACGTCTCGGTCAATAACCAATAGCGGGACCTGGATGCCCATATTGGTTCCTACATATTCTACGAAGATCTTTATCGGTCAGACCGCATAACAACATCGTTGTTCCCTTTATCATCGGTATGTTACTTGCCCGAGATTCGATCGTCGGTATCCAATACCTAGTTCAATCTCGTTACGGCAAGTCTCTTTACTCGTTCCGTAATACATCATCTCACAGCTAACTCATTAGTTGTAATGCTTGCAAGGCTTGATGATGTGCATTACCGAGAGGGCCAGAGATACCTCTCCGTCAATCGGAGTGACAAAACCTAATCTCGAATACGCCAACCCAACATCTGCCTTTGGAGACACCTGTAGTACTCCTTTATAATCACCCGATTCGTTGTGACGTTTGGTAGCACCAAAGTGTTCCTTCGGTAAACGGGAGTTGCATAATCTCATAGTTACAGGAACATGTATATGTCATGGATAAAAGCAGTAGCAATATACTAAACGATCGTGTGCTAAGCTAATGGAATGGGTCATGTCAATCAGATCATTCTACTAATGATGTGATCTTGTTAATCAAATAACAACTCTTTGTTCATGGTTAGGAAACATAACCATCTTTGATTAACAAGCTAGTCTAGTAGAGGCATACTAGTGACATATTGTTTGTCTATGCATTCACACATGTATCGTGTTTCCGGTTAATACAATTCTAGCATGAATGATAAACATTTATCATGAAATAAGGAAATAAATAATAACTTTATTATTGCCTCTAGGGCATATTTCCTTCACTTAGCCCAACCCCGTAAGAACTTCTTAAATGTCTAATCTTATTCTGCCAATTCTCTATCGCATTCTTGCCTCCTACACCTCTATCCCATTCCCTGGCGATTAAGTCCAAGAACCCCTCACGTTCAAACCAAGACATCTCGAAGGAGAAGGTATTCTTGTTACCCACATGGTTCGGCTCTCCCGAGTCCACGAACAATGGGGTGTGATCAGATATTCCCCTCGAAAGAGCTTGCACCGTAACCAGAGGGAACTTTTGTTCCCACTCCACGCTCGCAAGTACTCGATCAAGTTTTTCATATGTTGGGTTAGGTAGAGCATTAGCCCAGGTGAACTTTCTACCAGAAAGCTCTATCTCTCTCAGATCCAAGCTTTCAATAATGGTATTGAACATAAATGACCATCTGCCGTCAAAGTTATCATTGTTCTTCTCCTCTCTCCTCCTGATGATATTGAAATCACCTCCAACTAAAATTGGAAGCTGTTCTGACCCACAGATTCGAACAAGGTCCGCCAGGAAGTCCGCTTTAAGCTCAGGCTGTGCGGCACCATAAACCGCCACCAAAGCCCAGTTAAAACCATCTACCCTAGACCTGACTCGAAACTTCACCGCGAAGTCTCCCATCACGACACCGGACTTCAAGCTTAATCGCATCTCACACCTAGTAAGATACCACCCGATCTTCCTCGCGGAGGGAGGCAATGCCAATCGAAATCAATACCACCCACAAGAGAAGAGAGAAACTGGGGTGCAAAGTTATCTCTACCCGTCTCCGATAGAGCAACAAAATCTAACCTCTGCTCTAGAGCTGCCTCAGCTAGGAATCTTCTTTTAGCCAAGTCCTTCAGACCTCTGCTATTCCAAAAAATTCCTCTCATAGTTCATCATGGAATTTTTTAGTAACTCGAATCCTAGCACTCCTACGAACTGCGGAATCGGGATAGATCTTCCGTTTCCACTTACGCTTAGGTTTACTAGGCTCAGTCGCCCGGTCCCCATAACCGGGTTCACAAATATTACTGGCCTCATTCTCTAGGGGTACATCATCTTCCTCAGAGTCATGAGTAGGGGGTGCTAGATCCGCACACAGATTATCGAGCACTCTAACCCCTAACGCATCAATCTCATCATCATTCATTGGTTTAACAACTGCAAGATTACGAATAGTCTCTAAGACACGTTCCGCCTCCAAATCTAACAGATCATTGACCGAATTAGTGATCTCACTATCTGTTGCACCTAGTGAAACTCCTAACTGGTTTGCATTATTTATAATCTCCTCATTAGAAAAATGCAATAAAGAGTTAGATATGTTGACGGACAAACCAGAAGATGATGCAGCCTCCTGAAGCTTGGCCGCCCTCATAGCGCACCGCTGCTGCATATCATCCACCTCCGGGAGCTCGTGGATGCGAGCACTCATCCGTCTGCCTGTCGAGACGGGATCCGGGATCCCGCCAAAAGCAACAACCTCCACCCTAGTAAAACCTGGCGTAGTGTCCCTCAAAGGGTCAGCCGAGGTTACCAGAGGAGGCGGCTTCGGGCTCCCAAGCCCCACAGACAGGTGCCCCACGCCGGGGTCCACTGCCACCGGTGCGGACAGAGAGGGGATGACGGGGGCCGCCTGCCCGCGCCCTCCTCCCGCCCCATCCGCTTGTGCAGACGGAAGAGCTGTCGGCGAAGAAGAGGCGATCCTCCAGACCACCGGGGAAGAAGGAGGAGCCAGGGCCTCCTGCCCCAGCCCCTCCCCCAACGCAGCAGAAGGCGCAGGTGTCGCCGCCTCCACCGGAGTAGCAGGAGCCGAGGCCACCTGGCTCGGGCTCCCTCCCCCGGCGTTGGCCAACCCCAACGTGACCGACGTCACCGGCGTCGGGATATGGTGGGGAGAAGTCAAGGCCTCCTGCCCCGACCCCCCGCCCCCCACCACCAGCTCACAGGTAGCAATCCGCACCGGCGCCTCGACCGCCAGAGGAGGAAGGGAAAGAGAATCGACCTCCGGCTCCCCCACCCCAACTCCATCCAAAGTCCTCGCCGATGAGTCCCTCACCAAGCGTCCAGAACCGCCAGCCCCCTCAAACTCCAACAGAGGAAGCGTGCGCTCGAACAAATCCTCAGAATCCACCCGGTCACTCCAAAGTCTAGGTGGCGCTGATGCTGGCTCAAAGGACCCGAACCGCAACGAGGTCATAGGCACCGATGGCGATGCTGCCGGCTCAACCCCGGTCCTCTTCCCGGGCAACTGAGCATCTGGGCGAGAACCGTTAGACCCCTCTCGTGTGGGCTCATCAGTCTGTGGCCCATTGGCGCCCGCATCGCCATCACCCTCATGCATATCAACATCATTCCCAATAACCGCATCTGCAAACAGATATGTGTCCTCAAACTCAATATCGAGCGGGAACACCTCGCCTCTATAAGTCCAGTTGACCACATCAGGCACGAACTCAATATCCAGAACACTGACTAAAAGCCGGGCCACCCCATGAACCCGAGTAAAAGCCATATCAACTCTCTCCGTTTTCCCAACCAACATACCCAAACTGGCCACAACTCGAACATCCTGCAAAGGCTTAGACGGGGCCCCTACAAACCGCAACCAGACCTGTGTAAGCGGCTTTCCCTTAGGCTCCACCTTCTTCCACTCGTTGAACTCCAGAATGCACGAAGTGCCAGGAACTCTACACATACCAAAGCTCAACAACCGCTGCAAGTCATCCATTGTGGGAAAATCGACCTTATAGACCTTATCCTCGAGCACCACCAGCTCCCACCGAAAGTCCCCCGGAGCAAGCTCCTGAAGCCTCCGCATGATCTGAGCCTCAGTCACCTCTCCCTGGGTAGCTTTCACAACCCCGGTGGTCAAACTCGGGGTTTCATCCGGAATCTCTCGCGCGGCCGGTGATTCAATGAACATAAGCTCAGCACAGTAGACTCCATACACAGTCAGTGAGGGAGCCTGGTCACGCAAGAACGGGCACTCACTGGAGGGATGAGCCAGCTTGCCACATGTCTCACACAGCTCGGCCATACACTCAGCAATGAAATGGCCCTTCTCCCCACAACGGTATAGCACGCTATTTTGACGCTAAACAAAATAACGTTGTAGCGTTTTAGCGTGTACCACACGGCAACCCATCATGCATCTCACATGGCATTGGCCCAACTCACACTCACTCTCTTAGATGCAAACTCAACGCATACAATCTATCCTAGCCAACTCGTCACCAATTTCCCACTAGCTCGTGACGGAGGGCAGCGTCGATGTGGGCGTTCATGACTCATGAGCAAAGCCGGCGGTGGCAGTTCGTGAGCGGTAGAAGCTTCTCTCCATCCCCTCCAAGTAGCAGCATCAATCACGATGCTAAAGTCAACCATGCCACCGGCGCCGACAAGTCAGCCACAGATGGTTCTCTGTTTAATTAGAGTAAGTACAATAAGATACAGTCAGCAGGCTGTAAGGAGTAAAGTAATATTTCTATGCTTAGTTGGAGGAGAGAGGATAGGACAGAGAATGTAAGCAAGCTCTCATGCAAGAGCCAGCTGCAGCACGTGCTCCTAGACACTGTGTGAGAGTGGAAGGTGGGTCATGTATTAATAAAGTAGCACATACTTATAGATCATTGTTATACATGTTGGCTATATGGTTGGTATAGATGACATGGCACTTTCTTATAGCCAACAGTTGGCTATACTATTATCCTTGCTCTTAGGAGTGTTCTTTTTCCTTACAAATTAGGAGTCTACATGCCCTGGACCTAGCTCTCCTATGCTTCTCTGTTTACTTTGCAGTATTCCCAACACGCTATTAGGGCGCTATAACTTGTATAGTATTTGAAGAAGGGTGGCGCTAAATCTTATAGCACGCTATTTTTTTCATTGATTGAAATCACCTTGGCCAAGCTGCACATATTTGGTCTGCATCTGAAGGGAGCGCCGGCAGCAATGTCAGACAGTACCCTCGCCTTCGCCGGCAGGAACGATGTACCTGACCAGTGCCCGGTCGCGATTGGCGACGCAGGGGAGGGCGCCCCATGAGAGGTGGCAGGTGGCCAGCGCGAAATCGGCGGAGGAAGGAAAAGACTGGCCGTGTAGGCGCCGGCGAGGTCAGCGGCCATGGGGATCAGCTCCGTTAGGTGGTCCGGGGGGGGGGGGGGGCTGAACTGCCGACGGCGGGATGTGACAGTTTGCAGCGTGGCGGCGCCGGTGACACCACTGTAGAGGGAGTTTGGAAGGGAAACCCGCCTTGTCTAGTATGTTGGCGCTCTTTCCCATTCCGCCTTCGACGTCTCCCTCTCCCAAGACAACAAGATCTCTCAAACGCATCAATCAAAGATATGTGAAGCAGATTTCCCTTTTTCTTTCTTTCAGTTTGCATCCTGCTATGCGATCCACACTCAACATACAACTATTTGTCCAATATACTCCAACAAACATCATAAATCTACCGGTCAGACATGAGAATTCTCACCTGCCTCCGTCTAGTTCTTACTGCACTCCGCCCCTTCGTCGTCGCACGGGAGCAAGCGCTCGACGTTTGAGTGGAACACCGGCTGCCAACCCAGGTAGAAAGTCCATGTCGTTGACACCATAATAGTCGTAGTAGTCGCCACCATATTCGAACATTTAGAATTTTTTTTTTAGTTTTTTTTTAGAAAAGGAGGATGACCCACGGCCTCTGCATCTGGGAGATGCATACGGCCACTTTATTGATTATTTTTGAGTACCTTACAAAGTATTACAACAATGTGCCTGAATCCATCATCTTGGCAACATATGCCGCTACTCCTATCCAAAATGATGAAGGGGTGCTAAGATGGGCCACTACCCAAACCACTCACCTAAGCCTAACATCAAAAGCCGGAAGCCGAAACTCATTCGGAGGCCCCAGCCGAGCCACATACCGGGTCTGGGGCACAATCCGGTCAGACGCACTCGTGTGTCGTCGCCGCCATCTTCCACAGGTCTTCAGATCATATTGAGGCTTCTACCTTGTCTGGCCACTCAGCCATCAACGTCACCATGACGCCAGACAGCAACCTCCTCCTGCGTGAGCCCATCTCCGCACATCGGACGCCGAGTCTCCACAGCGCCATGCCATCGATCTCTGCCGCCATCAAAGTGTGAGATGAAACACCGCTCCACCATCCCTCTAGCCAACACTTGCTCCAAGACGATGCCCCCAGAAGGGTAAGCGATAGAACGCTATCATCATCCGATCCGGAAGACCCAGATCTGGGGTTTCCCCCTGAGCACCCCGAACCTGATGGCTCAGACTGCCGACGATGCCTCGACCATCGGCAGTAGCTCCACCAGACGAGCGTCGCCTACGTCGCCGCAGCCTCCAAGATGAAGCTGACCAGAATGCATGTGTCGACACCGAACCGCCGCCACTTCCACCGCCACTTGAGCAGCCCCCGAGCAACGCCTTCAGGAAGGAGCACAACACCATGGTGTCGTCGTCGCTTGGAACCGGAGGTTCTGAGGTTTTCACGTGAGCTCTTGGGAGGGGTGGAAGGAAGGAGGTCCTCTCCGAAGCCTCCAACGAGGGAAGCAACACCCAAAGGCACTGCCATCAGAGTGGCCGCCACGCCAGCCAAGAGATTCCTACGGAACCCTTCCAGCCACCGGATCTGCAAGGCCAGCACCAAGAACGGTGACCGAAGCCACCAAGGGCCGGATCCGCTGTAGATCGGAGTAGATCGGGGTCGAGGACGAACATCACCATGGCCACCAACATCCAGCGAGGAACCGCCGCCGCAGCCGAAGCCCACCACCTCCCCGCCATCCACATGGCCAGGGAATTGGTCCACTTGTCCACGCCGGCGCCGCTCGCCGCAAAGCTGCGCCGCGTGCCACCAGCCATGGCCGCCGCCAAGGATCCGAGCCGCAGGCGGGCCGCCAGCCGTGGGGCCCCGTGGGCACACCAGATCCGGGCCGCCAGAGCCACGGCGCGGCATCCAGGCGCCAGATCCGGATCCCGGCGCGCAAGCACGGCGCATCCCAGCACAGCCAAGCCCGCCACAGCGCGCGCCCTCGACGCCAGAGCCGCGTGGGCTGGAGACCTCAAGCGCCCACGGCTCCTACACCGCTACCATGGCGTGCCGAGCAGCGCCGGCCCGCGCACAGCCACACACCGCAGCGCCTCGCGCCTGCCTCGTCCGCTTGGCGCAGCTGCCCCGCGCAGCCCACCTCGCGAGCGGGAGAGGAAGAGCCCGCCGCCGCCGACACCACACGGGCTTTGCCCGGGCGGCACTCGCCGGCGGCGGCGGGGGAGGAGGGGGGGATTGGTGGCGGCGGTGCCCGGCGGCTAGGGTTAGCGCCCGGGCCGCTCGCGGGGGGAGCGACACGGGGCTAGGCTCTAAAAACAATATTCATAACGGCCGGCATCATTCATTCTATTCTATTGGTTCAAGGTCTTGATCGATCCGCAAATTAAGATCAACATGTGTCGATGTTGAGAGATGACAATTGCTCGGCTAATTAAGATCAACATGTGTCGATATTGAGAGATGATAATTGCTCCTGCTGTATCACTGAACTGTACCTGCAGGCACCCAAAGCACAAAGTTAACTTTGACGATGATGGCTCTTCCAATTCACACGGCTAGCCTATAGCAAATTACTATATCAACTATATATTCAAAGTAGATAGCCTTATGAAGTTATGAATAGTGGTGGAAATAGCATTCCATGGTGGAATGCGGCGATTTGCAGCAAAGTCAGCTCCGATGATGATAATGCCAGATATTTGCCATCACTTTTGAGAGAGCTGGCTACCAGCATTTTTCCACGCGAAAGAGCTGAGCCAAGCTTTCGATGATGATGGATTATTTGAGTGTGCATTCAGCTGGCCTATTAGATAACTTAGTTAGCAAATTTGCATCTTTGTTATCTGTCTACCCATATCACGAGAGGTAAACAATCAATCAACTCTTATCTCTCCTTGATCAGGACCTAGGGAGAGTCGAATTTAAGGTTAATAAAATTTTCCTTGTACACAAAGGGAAGTTTGGCAGCCAGCAAATAGTACGCTGTTACGAACGACCCACAAACGCGAGATGCATGTTGACTAGCTTTGTTCTGATCTCGAGTGATCTTCGCTACTGAAACTCACTTTCATAGGCTAACAAAACCTGATATCTTCCACCAAGTGGACATATTGCGAGCGATATTTACCTTTTAATGAAGCCAACTGCTTGCTCGCAATCAGACTCCAAAATGATCGGGGAGGTTTGTCCACTGGAGCACAACTGTGCAAGACCATGTCCTTCAGCACACACCACTAACACCGAAAAAGGGTTTCCCCCGCTTTGTATACAAAGCAACCAACCAAGCCGTAGGAAGCAGCACAGTCACGCCCAAAAAAAATGACAGAGAAAGAGCAAAAGAAACAAATGCCGACAACGGCGGATCAACGAAAACGAAGAAGCCTCGCGAAGGTTGCGCCCACCGGGATCTTCCACTAGGCTCCAAAACTCCGAAGCGCCGGCACCTATCAACACCTCCAAGAAGGATCGCGACGATGACGACGCTGCTGCCAAGGGTTTCCCCCGGTACACGACGAGGCGAGAGGAAGGGTAGCCCCCGACGCCCTCCCGGAAGGTCAGGTGGCACCCACAGGCGCCACCGCGCCGGTGTCGGCCAAGCCGACAGGGGTTTCCCCGGATCTCAACCCGCACCTCGGGCGCTCCGGAGCCAACCACCAAATCAACCATCACCCAGTGCCAACACGGTCAAGAGGCCCCCACGCCGTCTCACCACGACACCGCGAAGTGAGGACAAATGGCGAAGAATCAGAGCTGGGACTATGGCAGCAGCACCGTCGGCACGCGGGAGGGCCCCACCTCCACCGACAGCGACGGTAGCCGTCCGGACGCAATAGCAGGAGCACACCAGGCCCGTAGGCCCACAGGTCCGGCCGAGCCCTCGTGGGCCCGTAAAGCTCCCGCCCTCGCGCTGCTGCCGGCACGCCATCGGCGCCGCCGCCCACGTCTGAGCCGCTCCTCCACCACACCGAGCCGCAGACAGCAAGGCCACGCCGGCGCCGGGCCGCTAGGACCCAGATGGGGCCCTAAGGGCCCAGATCTGGGCCGGAGGCGCGCCGCCGGCCACCAGCACCACCAGGCCACCCCGCCGCCAAGGGGCAGCGCCACCACCGCGCCAACCGCCGGCCCCGCCGCCAAGAGGCAGTGCCACCACCGCGCCAGCCGCCGGTCCCCGCCACCAGGGCGCGGACCACCGCCAGCCGAGCTGCACCGCCGCCGAGCCCTGCCCGGGAAAGGCGCTGCTGCTGAGAAAAAACCCGCCCGCCGAGCCACCCGGCCAGATCCGGGGGCACCGTCCGGCGGCGGCGGGGGAGGGAGGACGGAGGGGGTGGGGGCGAGAAGAGGATGCGGAGGAGCCGCCCGGGCCGCCGCCCGGGGAGACGGCGCAAGGCGGAGTCGGGAGAGGGCTTCACACCACTAATAGGGCTTCACATACAGCAAATATGACATTTCCTTCATGGTTTTGTGAGCACCATCCTAGCTCCAGCTGTACCATCGGCCACCACAATAAGAGCCAGCCCACCATCCGGGCAGATCCTCAGTGTTTTACTCTGAGGAGAATAGATGGCGACTTCCTTTGCACCCGTCGGCCTGGGGGTTGCTGCTTCAGGATGATGAGTGACATAAAATAACTTTCGGTAAAGCTGCATTGCATGCACGAGCCCTCAATAGTCAGCGCAGGCTGATCATGAGTGATGGCATTTCAATGGGGTTAAGAGTTTGATAGATTCATGGATTAAGTCATCTATTTCACCCACTACGTTACCAGCAAAGATTTAGCTTTCGTTGTGTAACTTATTTTTATGATTTAACTCGCCTATCTAACCTGCACTCTTGCATCAATTGATGCAGGGACCAGGGTGTGTTGTCGCTCTTTCCAAAAAAACACATGCAGTCTTGCAGGAATCTGTTCTTCGCTGTTTTTTTTTACAAGCAGAATATCTACATATACTTGCAAAATCTTTGTGGTTATGCTCTGTAGCTAACCCTGTAGTTATGCTCAAGCTCATTCACTTGTGAAGCCATCGGCCCATGCATGACTGCCTTCTATCCGTAGTAATCACTACGTGTAACCATGATTTAGGTTCTAGACTATCGCTTAGTAGCTTGACAAACATTTCATACTTGTCGCGATCAATGCTACAAACCATACCCCATGTGGAGGGTAAAAAGAAAAAGAAAAATCACGCCCCATATTAAAACGTGTTAATGGCCATGGCTCCAGGTTTCGCTTAATGTTTTTGACGAAACCTCGTCAGAGGGCGGGGAGCTCCTGCATTGCATATAGAAGAAGAGAGTTGGTCCGGTTAATAAGGGAAACTGGACCCAAAAACCATACATGGCATCAGTTAATTAAGGGAAACCGGCGAAGACCCCACACACCGGACTAGCACTCAAGGGACGTCGTCCGAGCCAGATACAAGGGTGCCAAGGCCCAAGACCATCGCCAACACAACATACCCGACCAAGACAACCACTGCAACCTCAAGAACATGCTTGCGACAAGATATGAACTCGCACCTAACCTTTTGAAAAATGAGTTCAACCATCGGACTCCACCAATGCACGAATTGCCTGGATCGACATCGGCGTAAGCGGTTTCTTGTACATCCGAAGATAAGAGTTCATCTTCTCTTGCACAAGACTGGGTCATGCCATGGGTTTATCTATGTCAGTCAGACCTGGCTGCCTCTGCTCTTTTCCACGCGCAATACAAAGTCTACTTTGATGATGCGTGTTTGATTAATTTGTGAATTGGCCATCGCACTCAGACCGACTCAGACCAAGTTGGATGATAGCTAGAAACTCAACTCCCAAGTATATACACATATTGACTTACGTAAATTAATTCTTAGCTGGTGCCTTGTTCAAATCTCCTCCTATTCCACATCAGACTCTTAGGCTCGGTTTGTGGTTGCTGAACTATACTTGTCTATGTTTATTTTATAATCCGCTTTGGCAAATTAGCCATAACGAAAGACAGAGAGAAAAAAAGGTGAGCCAAGTGATATTATGAGAATGAACTGTAATACCAAACACAACCATAGAATTTACTACAACTGTGGTTTCATGTTGAGTTCTCCAAAACGAAAAGACATATGCTATGGCAATAATGCTGAAAAAAGTGTCGGGATATACTGAAAATACAAGCAACTTCCTCAAATGACAACAACCAAAGCTCTCCTTAACTTCAACTTAATTAGAAAAGTGATGTTTATTGTTGAAATCTTATTATGTTTATAGTCTCTGACATCCTTCCTAGCTATATGCAGCCTCAAACAGCATACTTACCCATGGACTCCAAAATAAAAGCTCTATTACCATGTTTAAACTGCCGCGAACAGCCACAGGCTCCTGTGAATTCTCATCCACAAAATCCCATGCTTCAAGCGTACATCGCTCTGAGCAAGGGGGAGACAGTAGCGGTGTATCTAAGAAATATTTAGTAATAAATTAAAAGTCCATATCTGAATTTAAAGGACACAAAACCGAGCCAGGCCATAATCCTTTCCCAACAAATATTCCATAGGCAGCTTCTTGAGATAATATTTGTTGGCCAGCATTGCGGGGTATGCCAAGTATAAAAAAGGCGTACAGTCCTAGCTGGCCTGGCCAGCTGATCTGTTCAACATCGATCTGTGATCTCGATCCAGGTCTTCTAACTGCTAGCCAATGTATTCAAATATGATGTCCATCACACATGGCTGACAAGCCAATCAATTCAAAGTAAACATTCATGATTGCAGGTGCCTGTGTCTAAGAACGCGCGGGGGATGACACGACATATATAGGACAACATGAAGTCAACTAACTTTGCGTGTTTGCCGTCACGTTGGGACCAATGCAAATGGTAAGCACGCTGATGAGTTGTGACTGTTAAATTGTTTAAGCGGGCTGTTAGTTGGCTAATCACCTTTGTTCTCATCTATCTATCTAGCCATCTACCCCATGATCGTGACACCACTCAATGAACTAGTCCCTCCCTATTTCATTGAAATATTTGTTGATTGGAATATATAATCCGATTTCTCCAATAAGCTGGCAAGTGATGTCTCCGAGCACTGCAATCACATAATCCCGCACACAAAGCACGCCCTCAGCCCAGGAGTTTGCCGAGCACAATGATTTTGGTACTCGGCATACCTGGGTGCCACATGGCATACCCGTATCGTGTACCACGATTTTTTACTGGGCACGAGCTTTGCCGAGCACCCATGAAATGGAACTTGGCATACCCCGCTATGCTGGCCAACACACGGCATACCGTATGCTGAGTGCATATAGGCCTTCTCCGAGCACCTTAGGTGGGCAACATACAAGTATACATGTGTGTTAATCGTTTTTCCTGACCTAGCCGCCAGGAGCGGCGACCAGGCAGGTGACCAGCCTACCACCTATCTTCACCGGCGAGATCGTTGGTCCCCTCTCCCTCCGTCTACTGCTCCGGCGGCGGGAGGGAGGGGGGACCCCGTTCCTCCGCTCTGTAGTTAGGTTTTGGTTTTGTATGTCGTGGTGCGTCATTGGGGTGGTGGGTGCAGCGTCCGGACGAATAAATCTGCCTCAGCTCCACTCCCACACCGGCGGTATCCTTCATGGCAGCGTCTCAGAGTTGATGGCATCGTGTGTTTGTTGATCCTTCAGATCGGCGAAGTTAGGGTTCATGGATGGTGTCGGCGAGGCGGCGGTGGCGACTCCATCAGGTGTGTCTCTCCTTCTGCTCTGTCCCCATTGCTGTGGCGTTGTCTCCGATGTCATGGTGGAGCAGGGAGGTTTTGTCGTCCGGGAGTACGCGCAGACGGCGACCTGCGCAGTTGACAGCTGAAAGATGGTGCATCCTGTGCTGGGTGTGTGGTTGGAGGCTGACAGCTCTGGTTTTCTCCTCCGATGTTGTAGTCGTGCGGGGATGTCAGGTCTGGAGTTCAATGGCGTGTCCGGGGACACGTTGCCCCGGTCTGATTCTTTCAACGGCAATGGTTTTTCTTTTGGCAAACTACTTTGGAGGTCCGTAAAGTTGCAGATCAGCGATGGAGCCGCGTCGAGCTCGGGTGAAGAGGTGATCTGTCTTCTCTCTCTTGGTGGTCGCTCTGGTGATGCCGAAGGAGAGGAACAGGCGCTGGTTTTTTGTGTAGGATTATCCTATCCTTTCAGTACTGTAATGTCGGTGATTACGTGTCTTGTAACCGGATCTTTATTTTATGAATGAGAAACGTATTACTTCGCAAAAAAAGGTGGGCAACATACAATGTTTTTCCTGCAGTGAATCCTGCTCGAAAAAAGAATATAACATGCAGCTTTTTTTTTTGAAAGGAGGATGTACCCCGGGCCTTTACATCTGGGCGATGCATGCAGCCATTTTATTAATTATTCACAAAGCCATTACAAGGTAATACATCAGTAAGTCTGAAACCACCATCTTGGCAACACATGTCGCTACTCCTATCCCCATGATGAAGGGGTGCCGAAAGTCCGAGCCTAATACCAAATAGACATCTCACCAACACTTAAAACATCTAATGCCAGATGCCCCATGCAAACCACAATACCTGGTCTGGTAACATACCGGTCCGGTGCACTTTCAGTGGGCACCACATGCGCACGCTGCAAGGACCGTCGCCGCCGTCTTCCACAGATCCATCTTCAGAGCAAGTACTAATGCTTCAACCTTGCTACTCCTGCCATCAATGCCGCCACGGCACCAAACAGGCCCACCGCCCTGCGCTCGTCCATCCAGCCGCATCATCCGTCGAGATCCAACTACACCATGCCGCCAATACTCGTCGTCATGGACGCGGTAGATACAACTCCGCTCCTCCTGCCAACCTTCACACCGCCGCCGCTGCTGGATTTGCACGGAGCCCACCACCCATAGCATCTCTCGCCCTAACATATGAGCCTCCCAAGACGGTGCCTCCATGGAGGGTACGCCGCCGCCGCCCAATCCAGACTGAGATATGGGCTTTCGTATGGGAGGGGTTCGGAAGTGGATAGGAGGGACCTCGGCTTCGCCTCCAGGGAGGGTAACGGCGTTGAGGGACGCCTCCGATCCCGTGCCGGACCAGCCGACCTAAGTTTCCTCTGGTCCCTAACCTATACCGTGAAAGTTTCGTCTGTTTTAGATCCGGCAGCGAGCCACGAACTGGAACCAGCAGAGATGCAAGTACCATGGGGCTCAACCCACCAGGAAGGGGGGTCGAGAAGAACAGCAATCGTAGATCTCCAGGCGCCGGATCCAACGATCCGACGAGGCCAGCGGTGAAGAGCACCACCCTGCGCCAGCTGACAGCGTCCAAGCAAAAATCCAGAGGGATCCGGCCTGAACACAGCGGCGCCAGCGACTACCCCGGTCTGAAGACACGCAGCCACCACCTCGCCGTGAACTCGCATCCAAGTTGCTCACCCGACACGCTGCCGGACCCGCGCTAGCCCGAC
Organism: Aegilops speltoides; assembly: GCA_021437245.1. NCBI lineage: Eukaryota > Viridiplantae > Streptophyta > Magnoliopsida > Poales > Poaceae > Aegilops > Aegilops speltoides. The sequence continues at coordinate 595,626,190 of CM038147.1, forward strand.
GACTCCTCCTGATCAGGTCGCCCCGCGCTGCCCGAGACATTCGAAGGGGGGAGAAGACCCGCCGCCGCCCTAGCAGCTAGGCTTTGCTCGGCGTTGCTGCAGACGGCGGCGATGAGGGGAAGTGGGCGGGCGGGGTCGAGAAACGATGGCTAGGGTTACCCCCTGGGTCGTGAAGGAAATATGCCCTAGAGGCAATAATAAAGTTATTATATATTTCCTCATATCATGATAAATGTTTATTATTCATGCTAGAATTGTATTAACCGGAAACATAATACATGTGTGAATATATAGACAAACAGAGTGTCACTAGTATGCCTCTACTTGACTAGCTTGTTAATCAAAGATGGTTATGTTTCCTAACCATGAACAAAGAGTTGTTATTTGATTAACAAGGTCACATCATTATTTGAATGATCGATTGACATGACCCATTCCATTAGCTTAGCACACGATCGTTTTAGTATGTTGCTACTGCTTTTATCCATGACATATACATGTTCCTATAACTATGAGATTATGCAACTCCGTTTACGGAGGAACACTTTGGTGCTACCAAGCGTCACAACGTGAATCGGGTGATTATAAAGGAGTACTACAGGTGTCTCCAAAGGCGATGTTGGGTTGGCGTATTTCGAGATTAGGTTTTGTCACTCCGATTGTCGGAGAGGTATCTCTGGCCCTCTCGGTAATGCACATCACTTAAGCCTTGCAAGCACTACTACTAATGAGTTAGTTGTGAGATGATGTATTACGGAACGAGTAAAGAGACTTGCGATGAACGAGATTGAACTAGGTATTGGATACCGACGATCGAATCTCGGGCAAGTAACATACCGATGACAAAGGAACAACGTATGTTGTTATGCGGTCGACCGATAAAGATCTTCGTAGAATATGTAGGAACCAATATGGGCATCCAGGTCCCGCTATTGGTTATTGACCGTGAATAGTTCTAGGTCATGTCTACATTGTTCTCGAACCGTAGGGTCCGCACGCTTAAGGTTTCGATGGCGGTTATTATGAGTTTATGTATTTTGATGTACCGATGAAGTTGAGTCCCGGATGTGATCACGGACATGACGAGGAGTCTCGAAATGGTCGAGACATAAAGATTGATATATTGGAAGCCTATGTTTGGAGTTGGAAGGTTCGGGTGAAAACAGGAATTCTGGGAGTACCGGAGGTTACGGAACCCCGGGGTAAATGGGCCTCAATGGGCCTTGAGGGAGAAGAGGAGGGGCGGCCAGGAGGTGGCGCGCCCTCTCCCCAGTCCGAATAGGACAGGAGGAGGCGGCGCCTCTCTCTTCCCCCCCCCAATCCTATTCCAACAAGGAAGGGGAGTCCTACTCCGGTGGGAGTAGGACTCCTCAGCAGCCCCCCTAGCCGGCCGGCCTCCCCTCCCTCCTTTATATACGGGGCAGGGGGCACCCTAGTACACACAAGTTTGATCTTTAGATCGTTCCTTAGCCGTGCGGTGCCCCCTCCACCATATTCCACCTCGGTCATACCGTCATGAAGCTTAAGCGAAGCCCTGCCGTGAAACATCAAGATCGCCACCACGCCGTCGTCTTGTGGAACTCTCCTCGACACTCGGCTGGATCGAGTCGAGGGCGTCATCGAGCTGTCGTGTGTCAAGAACTCGGGCGTCGGAGTAACGGCGCGGGATCGGTCGGATCGCGAGGAGAACGTCGACTACTTCCTCTACGTTGTGATCGCTTCGCCGGGTCTACAAGGGTATGTAGACAACACTCTCCCCTCTCGTTGCTATACATCACCATGATCTTGCGTGTGCGTGGGAAATTTTTGAAATTACTCGTTCCCCAACAGTGGTATCCGAGCCTAGGTTTTATGGTTTGATGTTTTGCACGAGTAGAACACAAGTGAGTTGTGGGCGATACAAGTCATACTACCTACCAGCATGTCATACTTTGGTTCAGCGGTATTGTGAGATGAAGCGGCCCGGACCGACATTACAGCGACGCTTACGCGAGACTGGTTTCACCGCCACGAGCACTCGTTGCTTAAAGGTGACTGGTGGGTGCCTGTCTCTCTCACTTTAGTTGAACGAGAAAGGCTCGCCGGTCCTTGAAGAAGGTTAAACGGAGTCTATTTGACGAAATATCGTTGTGGTTTTGATGCGAGGTGAGACTGGATCTTGCTTAAGCCCGTAGCAGCCACGTAAAATTTGCAACAACAAAGTAGAGGACGTCTAACTTGTTTTTGCAGGGCATGTTGTGATGTGATATGGTCAAGACGTGATGCTATATTTTATTGTATGAGATGATCATGTTTTGTAACCGAAGTTATCGGCAACTGGCTGGAGCCATATGGTTGTCGCTTTATTGTATGCAATGCAATCACCCTGTAATGCTTTACTTTATCACTAAGCGGTAGCGATAGTCGTAGTAGCATAAGTTTGGCGAGACGACAACGATGCTGCGATGGAGATCAAGGTGTCGCGCCGGTGACGATGGTGATCATGGTGGTTCAGCAAGATGGAGATCATGAAGCACAAGATGATGATGACCATATCATATCACTTATATTGATTTGCATGTGATGTTTATCCTTTTATGCATCTTATCTTGCTTTGATTGGCGGTAGCATTATAAGATGATCTCTCACTAAATTATCAAGAAGTGTTCTCCCGAGTATGCACCGTTGCCAAAGTTCGTCGTGCCTGGACACCACGTGATGATCGGGTGTGATAAGCTCTCGTCCATCTACAACGGGTGCAAGCCAGTTTTGCACACGCAGAATACTCAGGTTATACTTGACGAGCCTAGCATATGCAGATATGGCCTCGGAACACGGAGACCGAAAGGTCGAGCGTGAATCATATAGTAGATATGATCAACATAAGATGTTCACCATTGAAAACTACTCCATCTCACGTGATGATCGGTTATGGTTTAGTTGATTTGGATCACGTGATCACTTAGATGACTAGAGAGATGTCTGTCTAAGTGGGAGTTCTTAAGTAATATGATTAATTGAACTTAAATTTATCATGAACTTAGTCCTGGTAGTATTTTGCAAATTATGTTGTAAAATCAATAGCTTGCGTTGTTGCTTTCATATGTTTATTTTGATATGTTCCTAGAGAAAATTGTGTTGAAAAATGTTAGTAGCAATGATGCGGATTTGATCCGTGATCTGAGGTTTATCCTCATTGCTGCACTGAAGAATTATGTCCTTAATGCACCGCTAGGTGAGCAGACCTATTGCAGGAGGAGCGGATGAGGCGTTATGAGCGTTTGGCTAGCTCAATATGATGACTACTTGATAGTTTTGTGCACCATGCTTTATGGCTTAGAATCGGGACTTCAAAGATGTTTTGAACATCATGGACCATATGAGATGTTCCAGGAATTGAAGTTAATATTTCAAGCAAATACCCGAGTTGAGAGATATGAAGTCTCTAACAAGTTCTATAGCCAAAAGATGGAGGAGAATCGCTCAACTAGTGAGCATGTGCTCAGATTGTCTGGGTACTTCAATCGCTTGAATCAAGTGGGAGTTAATCTTCCAGATAAGATAGTGATTGACAGAATTCTCTAGTCACCATCACCAAGTTAGTAGAACTTCGTGATGAACTATAGTATGCAAGGGATGACGAAAATGATTCCCGAGCTCTTCGTGATGTTGAAATCGACGAAGGTAGAAATCAAGAAAGAGCATCAAGTGTTGATGGTTGACAAGATCACTAGTTTCAAGAAAAGGGCAAAGGAAAGAAAGGGAACTTCAAGTAGATTGACAAGCAAGTTGTCACTCCCACGAAGAAGCCCAAAGCTGAACCAAAGCCTGAAACTGAGTGATTACACTGCAAAGGAAATGGTCACTGGAAGCGGAACTGCCCTAAATATTTGGTGGATAAGAAGGATGGCAAAGTGAAAAAGGGTATATTTGATATACAGGTGTTTTATATGTGCTTTACTAGTGTTTATAGCAACCCTTCGGTATTTGGTACTGGTTCAGTTGCTAAGAGTAGTAACTCGAAACAGGAGTTGCGAATAAGCGAAACTAGTTAAGGGTGAAGTGACGATGTGTGTTGAAAGTAGTTTCAAGATTGATATGATCATCATCGCACACCCCTATACTTTCGGGATTAGTGTTGAACCTAAATAAATGTTATTTGGTGTTTGCGTTGAGCATGAATATGATTTGATCGTGTTTATTGCAATACGGTTATTCATTTAAGTAAGAGAATAAACTGTTGTTCATTTACATGAATAAAACCTTATATGGTTACACACCCAATGAAAATGGTTCATTGGATCTCGATCGTAGTGATACACATATTCATAATATTGAAACCAAAAGATGCAAAGTTAATAATGATAGTGCAACTTATTTGTGGCACTACCGTTCATGTCATATTGGTGTAAAGCGCATGAAGAAACTCCATGCTGATGGGATTTTGGAATCACTTGATTATGAATCACTTGATGCTTGCGAACCATGCCTCATGGGCAAGATGACTAAGACTCCGTTCTCGGAACAATGGAGCGAGCAAGCGACTTATTGGAAATAATACATACCGATGTATGCGATCCAATGAGTGTTGATGCTCGTGGCAAGTATCGTTATTTTCGACCTTCACAAGATGATTTGAGCAGATATGGGTATATCTACTTGATGAAACATAAGTCTGAAATAGTTGAAATGTTCAAAGAATTTCAGAGTGAAGTGGAAAATCATCGTGACAAGAAAATAAAGTTTCTGCGATCGATCGTGGAGATGAATATTTGAGTTCTGAGTTTGGTCTTCAATTAAAACAATGTGGAATAGTTTCACAAATTCATGCCACCTGGAACACCACATCATAATGGTGTGTCCGAACGTCATAACCGTACTTTATTGGATATAGTACAATCTATGATGTTTCTTACCGATTTACCAATATCGTTTTGGGATCATGCATTAGAGACAGCTGCATTCACGTTAAATAGGGCACCATCTAAATCCGTTGAGACGACACTATATGAACTGTGGTTTAGCAAGAAACCAAAGTTGTCGTTTCTTAAAGTTTGGGGCTGCGATGCTTATGTGAAAAAGTTTCATCCTGATAAGCTCGAACCCAAATCGGAGAAGTGCGTCTTCATAGAATACCCAAAGGAAACTGTTGGGTACACCTTCTATCACAGATCCGAAGGCAAAACATTCGTTGCTAATAAATGGATCCTTTCTAGAGAAGGAGTTTCTCTCGAAAGAAGTGAGTGGGAGGAAAGTAGAACTTGATGAGGTAATTGTACCTTCTCCTTATTGAAAGTAGTTCATCACGAAATCTGTTCTGTGACTACTACACCAATTAGTGAGGAAGCTAATGATGATGATCATGTAACTTCAGATCAAGTTACTACCGAATCTCGTAGGTAAACCAGAGTGAGATCCGCACCAAAGTGGTACGGTAATCCTGTTCTGGAAGTCATGTAACTAGACCATGATGAACCTACGAACTATGAGGAAGCGATGATGAGCCCAGATTCCGCGAAATGGCTTGAGGCCATGAAATCTGAGATGAAATCCATGTATGAGAACAAAGTGTGGACTTTGGTGGCGTTGCCCGATGATCGGCAAGCCATAGAAAATAAATGGATCTTCAAGAGGAAGACGGACGCTGATAGTAGTGTTACTATCTACAAAGCTCGACTTGTGCAAAAAGGTTTTGACAAGTTCAAGGTGTTGACTACAATGAGATTTTCTCAACTGTAGCGATGCTTAAGTCTGTCCGAATCATGTTAGCAATTGCCACAATTTATGAAATTTGGCAAATGGATGTAAAAACTGCATTCCTGAATGGGTTTTAGGAGGAAGAGTTGTATATGATGCAACCAGAAGGTTTTATCGATCCAAAGGGAGCTAACAAAGTGTGCAAGCTCCAGCGATCCATCTATGGACTGGTGCAAGCATCTCGGAGTTGGAATATACGCTTTGATGAGTTGATCAAAGCATATAGTTTTATCTGAGACTTACGGTGAAGCCTGTATTTACTAAAAAGTGAGTGGGAGCACTACAGCATTTCTGATAAGTATATGTGAATGACATATTGTAGATCGGAAATAATGTAGAATTATTCTGCAAAGCACAAAGAAGTGTTTGAAAGGAGTTTTTTCAAAGAAAGACCTCGGTAAAGCTACTTACATATTGAGCATCAAGATCTATAGAGATAGATCAAGATGCTTGATAAGTTTTTTCAATGAGTACATACCTTGACAAGATTTTGAAGTAGTTCAAAATGAAACAGTCAAAGAAAGAGTTATTGCCTGTGTTACAAGGTGTGAAATTGAGTAAGACTCAAAACCCGACCACAGCAGAAGATAGAAAGAGAATGAAAGTCATTCACTATGCCTTGGCCATAGTTTCTATAAAGTATGCCATGCTGTGTACCAGATCTATTGTATACCCTGCACTGAGTTTCGCAAAGGAGTACAATAGTGATCTAGGAGTAGATCACTGGACAGCGGTCAAAATTATCCTTAGTGGAATAAGGATATGTTTCTCAATTATGGAAGTGACAAAAGGTTCGTCGTAGAGGGTTACGTCGATGCAAGTTTTGACATTGATCTGGATGACTCTAAGTCTCGATCTAGATACATATTGAAAGTGGGAGCAATTAGCTAGAGTAGCTTCGTGCAGAGCATTGTAGACATAGAAAAATTGCAAAATACATAACGGATCTGAATGTGAAAGACCCGTTGACTAAGACTCTCTCACAAGCAAAACATGATCACACCTTAGTACTCTTTGGGTGTTAATCACATAGCGATGTGAACTAGATTACTGAATCTAGTAAACCCTTTGGGTATTGGTCACATGGCGATGTGAACTATGGGTGTTAATCACATGATGATGTGAACTATCGATGTTAATCACATGGTGATGTGATCTAGATTATTGACTCTAGTGCAAGTGGGAGACTGAAGGAAATATGCCCTAGAGGCAATAATAAAGTTATTATATATTTCCTCATATCATGATAAATGTTTATTATTCATGCTAGAATTGTATTAACCGGAAACATAATACATGTGTGAATATATAGACAAACAGAGTGTCACTAGTATGCCTCTACTTGACTAGCTTGTTAATCAAAGATGGTTATGTTTCCTAACCATGAACAAAGAGTTGTTATTTGATTAACAAGGTCACATCATTATTTGAATGATCGATTGACATGACCCATTCCATTAGCTTAGCACACGATCGTTTAGTATGTTGCTACTGCTTTTATCCATGACATATACATGTTCCTATAACTATGAGATTATGCAACTCCGTTTACGGAGGAACACTTTGGTGCTACCAAGCGTCACAACGAATCGGGTGATTATAAAGGAGTACTACAGGTGTCTCCAAAGGCAGATGTTGGGTTGGCGTATTTGAGATTAGGTTTTGTCACTCCGATTGTCGGAGAGGTATCTCTGGGCCCTCTCGGTAATGCACATCACTTAAGCCTTGCAAGCACTACTACTAATGAGTTAGTTGTGAGATGATGTATTACGGAACGAGTAAAGAGACTTGCGATGAACGAGATTGAACTAGGTATTGGATACCGACGATCGAATCTCGGGCAAGTAACATACCGATGACAGAGGGAACAACGTATGTTGTTATGCGGTCTCGACCGATAAAGATCTTCGTAGAATATGTAGGAACCAATATGGGCATCCAGGTCCCGCTATTGGTTATTGACCGTGAATAGTTCTAGGTCATGTCTACATTGTTCTCGAACCGTAGGGTCCATGCGCTTAAGGTTTCGATGACAGTTATTATGAGTTTATGTATTTTGATGTACCGATGAAGTTCGGAGTCCCGGATGTGATCACGGACATGACGAGGAGTCTCGAAATGGTCGAGACATAAAGATTGATATATTGGAAGCCTATGTTTGGAGTTCGGAAAGGTTCCGGGTGAAAACAGGAATTTACCGGAGTACCGGGAGGTTACCGGAACCCCCCGGGGGGTAAATGGGCCTCAATGGGCCTTGAGGGAGAAGAGGAGGGGCCGGCCAGGAGGTGGCCGCGTGCCCTCTCCCCCCCCAGTCCGAATAGGACAAGGAGGGGGGGGGGCGGCGCCCCCTCTTCTCTTCCCCCTCCCCCCAATCCTATTCCAACAAGGAAAGGGGGGGAGTCCTACTCCCGGTGGGAGTAGGACTCCTCCCGGCGCGCCCTCCCTAGGCCGGCCGGCCTCCCCCCTCCCTCCTTTATATACGGGGGCAGGGGGGCACCCTAGTACACACAAGTTTGATCTTTAGATCGTTCCTTAGCCGTGCGGTGCCCCCTCCACCATATTCCACCTCGGTCATACCGTCGCAAGCTTAGGCGAAGCCCGCGCGGTGAAACATCAAGATCGCCACCACGCCGTCGTCTTGTGGAACTCTCCCTCGACACTCGGCTGGATCGGAGTACGAGGGACGTCATCGAGCTGTACGTGTGTCAAGAACTCGGGGCGTCGGAGTAATGGCGCCGGATCGGTCGGATCGCGAGGAGAACGTCGACTACTTCCTCTACGTTGTGATCGCTTCGCCGGGTCTACAAGGGTATGTAGACAACACTCTCCCCTCTCGTTGCTATACATCACCATGATCTTGCGTGTGCGTAGGAAATTTTTGAAATTACTCGTTCCCCAACAGTGGTATCAGAGCCTAGGTTTTATGGTTTGATGTTTTGCACGAGTAGAACACAAGTGAGTTGTGGGCGATACAAGTCATACTACCTACCAGCATGTCATACTTTGGTTCAGCGGTATTGTGAGATGAAGCGGCCCAGACCGACATTACGCCAGACGCTTACGCGAGACTGGTTTCACCGCCACGAGCACTCGTTGCTTAAAGGTGACTGGTGGGTGCCTCTCTCTCACTTTAGTTGAACCGAGTGTGGCTACGCCCGGTCCTTGAAGAAGGTTAAAGCGGAGTCTATTTGACGAAGTATCGTTGTGGTTTTGATGCGAGGTGAGACTGGATCTTGCTTAAGCCCGTAGCAGCCACGTAAAATTTGCAACAACAAAGTAGAGGACGTCTAACTTGTTTTTGCAGGGCATGTTGTGATGTGATATGGTCAAGACGTGATGCTATATTTTATTGTATGAGATGATCATGTTTTGTAACGAAGTTATCGGCAACCGGCTGGAGCCATATGGTTGTCGCTTTATTGTATGCAATGCAATCGCCCTGTAATGCTTTACTTTATCACTAAGCGGTAGCGATAGTCGTAGTAGCATAAGTTTGGCGAGACGACAACGATGCTGCGATGGAGATCAAGGTGTCGCGCCGGTGGCGATGGTGATCATGGTGGTGCAGCAAGATGGAGATCATGAAGCACAAGATGATGATGACCATATCATATCACTTATATTGATTTGCATGTGATGTTTATCCTTTTATGCATCTTATCTTGCTTTGATTGACGGTAGCATTATAAGATGATCTCTCACTAAATTATCAAGAAGTGTTCTCCCGAGTATGCACCGTTGCCAAAGTTAAATCGTGCCCGGACACCACGTGATGATCGGGTGTGATAAGCTCTCGTCCATCTACAACGGGTGCAAGCCAGTTTTGCACACGCAGAATACTCAGTTATACTTGACGAGCCTAGCATATGCAGATATGGCCTCGAACACGGAGACCGAAAGGTCGGCGTGAATCATATAGTAGATATGATCAACATAAGATGTTCACCATTGAAAACTACTCCATCTCACGTGATGATCGGTTATGGTTTAGTTGATTTGGATCACGTGATCACTTAGATGACTAGAGAGATGTCTGTCTAAGTGGGAGTTCTTAAGTAATATGATTAATTGAACTTAAATTTATCATGAACTTAGTCCTGGTAGTATTTTGCAAATTATGTTGTAAAATCAATAGCTTGCGTTGTTTCTTTCATTTGTTTATTTTGATATGTTCCTAGAGAAAATTGTGTTGAAAAATGTTAGTAGAAATGATGCGGATTCGATCCGTGATCTGAGGTTTATCCTCATTGCCGCGCTGAAGAATTATGTCCTTAATGCACCGCTAGGTGACAGACCTATTGCAGGAGCGGATGGGCGTTATGAGCGTTTGGCTAGCTCAAGATGATGACTACTTGATAGTTTTGTGCACCATGCTTTATGGCTTAGAATCGGGACTTCAAAGATGTTTTGAACATCATGGACCATATGAGATGTTCCAGGAATTGAAGTTAATATTTCAAGCAAATACCCGAGTTGAGAGATATGAAGTCTCTAACAAGTTCTATAGCCAAAAGATGGAGGAGAATCGCTCAACTAGTGAGCATGTGCTCAGATTGTGCAGGTACTTCAATCGCTTGAATCAAGTGGGAGTTAATCTTCCAGATAAGATAGTGATTGACAGAATTCTCTAGTCACCATCACCAAGTTAGTAGAACTTCGTGATGAACTATAGTATGCAAGGGATGACGAAAATGATTCCCGAGCTCTTCGTGATGTTGAAATCGACGAAGGTAGAAATCAAGAAAGAGCATCAAGTGTTGATGGTTGACAAGATCACTAGTTTCAAGAAAAGGGCAAAGGGAAAGAAAGGGGAACTTCAAGTAGATTGACAAGCAAGTTGTCACTCCCACGAAGAAGCCCAAAGCTGAACCAAAGCCTGAAACTGAGTGATTACACTGCAAAGGAAATGGTCACTGGAAGCGGAACTGCCCTAAATATTTGGTGGATAAGAAGGATGGCAAAGTGAAAAAGGGTATATTTGATATACAGGTGTTTTATATGTGCTTTACTAGTGTTTATAGCAACCCTTCGGTATTTGGTACTGGTTCAGTTGCTAAGAGTAGTAACTCGAAACAGGAGTTGCAGAATAAACAGAAACTAGTTAAGGGTGAAGTGACGATGTGTGTTGAAAGTAGTTTCAAGATTGATATGATCATCATCGCACACTCCCTATACTTTCGGGATTAGTGTTGAACCTAAATAAATGTTATTTGGTGTTTGCGTTGAGCATGAATATGATTTGATCGTGTTTATTGCAATACGGTTATTCATTTAAGTAAGAGAATAAACTGTTGTTCTGTTTACATGAATAAAACCTTATATGGTTACACACCCAATGAAAATGGTTCATTGGATCTCGATCGTAGTGATACACATATTCATAATATTGAAACCAAAAGATGCAAAGTTAATAATGATAGTGCAACTTATTTGTGGCACTACCGTTCATGTCATATTGGTGTAAAGCGCATGAAGAAACTCCATGCTGATGGGATTTTGGAATCACTTGATTATGAATCACTTGATGCTTGCGAACCATGCCTCATGGGCAAGATGACTAAGACTCCGTTCTCCGGAACAGTGGAGCGAGCAACTGACTTATTGGAAATAATACATACCGATGTATGCGATCCAATGAGTGTTGATGCTCGTGGCAAGTATCGTTATTTTCTGACCTTCACAAGATGATTTGAGCAGATATGGGTATATCTACTTGATGAAACATAAGTCTGAAATAGTTGAAATGTTCAAAGAATTTCAGAGTGAAGTGGAAAATCATCGTGACAAGAAAATAAAGTTTCTGCGATCTGATCGTGGAGATGAATATTTGAGTTACGAGTTTGGTCTTCAATTAAAACAATGTGGAATAGTTTCACAAATTCATGCCACCTGGAACACCACATCATAATGGTGTGTCCGAACGTCATAACCGTACTTTATTGGATATAGTACAATCTATGATGTTTCTTACCGATTTACCAATATCGTTTTGGGATCATGCATTAGAGACAGCTGCATTCACGTTAAATAGGGCACCATCTAAATCCGTTGAGGCGACACTATATGAACTGTGGTTTAGCAAGAAACCAAAGTTGTCGTTTCTTAAAGTTTGGGGCTGCGATGCTTATGTGAAAAAGTTTCATCTGATAAGCTCGAACCCAAATCGGAGAAGTGCGTCTTCATAGAATACCCAAAGGAAACTGTTGGGTACACCTTCTATCACAGATCCGAAGGCAAAACATTCGTTGCTAATAAATGGATCCTTTCTAGAGAAGGAGTTTCTCTCGAAAGAAGTGAGTGGGAGGAAAGTAGAACTTGATGAGGTAATTGTACCTTCTCCCTTATTGAAAGTAGTTCATCACGAAATCTGTTCTGTGACTACTACACCAATTAGTGAGGAAGCTAATGATGATGATCATGTAACTTCAGATCAAGTTACTACCGAATCTCGTAGGTAAACCAGAGTGAGATCCGCACCAAAGTGGTACGGTAATCCTGTTCGGAAGTCATGTAACTAGACCATGATGAACCTACGAACTATGAGGAAGCGATGATGAGCCCAGATTCGCGAAATGGCTTGAGGCCATGAAATCTGAGATGAAATCCATGTATGAGAACAAAGTGTGGACTTTGGTGGCGTTGCCGATGATCGGCAAGCCATAGAAAATAAATGGATCTTCAAGAGGAAGACGGACGCTGATAGTAGTGTTACTATCTACAAAGCTCGACTTGTGCAAAAAGGTTTTGACAAGTTCAAGGTGTTGACTACAATGAGATTTTCTCAAGCAGTAGCGATGCTTAAGTCTGTCCGAATCATGTTAGCAATTGCCACAATTTATGAAATTTGGCAAATGGATGTAAAAACTGCATTCCTGAATGGGTTTTAGGAGGAAGAGTTGTATATGATGCAACTAGAAGGTTTTATCGATCCAAAGGGAGCTAACAAAGTGTGCAAGCTCCAGCGATCCATCTATGGACTGGTGCAAGCATCTCGGAGTTGGAATATACGCTTTGATGAGTTGATCAAAGCATATAGTTTTATCTGAGACTTACGGTGAAGCCTGTATTTACTAAAAAGTGAGTGGGAGCACTACAGCATTTCGATAAGTATATGTGAATGACATATTGTAGATCGGAAATAATGTAGAATTATTCGCAAAGCACAAAGAAGTGTTTGAAAGGAGTTTTTCAAAGAAAGACCTCGGTAAAGCTACTTACATATTGAGCATCAAGATCTATAGAGATAGATCAAGATGCTTGATAAGTTTTTTTCAATGAGTACATACCTTGACAAGATTTTGAAGTAGTTCAAATGAAACAGTCAAAGAAAGAGTTATTGCCTGTGTTACAAGGTGTGAAATTGAGTAAGACTCAAAACCCGACCACAGCAGAAGATAGAAAGAGAATGAAAGTCATTCACTATGCCTTGGCCATAGTTTCTATAAAGTATGCCATGCTGTGTACCAGATCTATTGTATACCCTGCTTTGAGTTTAGCAAAGGAGTACAATAGTGATCTAGGAGTAGATCTTTGGACAGCGGTCAAAATTATCCTTAGTGGAATAAGGATATGTTTCTCAATTATGGAAGTGACAAAAGGTTCGTCGAGAGGGTTACGTCGATGCAAGTTTTGACACCGATCTGGATGACTCTAAGTCTCGATCTAGATACATATTGAAAGTGGGAGCAATTAGCTAGAGTAGCCGTGCAAGAGCATTGTAGACATAGAAAAATTGCAAAATACATAACGGATCTGAATGTGAAAGACCCGTTGACTAAGACTCTCTCACAAGCAAAACATGATCACACCTTAGTACTCTTTGGGTGTTAATCACATAGCGATGTGAACTAGATTACTGAATCTAGTAAACCCTTTGGGTATTGGTCACATGGCGATGTGAACTATGGGTGTTAATCACATGATGATGTGAACTATCGATGTTAATCACATGGTGATGTGATCTAGATTATTGACTCTAGTGCAAGTGGGAGACTGAAGGAAATATGCCCTAGAGGCAATAATAAAGTTATTATATATTTCCTCATATCATGATAAATGTTTATTATTCATGCTAGAATTGTATTAACCGGAAACATAATACATGTGTGAATATATAGACAAACAGTGTCACTAGTATGCCTCTACTTGACTAGCTTGTTAATCAAAGATGGTTATGTTTCCTAACCATGAACAAAGAGTTGTTATTTGATTAACAAGGTCACATCATTATTTGAATGATCTGATTGACATGACCCATTCCATTAGCTTAGCACACGATCGTTTTAGTATGTTGCTACTGCTTTTATCCATGACATATACATGTTCCTATAACTATGAGATTATGCAACTCCCGTTTACCGGAGGAACACTTTGGGTGCTACCAAACGTCACAACGTAAGTGGGTGATTATAAAGGAGTACTACAGGTGTCTCCAAAGGCAGATGTTGGGTTGGCGTATTTCGAGATTAGGTTTTGTCACTCCGATTGTCGGAGAGGTATCTCTGGGCCCTCTCGGTAATGCACATCACTTAAGCCTTGCAAGCACTACTACTAATGAGTTAGTTGTGAGATGATGTATTACGGAACGAGTAAAGAGACTTGCCAGTAACGAGATTGAACTAGGTATTGGATACCGACGATCGAATCTCGGGCAAGTAACATACCGATGACAAAGGGAACAACGTATGTTGTTATGCGGTCTGACCGATAAAGATCTTCGTAGAATATGTAGGAACCAATATGGGCATCCAGGTCCCGCTATTGGTTATTGACCGTGAATAGTTCTAGGTCATGTCTACATTGTTCTCGAACCGTAGGGTCCGCACGCTTAAGGTTTCGATGGCGGTTATTATGAGTTTATGTATTTTGATGTACCGATGAAGTTGAGTCCCGGATGTGATCACGGACATGACGAGGAGTCTCGAAATGGTCGAGACATAAAGATTGATATATTGGAAGCCTATGTTTGGAGTTGGAAAGGTTCGGGTGAAAACAGGAATTTACTGGAGTACCGGAGGTTACGGAACCCCGGGGTAAATGGGCCTCAATGGGCCTTGAGGGAGAAAAGGAGGGGCGGCCAGAGGTGGCCGCCTCTCCCCCAGTCCGAATAGGACAGGAGGGTGGGGCGGCGCCCCTCTCTCTTCCCCTCCCCAATCCTATTCCAACAAGGAAGGGGGAGTCCTACTCGGTGGGAGTAGGACTCCTCAGCGCGCCTCCCTAGGCCGGCCGGCCTCCCCTCCCTCCTTTATATACGGGGCAGGGGGCACCCTAGTACACACAAGTTTGATCTTTAGATCGTTCCTTAGCCGTGTCGGTGCCCCTCCACCATATTCCACCTCGGTCATACCGTCGCGAAGCTTAAGCGAAGCCCTGCGCCGTGAAACATCAAGATCGTCACCACGCCGTCGTCTTGTGGAACTCTCCTCGACACTCGGCTGGATCGAGTACGAGGGGCGTCATCGAGCTGTACGTGTGTCAAGAACTCGGGGCGTCGAGTAACGGCGCCGGATCGGTCGGATCGCGAGGAGAACGTACGACTACTTCCTCTACGTTGTGATCGCTTCCGCTTCGGGTCTACAAGGGTATGTAGACAACACTCTCCCCTCTCGTTGCTATACATCACCATGATCTTGCGTGTGCGTAGGAAAATTTTTGAAATTACTACGTTCCCCAACAGGTCGCCCATGGGGGCAACACGAGGGGGTCGAGGAGGGGTCGCCCACAGGGGCAAATTTGTCACAGGGCAGATCAATATGCAGCTTGTTGAGATAATATAAACATGACGTGCAGTCCTAGCTGGCCTGGCCTGCTTATATGTTGAACATCAAACCGGGATCTCGATCCAATCATCTAATACGTATAGCCATCCAATTTGAATATATGCTGCGCTGTCACACATGGCTGGCAGCCAATTTATTCAAAGTCAACATTCATGATTGCATGTGCCTGTCCCAAGAAGCGCTCGGGGGATGGCACCTCGTATGTAAGACAAAAAGAAGTCAACTAACTTTGCGTGTTCGCCATAATGTTGGAATCATTGCAAATGTAAGCATAATGATGAGCTGTCCTGTTCAAATTGTTTAAGCCAGCCATTAGTTGGCTAATCAGTTTCGTCATTACACATGGCTGACAGCCAATTTATCCAAAGTAAACATTCATGATTGCATGTGACTGTCTCTAAGAGCGCGCAGGGGATGACACGACTTATATACTCCCTCCATCTAGGTGTGTAAGTCATCTTACGAAAACCAAATATTCCCAAAACACTTAGGCGCGGTGCATTAAATTCTATCTCGTTTCTTGTTTGTTGACATATCAACCAATAAGAGATATGGGATGTGCATGCTTTTAATGACATGAGACTACCAAACACGACATGCATTGGTTAGTTCATTGCATGCAATGCTATTAATTAGCAAATGAACATTAAGTACTCTCGTTTTCCCCTCCTCCTTGGTCATGGTGCACAACCTAAGATGACTTACTCACCTAGACGGAGGGAGTAGGACAAAAGGAAGTCAACTAACTATGCGTGTTTGTCATCACGTCGGGATCATTGCAAATGTAAGCACAGTGATGAGCTGTACCTGTTTGAATTGTTTAAGCCGGCTGTTAGTTGGCTAATCACATCGTTCTTATCTATTTATCTATCCATCTACCCTGGATAGTGACACTACTCAATAAACCGGTTCCTGCTTCGTTGAAATTTTTGCTCATAGGAATATATAATCCGGTTTCTCCAAGAAGCTGTCAAGTAATGTCTCTGGCAGCCAGGTGTCCTTGCGTGACGCTACTTCAGTAGCTAGCTTTATATATGGATCCCACCCCCAGCTTCCGTGCAACTCCTTCTATGCCAGTACCACACAAGAATCAAGTAATCCAGATTGCAGCCAACACCCACAATTAGGAGAGACTCAAACAAAGGTCGAGCAAAAATGGCGGAGTTCGCCCTTGGTTTGACCAAGGCGGCGGTGGAAGGGACGCTCATCAGGGTGAAGTCGGCGATCGAGGAGGAGACGAAGCTGAGAGTGCGTGTGCAGGACGACCTCGTGTTCATCACTGGAGAGTTCCAGATGATGCAGTCCTTTCTTCGCGCCTCCAACGCGGGGGAGCGTGCATCCCAGAACCACGTTGTGCGTACATGGGTGAGGCAGCTCCGTGACCTCGCCTTTGATGTCGAGGACTGCGTCGAGTTCGTCGTCCACCTCGACAAGGCGTCGCGCTGGGACTGGGTGCGGCGCCTGACCTCATCCCTCGTCTGCATGGCAAGTCCGCCGCTGCCCTTGGACATGGCAGTTGAAGAGATAAAGCGTCTCAAGACCAGGGTGGAGGATGTCAGCCAGAGGAACACCCGCTACAACCTCATGGGTGGAAGCGACAGTGTCAACGAAGACCACTCCTCCACAGATCAGCAGAATCAACTGCTTATGCACCCTGTGGCCCATAGTACATCGGCATCATTGGCGACATTCCATGACCTAAGGAAGGTGTGGAAGGCTATGGGAAAGCTGCACGATCACACCCTTGATCTGAAAAGGTTGATCGATTGCCAAGACAGTCAGCTCAGAGTGATCTCTCTATGGGGAGGTCTGCAAGCTGATGTCGTTGGGGAACTAGGGTGGGCGACTATTATGAAGAAGGCGTACTATGACCCAGACACCTGCCGAGAATTCAAGAATCGCGCCTGGATAAAGCTGAGTGCGCATCATCCTTTCAACCCGGTAGAGTTTCTCAACAACCTGCTGTCTCACTTCGCATCTCATCATCGCCGCCACCACCATGACGACATGTCCGAGCTCATGTTGCAAGTCAGCAAGCACAAGTATCTCATCATCCTAGAGCAAGAATTATCAAGTGTCGCAGAGTGGAATGCCTTTAGAATGTGCCTTCCAGAGAGCAAAAATGGCAGCCGGGTCGTGGTCTTCACCAAGCAGTTGGGACTTGCCCTTCTCTGCGCGGGGGAACCATACCAAATATCAGAGCTTAATTGCTTCTCTCATGATGGATATCTTTGTGCCATTTTCCATGAGGTAAGTACATAATTAGCTATATAAATATTATGCTCTTTACGCACGTAAATGCAATTGTACGTACCTATCCATCTTATTTGTACATTTAAACTGATACTCCCTCGAAAATATAGAAATAAGGTGTCTTTGATTGCTTGGCACAAGTCAAATTTAACCCTATTAATCGATTGGCCTCCTCGCCGTCGCCGGTCGGAGCCGCCAGGCAAAGCTCCGGACAGCCGACGGTGGCAGCGGGCCATCTCCCATCTCGTCCCACGGCTTTGAAGTTCTAGGAAGCAGATCAATTCCCGTCCATCGTCATGGTTAATTAGTGGAACATAAGAGAGACGCTGCTGGCTTGCCTTGGATGGTTGTCCCATGTGGGTCGCCTCTTACTGCTCATTTGGTTCCAAGGGGAGATAATTCCAGGGAAATGGTGCCCTGGGTAGAATGTTCTTGACCAATTAATAACCCCGTGGAAACTTCACATCACCATTTGGCAGAGATGGGGATAATACGCCCTTCTTCTTACCAATGCAATTGTTCCATTGCGCTGCTGCGGCTACCATCGCTGGAGAGATGGATGAGCTCCCACAGCTGCAGCTCTACAAGAAAATGACTATCAACCGCATCAAATCAGGAAACGGCTCCACCGAATTTGGTCTCGACAGCGCCATGCCGGAGAAAACAAGATCCGAAGAGGAGTTCAGCGATTTCACCTGAGATCAAAGGAGCGACACACATGCTGTTCTCCTTGACCTGCAGGGCTGGCGAAAAGTCACCGGGCAGGTCAGATCATGCCCGCAGCTCGACGAGGGATGCCAACGTAGAGTAGAGCAGGTGGAGGAGGGACTCACCGTCGGCATGGGGATGGAGGATGGACTCGCTGGCGGGCCGTCGATCCTGGGAACCGGAGGGAGAGGGTCAGGGGCGTTGCTTCGGTCGACGACGGAGTGGGTCAGACGCATAGGTTCGTCGGCGGAGGAGCTCGGAGGCGGGCGCTGGATCTGGGTCTGACGGCGCCGTCGCGCTCGTCTCGCTCGAGCCGTGGCTTCTCTCCCCGACCTATGGGGTCGTGGCTTTTCTCCCCGTGGAAACGACGTGGTTCGGGCAGGGATCCCTCCCCCTCGTGTGTGACCAAATGGTATCGTGGGCTTACCCGGGTCAGTTCGACCGGTGGTTTTCCTGCACGGGGAAAAGGCATGGATCCCCCCGGGATCCCATGCAACCAAACGAGGCCTTAGGTGGTTCACTGGTATGGTCTGGCTTGCGCAGATCTAACCATGCAGGGGGCCGCAGCGCGAGGCCCTGACGTCCTAAGGGTCGGGGTGCCCTGCAGCGGCTGTCATAGGCACGCGGGCGTTGCCAGCCGGGGCTAAAATATCACGGCTTGTACTAGGTCGCCAGAGCTGCACGCGGGTGCTCTAGTCGTTGAAGTGCTCCGTTGTAGGTGTTGGTTTGTGATGACCACTCCGGCCTACGGCAGCAGCCTCGCAGCGATGGGCAACGATAAGTCTTTGTGATGGTTCCTCTTCACAGATTTGGTGGTTGCCTTGGGCACCGAGATGCAACGGATGGATGATGACTTGACGCAGATGATGTGGCTGTTCGACGGCGGTGGTCGGTTTTCTAGCCCAACACATGCAGATGCTAGGATCGCGGAAAAGTGGTGGCGACAACACATGATTCACTCCGATGGTGGTGCTTCTCGATTACCCTGTCTCGAGTTACGGAGTGAAAACTTAGGTCTGACCCGAGTTGGTTATACCTGGCAATGACGATGTTGCTGCGTCATTACCATGTTGAACGCATTGCTCGTATATGCTCGGTGGTTCTTCATGGTGAAAACCTAGACTTTGACCTTTGGTGGTCGGATTCGGTGATGGCAGCACTCGACGTCGCTGCCTTCCTGGAGGCATTGCTGTTGAAGAATCTGTTGTCTTTATAGTGTATGAGATGGTTGGTGTGGATATAATCACCAATGTAGTTTTTCGGTCTCAGAATTGATTGCTTCAGAGCTATTTTTCTTCCTCACTTAGGTATATCTTTGGTCTTAGGTGACTACGCTATTTGCTGGCGTCTTTTTGTCTGTGTTGGTGTTGGTTGTGTGCATCTTAGCTATGCAGAGGCCGGGTGTGTGCTCATTCTGATCGTATCCACTTGATGCCTCTTTTTGAGTAATAAAATCCACCCGTTGTCAGAAAATAAACCATATTAATCGTTTAATATATGCATGTGGTGATTAATAGTGTGATAACACGTCTGCCTAGCTTAATTTGATGAAAGGAGAGCGTAGAATTTAATAACTTTGTATTACCTATCGTTACATGCTACTTAAATCGATGATCGGTTTAAAATGTACTTGAAATTGCCGCAGGCTTGTGGGCATCGCAGCGGCATGGGTGAATTCATCTGGCAATTAAGACGACATCGGGGTTTTATTTCCTTGTTGAGGCGGGATAGTTCTGACGAAAGCCGGTTCAGGAGAGAATCATATGAGCAGTTGAGAGTACTCGACGGATTGAATTTTGAAGACCAATACTGGATTCATCTTTCTGACCATCCAGATGGCTTGGCCGATTTGGCTGAGCGAATACTTTTGGAATCTTACCCAAAAGATGAAAAGGAAGATGAACGGGAAAAGCTCAAGGCGCTGAATCGCCATGATTTATTTGAAAGGTGCCGTAATTTTCTGAATGAACACGATTACCTCATCTTCATTACGGGCGTGGAGTCCACAGAGAGCTGGGACTTGATCAAGCATCACCTTTTATGTGAGTCTACTAGAGCTCGTATAGTTGTTGTTACAAGATTTAAAAGTGTGGCCAAATATTGTGTCGACCTTGAAGAATGTCGGGCGCTCAACCTCACAGATCTGATGAAGGTATGCAGATATATATAGTACATACATAGTCTTAATAAGTATAATTAATGAATGTTTCTAGGTAATTTAACAAGTTAAGTAATTGTGTGTCCTTTACATACATGCAGGGTTTCGATGGTAAGCATGAATCTTCTTCAGATGAGCTACTTATTGGGCGTCAAGCTGAAGATAGACTCCTTCAACGCCAAATGAAGAAGTTCCCTGTTGTCACGTCCGTGTGGGGAATTGCTGGTACTGGAAAATCAGCTATTGTCGGTAGTTTTTATGAACGAGATTTCCACAGAAGCAAATACAGAATGTGCGGCTGGGTGGATGTGCCCCATCCCTTCAATTTGAGGGACATGTGTCGGAGCTTGCTTCTGGACTTCTATTCGGATGATGTTTATGCCAGGGAATCTGCATTAGTTGGTATGATGGAAGGCCAAGACCCTATTCAAGGGTGTCGTAAAGTTTTGAGTGAAAACCAATGCCTCCTTGTTATTGATGGTCTCCAGTCCACGCATGACTGGGACCTCATAAACTCAACATTGCTATCCCGGCCTGTAAGTCGTAGTAGCACTATTGTCATTACACGTGAAGAAAGCGTCGCCAGATATTGTACACAGAGAAAACAGGATATTCTCAACGTGAAAGGTCTCGAATCTGACAAGGCCCTTGATCTCTTCAGAGAGGTACTACTACCCAACTTGTGTGCATGCATATTTACTCCAGATATCTTTCTGCAACTTGTGTGCATGCATGCTGATGAAGCTACTATATACTTCCTCCGTAACTAAATATAAGTCTTTTTATATATTTCAAATAAGAACTACATACAGATGTATATAGACATATTTTAGTATGTACATTCACTCATTTTTCTCCGTATGTAGTTTCTAGTCTCAATTAAAATATCTAAAAAGACTTATATTTAGGAACGGAGACAGTACATAGTAGCTACTCTCTCCGTCTAGGTGAATAAGTCATCTTAGGTTGTGCACCGTGACCAAGGTGAAGAAGAAAAAGAGAAAACTTAATGTTTATTTGCTAATTAATACCATTGCATGCAACGAACTAACCATTGCATGTCATGTTTGATAGTCTCAAGTCATTAAAAACAAACACGCCTCACATCTCTTATTGGTTGATTTCTTTATTTATGTCAAAAAACAAGAAACAACGTGAGAGTTAATACACCACGCCTATGTGTTTTGGCACTATTTGATTTTCGTAAGGTGACTTATACACCTAGACGGAGGAGTAGTTGAAATTTCAGATTTGAATGATTAATCTATTTCCAAATTTTGTAGAAAGCTTTTGGCGAGGACCGACTGCCCTCCCACGCAGAGACGATTTCAAAGCTTATCATTTCCAAATGTGGCGGGCTTCCGGGTGTAATAGCTGCTATGGGCAAATACACCCATGAACACAACTGGGATAACAGGGAACCGCTGAAGATCTTGGAGTCTATAAATGCGGGCTTCATGGGATGTTTACAGAACAGTTCAGATTTTCCTAGTTTAACGAGCCTGTTTTGTTGGATGCAATCCTACTTTGATGCTTGCTCGGATGAACTAAAGCCATGCATCTTCTATATGTCAGTCTTCCCGGCGGACCAGAGCATTAGGCGGAATCGCTTGCTCAGACGGTGGATCGCAGAAGGTTATTCATCTGGTGGTGGTGGCACCGTAGAGGAGAAGGTAGAAAAGCTCATGTCTGAGTTGATGAAGTTGAGCATATTATATCAGGAGCAACAGAAATCAACAATGATAAGAAGCTACTTCAAAGTCAATGGTTTCTTCCGTGAATACATCAAGTCACGGCCAATGGAGGATAACCTTGTGTTTGCACTAGAGGGGGATTGCAGCCCCAGCTCACAGCTCACTGGACAACACCTAACCATAAGCAGCAACTGGGATAGAGATGATACTGTATTCAAGGGCCTGGACTTGTCAAGGCTACGGTCTTTGACAGTGTTCGGTGAGTGGAGATCATTCCTTGTATGTGATAAGATGAAGCTGCTTCGGGTGCTTGACCTGGAGGGCACTAGTAGTGCATCAGATGGTACTGCTAGTGTAACAGATGAGGATCTGGAGAAGATCGTGGAGGAGTTTCCTCGCCTCAAGTTCATGTCCTTGAGAGGATGCATGCACATCACTCGTCTCCCAGATTCATTGGGTTCCATGAGGCAGCTGGAGACTCTAGATGTCAGGCACACCTCCATAGTCGAGTTGCCACCTGCTATCGTCACCAAGCTACACAAGCTGCAATACATTCGTGCCGGGAACACCATCATCACAACCAAGGAGTGGAAGGAGCAAGAGAAGGAGAACGAGGATTCAGAGTCGGATGATGATGATGATGATGATAATGAGGAGGAGGAGGAGGAGGAGGAGGAGGAGGATGAGGAGGAGAAGGAGGAACTAGGGGAGTCAGTGGATGAGGATGAGGACGAGGAGGAGAAGGGGGAGGAGAAGGAGAAGGAGAACAAGGAGGAGTTAGGGGAGTCGGTGGGTGAGGATGAGGAGGACGAGGACGAGGAGGAGGAGAACAAGGAGGAGTTAGGGGAGTCAGTCGATGAGGATGAGGAGGAGCGGGCGAAGGAGAAGGAGAACAAGGTGGAGTCAGGGGAGTCGAAGTCGAAGGTTGAGGAGGTGGAGCAGGAGCAGAAGGAGAAGGAAAAGGAGAAGGAGCCACAAGAAGAAGAACCCATACAAGCCAACACATCAGCATCCGGGTTGGTCCAGGGGGCATCAACGGGGTCATGGAAGAAGAGGGTGGGTGATTTGAGAGAATCCTGCAGCTGGTGGCTGTCCAAGAATGTGCGCAGACGCGGGCGTGTTGCTACAAATGGTGGTGGTGTTGAGGTTGTTCCTGCTGCTGCAGAGGGGATTGGGAAGCTGACACAGTTGCATACACTTGGTGTTGTGAATATTGCAGGTGGGAAAGGCGGCTTCCTCCTCCTCAAGGAGATTAAGAAGCTTACCCAGCTACGCAAGCTTGGGTTGTCCGGCATCAGCCGTAAAAACTGGAAGGACTTGTGTTCGGCCATCTCGGGTCACCTCCCTCATCTTGAGTCCTTATCGCTACAACTGCTGCTGCTGGAGGAGGATGGCAGCTATGAGTTTGCTTGTTTTGATGACATCTCCATGCCACCCAAGACCCTAAAGAGCCTTAAGGTATTTTACACTAGTACTGGAGGTGGTGCAGGCGCAGGTGCCGCATGCATAAGGCCAGCCTGGATCAATCAGTTTCCCAATCTCAAAAGGTTTAACCATGAGGTGAGGATATCAAGTCAAGATGACATAGATAGCATTGAACATTGCCATGAACGTCAGATTCCAGGATTTGAACGTGGTCTTGCAATCAAGCCAATTCAGCAGCATCTCAGTGTTAGAGGAGCCCTGTTTCTGGACACCCTCGGGATTTGTTGCAGCAGCATAAACTCAATGGTGTCGTTTGAAGATGGCAGCTCATTTATTAAAGCACTCAGCATTCACTGCTGTAGCTCTTGTGGTGGATCATCGTGCTTGCAGATTGTTGGGCTGCGGGATTTAGTTGATCTCGAGCAAGTCTTGGTAATGGGTCCGTGCAGCTACAGCTTCGAGAAAGACTTGCGCAGGCAACTCAAGAAGCATGAAGGCAAACCGGTCCTGAGCTTCTATAACTTGTGATCGATCATAATAGATCGTGTTGTTTGTTTGCTTCCTACTTATTTTGTGTATGGATTAATGTTAGTCATTTATTCACAATTTCACAAATGTTAACACTCAAGTGAGTTCCATAAATTTCAGACAACAAAAACAGTACTGTGTGGCTACCTTGTCTCAACTTTTTCAGCTGGCATGCATATGAATTGAACTGATGGTACAGCCTGAGTAAGCTATAACCAGACCATGGCACCCTAGCTAGCTTAAAATTTCAACAATTAGCTTTTTTAATCAGTTAGCTGCAACTGGTTACGTAAGTGTTTTAAGACTAATCTCCTTAAAGAATTAATGCAAGGAATTAACACACACAGGAGCATCGTGATAGGATGACTCACTCGATCAACAGGTGATGATTGATGTAAGGATGGGCGCCCAGTTTTTCCAATGCCTGTGGAACCGCATCTCAGTGCCATGGAGGAGGGTGTCGAAGTATCTAGCTTCATCATCCACACTATGGAAGCTGTGGTGGTGATGTCAGATCCGAGCAAGCACCACACCCATTTTTTGGAAACAGTCTTGCTAAGTCTCAGTCGATTGAGACTTTCGATGATATATCCGTGAGATCTTACATTTAGATCCGTGCAAAATTTTCTTTTCAGATTTTCTTTTTCCTCTCTTACAAGCAAGTCACTTGACTGAGACTTGATTAAATCTCAGTCGAGTGAGACCTATCCACACCATTTTGAAAAAGGAAGCACCACACCCATGCACGGCACAAACTTATTTGGTACTCCATGTGACTATGTCCAAATTGGTTTAACAGAGGTAACACAAACTTATTTTGAAAAAGGAGCATCCGAGCATGTAACACAATCTAAGTCACCCTGGATTGGCGCCAACACTGGGAAAAACAACAACAAATTAATTAAGGCAGCCTGATGCACAAGGATGTTTATTATTTCGAGGCACGACCGAGTGAGCCCCGCATATTACTACTACTTAGGCTGGTTGTAATGGGGAGTATCATACACTAGTATCATGCATATGATACTAGTGTATGATACTACCTCCCTAATGCATAGTATCATATATTAGTATCATGTAGTACTCTATTTATTGCCATGCATGACACAAAGTAGCATAGCATTTATTATGATACGGTATCATGATATAATACTCCACCCTCTCTTTCTTCATTTAATGCTACGACACCTCATCAAAATTGCCTAGTTGGCATGCATGATACTAGCTATGATACTACAATTACGACCAGCCTTACGGCTGTCCAGTGCGTGAATCCGTACACTTTTATCCTCACACTAGATAGGATGAATATACGTACTTGCATATTTCCATCGAGTCCAAATAACTATAGCAGCTTGCTTAATTAGTCAACAAGCCAGCTGCAGCCTGACACCAAATACTGTAAGCCCCATATGTAGCAAATGAAGCCCTACAATGACAATAGTGGTATGTGATGAGAAACCAAATACTCTTGTTAAGATGCATAGAAAAAATCTATCTAGTTTATGCCGATACTCAAATAAGATTCATTCATATATTATTATTGCGCCGATAACCAAAGTTCGTTTGGTCTGCATATATGTTTGCTATGGTTAAGTTTGTCTGTCACACATACCTAGCTAGCTACACACATGTTGTGTAAACAAACATGTCTTCAAACTTGTCTGGTCAAGTTAATTAATCATGTAATTGAGTTCAAGGGCAAGCATCTGAAATGCATGGATTCTTATTTCTACATCTACATCTACACTACTATTAAACAATCGAACAAGAATTTTCGTATGTGTACCCCGCAATTAGACCCACAACACTACAAAAACCAATCTGTACCACACAGTTAGGCCCACAAATCTTAATCTAACAGCCATCATTAATCTATAGCTCTACGGAGTGGAGTTAGCAATTTCCAATGGCTGACCATACTCCGTCCGCAAAGGAATATTCCACGCACTGCTCCCGCAACTCCGCATACAACGCTCATTCCTCTATTTGGCTCGTGAAGTCGTGATGAAACCCTTCCTTGTATCTCCCTCTCTCGATCTGCGCCGCCGGCTCCCTTCCCTCGATCTGCGCTCGGCTCTTCCACTACGACACATCAAGGGAAGAAGATGGGGTTGGCGGGCGAGCGGCTGCGTGGCGGCGAAGAGGGGATACTCCGGCGGGCTACCAGCGGCGGCAGAGGCTTAGCGCCTGCTTCTTCTCCTGAAGGTACGAACCGGCCCTTATCCCACCTTGTATATTTGCAGCTTGTCCCGTCTTTCCTACCCAGCCGAGAGAGAGAGAGAGAGAGAGAGAGGATATTCAGATGGCACTCAAGACTATTTTTAATTAATTTTGTACCTCTGTGTTGTTCAAACAACTGGGCTCACACTTGACTGCCATAAGAGCAAGCTGAAAGTGGTGTACAAGAAGTACTCCAGCGAGAAGCTGGGATGAGTCTTCCTGCGCACGGCTGTAATCGACTTCTGCAAATATACAGTTGCTATACTATTAGTTTACAATAAAACATGTCCAACCAGCTTAAATCTAGCAATACTTATCTGGAATGGAATAACGTGTCTAGCCAACTTAACATATTTTTTCAATTCTACATCTCCAACTAAAAAGCAATCTTTTGCTGGGAAATTAGTTGTAAATTAAATTAATAACTGGGAAACTGTCTCTTCTTGGAATATTTTGATAAAATCAACAATTTTAATGATGGAGATCTGCTTCAGTTGTATGCTCTCTTGCAGCAAGGAAAGTGTGCTGATGGTTTATCTTTGATGTGCTTGGTTATGTCTTAAGATTCAAACGAAAGAAGTACTGAAACTCTGAAAGTCTGTTCTGTCCATGCCACCAAACTGCTAGATTGAACAACTAGCACGAGAGATTTATTGTGAAACTAATGGGTAGTTTCGTTTTCAGATCAAAAATATTTCCTACAATACTTGTTCAACTACTTCGTACTGGAATTTATGTAGCTCTTTTGGTTCCCTTATTTTTTAAGGATCATCACCAACTCACTGATGCTCATAGAGGTGAGTCAAAGGCTGTAACAATCTCTGTTATTATTTTGCTGCTCGGATAGGAGTTCGAGAAATCATGAATTACCTGACAGATAATGCAACCAAAACACAGGAAGAGAAACATATATGGTGGATGATGTCTATCGTGCTTTTGCAGGTAGTAGTATGCATCCACACAATTCAAATTCATGTTCTGGAAGGATATTGACCAACTAACCATGTATTAATTGTATAGTTAAATTTGTTATTTTACTTCTATCCGAACTGAGTTCTAACAATCAATATTTGATTCTGCTACAGACTTCCAAGGACAGTTACAACAATTCTGGAGCATGTATCATCCTCAATCCTCCTGATTTTGCTACCGCCATTTCCATAGTATTCAAGATGTAAAACCTTGACCTGTGGTATGTGTTAATATTGGGTGCCTAAGCTTGAAAAGTTTATGGCATGAATAGTACTTGATTCTATCATGTTTATGTAGTATCAATTACTTTTACTGGAAGACTACCGGTCGTATCATTTTAGTATGGTACTTGTATCTTAGGGTATGGGAAATAATTGTACTAAACTAATTTTTCTGTGTAAGCTACTATGATTTACAGGAAGTAATGGATGATAACAATTCAGGCTTTTAACTAAATATTTTGTCATGTTCGCAATCAGCTGGCTCATTTAGCCTTATATGTATCAAGTAATTAGTGGAAATATTGAATATAGAGAATCAGCATCACAGTTTGGAGGAGCTTCATTTCTCAAACTTTCTGGAGCAGATCATCTTGGTCATTTTCAAAGGATGGGTGCTGGACTTGGCACATTTCCCTGAGAGGATTGTTCCGGCAATAAATGCTGGTTTTTTATGGAATTGTGTATTTGTATTATGCCCTGCTACCAATTTTGATTCTTGTTCTTTGGTAATCTACAGAACATGAATTCTAACGGTGTCCAACCATAAGGGCATGACAAATCCCTTATTTTGTCATGTATTTGTTTTTCTCAGTTTATATGAAAGAGATAGTTGTTAGGCTCAGCAAAACCAATAGATTATGAAACAATGAAACATCCGGATGCCATTACCTTTTTCCTGGATTAGTCCTTTGAAGTTGAAACCCTTCCTCACTTTGGACTGCTTCTAGCCCATTGATCATTGCATTGTCTCTATTATCCGTCTTCTCTGCTTCTTTGCTAAAGCTCACCCAGTTGGCGCTAGCACGTGCCGATTTCCATGCGCGTGTACTAGCAGGAGAGGTGAGTAGTGTTGTGGGTTGAGGAAAATGATGTACAAGGGGATGTCAAGGAAACAGGTGTTGCCCTGAAGGATCTCATCAAGCGTAGGCGCGAGCGTGCGCTTGAATGGGATGAGGCGGTGGAGGGGTGTCGTTATTGTATACAAGACATGACTTCAAATACAGGAGACGTGCGTTGCACGTGCAAGCTTACTAGTACAGCAAAAAATCACCTTGGCCAAGCACATATTTGTGTTAGCGTGCTGTATATAAACTCTGTTGTAACAACTCTTGTATGACATGGACTGGTTGTAACCTTCCTTCCCCTATTCTATAGGATCAAGATATACTAGTCCCGTCCCGCACGCCTAGCTAGATCGTGAATAACCTCCAGGGAGTCCGTTGGGGTTTCTCCCATATACGTACTATGTAAAGTCAATCTGTGAGCTAATGCAGTGTGAAAGTAATCCCATAACGAGCACCTGCAGCAATGTCAGACAGTACCCTCGCCTCCGCCGGCAGGAGCGACGTACCTGACCAGGGCGTGATTGCCGGTGGCGACGCAGAGGAGGGCGCCGCCAGGAGAGGCGGCGGGTGGACGGCGCGGTATCGGCGGAGGAAGGAGTGGTCGGCGATAATGCGGAGGAAGGAAAAGGCCGGGCGTGGAGGCGCGCACGAGGTCGGCGACCATGAGGATCTCCTCTGTGAGGTGTTTCATGAAGGTCGCCTGGGCCGCCGCCGGTAGGGTGTGGCGGCGCCGGTGACATCAGTGTGGAGGAGTTTGGAAGGGAAAAAACCCCGCCTTGTCTAGTCCGATGGCGCTCTTCCCCAGTCGGCCTTCGACGTCTCCCTCTCCAAGACAACAAGACCTCTCAAAAGCATCAAAGTTATATGAAGCAGATTTCCTTTTTCTTTCTTACTTTCAATTTGCATTTTGCAACGCCACCCACAATCAACATACAACTATTTTCCGATAAAATCCAACAAACATCATAAATCGTTCGGTTAGACTTGAGAATCGACACTTGGCTCTGTCATAACGTGTGGTCGTCTATTCCGCACCACGCTCCAACCCTCATTGGCACCCACTAGCAAGCGCCTTACATTTGAGTGGAGCACGAGATTTCGCTACCGTTGTTCGGGTCTGGTTCTTGCAGGTTACTGATGTGGCACTCCACATTTCACGCTGAGGGAGGACCTATATCGATTCATCTAAAATCTTGAGCAATTATTCTAGGAATTATACGATTTGTATATCCAAAATTTGTTTGTTAATTGCCGTTTGAAATGTGTGATTTTGAATATGTGCCGAGGCCAAGGAACGACAAGATTCAGAGCACCGGGGACATGTGCTCCGTTGCACAAGTAATACATATATATGCCATAAAAATAGATATATAAATATTACAGTGCTTCGTATGCATGCAAATTTCATGAAAAAATGACAACTTTGGTGTTCTGTGGGAAAACAATAAATATAGTGCAAATGCCTTTTTAGCTTTTCTAGAGAACCGAAGTTTGTTTTTGCTCTCAGGCATAAAAAGTTATCCTGTTTTCACCCGCAAAAAAAAAGTTATCCTGTTTTGCAAATGACAACTAGCATAGCCACACAAGAAAAAGCACGGGCAACATCTTTAAAGTGTGTAATTATTTTATAGAACTGTTATCATTTAATTTGGATTTTTTGTCTAATGAAATGAGTTCTAGTAGTGTAAAGAAAAATATTTTCACATAACGATTGTGTCAAATTTAAACGAAGTATGCAACTTAAACATGAAGATTGAAAATATGCGACTTTTAAGTAGATTCGTTCGAATTGCCGATCTAAGCATTTTCAATTTTAGGCTGGTCTTTGGAAGGGGAACCAAGTTAGAATCCGAAAATGCCTACATCCAATTATGTCAGTCAGGTGGGTGAACTAAATATTGTGGCCGTTACTCTGTGTCTAACCTTTCTAATCCACTGACCAAATAGGCAAATATGTGCAAATATGTCTCCAAACATGTCTAATCAAGTACCAATTAAATATCAAACAACAGTTAGAACACATACATACATATTGCATTAAGTCCAAATAAATGTTGTAACTGGAAGGAAGCATGCATATTGCAAATAACACTAGCTTGAGAAAGTAGCCCGATGGACTGTCGATGCATTCCCAACCAACTGGTCATCAGGTATGCCATCACAATGACTGGAGACCAGACAAGCCAATTAGTCAAACACAATTATTTGATGTATGGATGTATCCTTGCAATGACCAGCACCAGCAGCCAGTCTAGTTAGGCCCTGCAACAATAGCATGTGGACAACAATAACAGTTAAATGCGATGAATTAAAGCACCTACATACTTTCGGAGGAACATTGGTTTATAAGATAAGAAATGTGCAAACATGTTTTGTTTTCAAAAGTTGTTTGGACAGGTAAATAGGCATGGTGCATACATTTTTGGGGCATATATATGTTAGCAGCATGGTATCAGAAATGCATTTTTTTTCTTCACAGCAGCATAACCATTTTTTTATATCATCAGGAGGGGCCAGGGGCTGTCCCGGTTCCATTAAAGATAAAACCCAGAAAGTTCAGTGCATACAAAGGTCCAGTATCTAAGAAGATATAGAACAGAAACCAGCAGCATAACCATGTAATTGTAACAGTTTAAGTCGGCTATCAATCTGGATGCAGGCAAATATGCAAATTTTCTTCTTACCATTATTACCAAGACACCGCAATTAGTCAGCAATGCCACGATCAGCAGTGACCATGAAACCTCTGGAGGTACCCCTACTCTTGAGTCATGTGTGAAGCGATATAAAACTGCATGGCACGAAAAAAAATACTACTCCCTCCGTTCCAGTGCTTTTAGTTCAGATATTGCTATTTATAAGCAGAATGACAGACTCTTGTAGATAAATGATATCAGGCAATACAGGAACCATCATTACATGGACTGATACTGGCATGCATAATACACCATGTATTATTATGCGACTGAAGGCAGGCTAACAAGCACCACATTTTAGGAAAATTGAACCATGAGTCTCACGCTCTCATCAGCTTAATGGGACTCCATTAGAAATGCATGGTGCGCACAGCAAAGCAGAAGAGTACTCAACAATAGATGGTTCACAGACATCCAATGCAACATAGACATTCTCTCCTGTAGTCCTGTTCACCTATTAGAGTAATGCATATTGACTGAATTCCCCACTCATATTAGCTTTGGATATGGACACACTGTTTATTTGGAGCTGTCTTCTGTATTTGAGGATAATTTTCTCAACAACTCTGAAATCACTTTTAGCGTTAGTTTTGATAAAAGGTGGTGCTTGCTGCTAGTGATGTCACGGCTAGTCGGATACCCTGCCCTTGTACAGTTGATTTTTTTAAAGATACTACTATGTAATGCAACGAATGCGGAAATGGCATGAGCATGTTCAGGACAAAGACCTATTGAAAGTTAAGGGGTTAACATCAAGCAACTAAAAGTGGAACTAGGTAGCATTACCTATGGACAGAAGTGTACCTCAACCGGAATAAAACAATACATGTCAAAACCCAGCTTAATAGAATCTTATTAAAAAGTTGTGTTCAAAATTTTTATGGGATTAAATTATAGGCATCTTCTAGGTAAGGAAAAGTTTAATCCCTTGATTTTCTTTTTACTTTTGGGGATAGGAAGAAGATTTGAGGGATTAAGTTTTAGAGGATCTGCTAGAAATGCTTTAAGCAGCTAGCGTTATCAAAATCCAAATCCAGCTTAATAGAACATTATAAAAGCAACTCCATCCGAGCAGCACTGGCAAAACCCTAACCCCTCCCTGACCCTGCTGCCACCCACTCCCCTCCTACTCCTTGGCGCCGTGAAAGGGCGCCGCCAAACAAAGCGCGTGCAACGTTCATGCCGTTGGGGCCATTTTACAGCGCTTGTGAGCTTCGCCCCCCCCCCCCCCTCCCCGACCCTGCTGCCACCCACTCCCCTCCTACTCCTTGGCGTCGTGAAAGGGCGCCGCCAAACAAAGCGCGTGCAACGTTCATGCCGTTGGGGCCATTTTACAGCGCTTGTGGGCTCCCCCCCCCCTTCCCGACCCTGCTGCCACCCACTCCCCTCCTACTCCTTGGCGTCGTGAAAGGGCGCCGCCAAACAAAGCGCGTGCAACGTTCATGCCGTTGGGGCCATTTTACAGCGCTTGTGAGCTCCCCCCCCCCCCCCTCCCCTTCTCGTTTTGGTGTTTGCTGCTGCTTGTGTGCCTGCCGACCAAGGCAGCAGTCCCTGGTGCCGGCCCCTGTATGTGCAAGCGAGCAGCAAATCCCTGGAAGCTCCTCCTTCTCGGTGCTACTCGGATCCGACGCCCGTCCACATCATCTTCCTCGATCTGGCATCTCCAGCTTACTATAGTAGGGATAGTACGACGCTGCTTTGATGATTTATTTTATTTATATGACAGTCTTATAAGGACACCATACATATTAATAAGATGAGAAAGAAGTATTTCTTGCTTTCCTAAGTTTCATATCTTTCCAACCAATTCCATCCGAGCAGCACTAGCGAAACCCTAACCCCTCCCCGACCCCGCTGCCACCCACTCGCCTCCTACTCCTTGGCACCGCCAAGCAAAGCGCGTGCAACATTTGTGCTGACGGGACCGTCCTGCAGGCTGCAGCGCTCGCGCGCTCCCCACCCCACCCTTCTTGCCTCGGTGTGCTTCTCGCGTGCTGGCCCTGGCGGCAGTCCCTCCAATATTCATGGAAGCCAGCCACCCTCTGCAGCGCTGCGGCGGGCCCTTGTATGTACAAGCACGCAGATATCTAGAAGCAGTCCCTTCTCGGTGCCACTCGGATCTGTTGCCCGCCAACATCCTCTTCCTCGATCTTGTGCCTCCAGCTTACTACAGTAGGGATAGTATGACACTGCTTTGATTATTTCTTTTATTTATATGACAGCCTTATAATGACATCATGGATATTAATAAGATGAGAAAGAAGTATTTCTTGCTTTCCTAAGTTTCATACCTTTCCAATTGCATATTGTATATATATAAATAAAAACACCATAATATAATCTAATAAGCACCGAAATGCACCAACAGGATTATAATGGGCAGAAGATAACTTGGACACCCCCTCCGTAGTGAGGACTGTGTGCTAAAATTAGTAGAATCCCAGAGGATAGTACGACGAAATTAACTACTACTTGCATCATATTGCAATACCAACCATATATGGTATACCACAAAGAATACAATTAAAAAGTAAAAACTAGAAGCAAGCTTACCCCTTCAAATAGTTGGTGGAGACAAGGATGGCGGGAAACCCGCATACAGATGGGTGTGTGGGGAGAAGTACAAGGACTGAGTCCCACGAAACCACTTAAGCTTCATAGTCTGCAGATCCAGTGAATAAGAGCTGAAGTGGAATTCTGGAGACTCCGGGTTGTCTAGATTCCCATGTAGAAGTAAGCATCCCCCTGCAACACCGATGATGTCATAGTGATATTTATATGGCACCGAGATTACGTCCTCCCTTCGCCACTCCTCTGTGCCGTCCCCATTATCCTGCAAAATGTCATACAATAGGTGTTTTCCATCATCTTCAATGCTGCGACTAAACATGCCGAGCCTTCCTTCCATTGCCTCCACAAAGACCATCTGATAATGGCCGCGTGGAGTGCTGAGAGAAGAGAACTCCTCCGTGCGCGTGTCGAACACGAGCAGCTTGCGGGTATAAGGTATCTCCCAATAAAAGCGCCCGTGAGCATAATGGCGACGCGTGGATAGAGTGGCCAGGAAGAAATCCACGCCGACGTGTCCTGCCATCAAGGCGCCCCAACCACCAAATGTAACAGTGCGCCATTGGCCGGCACGGGCACCCGACGAAGAGAAGATGAAGAGGATCAGCTGGCTCGAGCACCTGAGCAAGCACATGACCCTGAAGCCCGATGGAGGGTCGACGTTGTCGCCCCTGGCCTCGCCGGCAGGGGCAAGGAAGGGGTGACAATGGATGACATCCAGCTGCCTGGTTATGGCAGCTAGGTCGTCGGGGAGGGCAGGTAGCAGGAGGTAGCGCCGGTGCAGTGGGTCGCACACGGCGAGGTTGGCCAGGAAACCCCCCTGCTTGGAGAGGAGGGCGCGGCCGTCGCGGAAGTCACAGTTGATCCACAGCTCCGGGGAGGGGAGGAAGGAGCAGGAGAAGTCGGCCCTGGCGAGGGTGTGGGCGGCGGCCGACGCGGCGGGGTGGGGCGGCTGGGCCGGGAGGAAGGCGACCGAGAGGTTGGCCCTTTGGGACGATTCGTACGCGAGCACGCCCAGGAGAGGCGGCCGGTGGAGGGCGCGGAAGCGGCGGAGGAAGGAGCGGGCGGCGATGATGCGGCGGAAGGAGGCGTTGGCCATGGATGCGCGAGCGAGGTCCTCAGCCGTGGCGAGGCGGAGGAGGATGTCCTCGACGACGTGTTCCGGGAGGCCCTCCTGGGACTCCATGGCCGGCGGGGCGTCGCCGTCGGGGCTGTTGGGCGGCGCCGGCGGCGCCATTGCGGTGGATCGGAGGATCTGGGGTTTCTCTGGGCTTCCGTTTCTACCGGAGGAAAATTACCTCCCTTTTTTTCTTTTCCTTGTTAAAAAGAAGCAAATTTGTATTTGTTTTGTACCGTATACTCTCCATTTCAAAAAGTTATGGCGTATTTTTATTCCGGTATTACCGCAATACCCTGACTGCCATTACTAATTTCTTTGTTGGCACGTATGAGGTCATGCGACTTGGAATTTAGTCACTACTCCTTCCCTTCTTAAATATTTGTCTTTTTAGAGATTTAAAATGGACTATCACATACGGATGTATATAGACATATTTTAGAGTGTAGATTCACTCATTTTGCTCCGTATGTAGTCATTTGTTTAAATCTCTAGAAAGAAAAAATATTTAAGAATGCAGTAGAATCGTTTTCAGAAATTATCTATTTTATGAACAAAAATATAGCATACCACATACTACCAAAGTGATAATATATGTCAAAAGACTTTCTTGACAAATAAAAACACATCATGTACTATTAAAATGATCAAGCATATCAACCGCCAAAGAAAATGATCAAGCATATGGTACTAGCCCCAGGGAAGAAGAAAGCGAAGGAGCACCACCACGTCAAAGAACACTCATTGAGAAACAGTAAAATGGAGTGAGCTATGCCTCCTCTCAATGTTTTGGCTTCGTCCGCCGTCCGATCGCGACCTCAACCGACCATATCTCTGCCATCGTCCCACAACGCCAGCTTGGGCTTTTCCAATCTCCTGACTGAGTTCTAGATAGGCAGCCCACGTGACAGGGCTGCTGCTCCGTCGAACGATCCAGACGCCTGCTGGTGAATTGGGCTAACATGCGCGGATGTTCTATGGGCTTTTTTCTCATATTTATCTTCTCTGCTCAGCGTCTATTATTGGCTCGACATCCTCAAAAAAAAAATGGCTCGGAGACGGAGCTCGGCTTTCTCCCTCCCGTAACCACTGCTGGTTGTGCGTGCTTTCCTTGCGTCACAAGTGTGCGCCGCAGCAGCGCCTCCCCTCCCTCTTCACCCAAATTCATGGCTGCCATGCTCGCCTACCGCCGTTGGCCCACCACCCGCGCCCCGCCACCCGCCACCTGCATATAGATGGCGGATATTGACCCATGGATCTTGAAGGAAGCCCAGAAATTGATCGGCAGGGCACTTGACTTATAGATCCAATCTTTCGTCGGAAAAGAGCTGCAAGTCCTACTCTACCCATGGAACCCGCGGCCGGCGGCCACCAATGGTCGGATGTTCATCAGCTCAACCATCCTTGATTCTGAACGCTGATGGACTGCAGGAGCGACCCTCCTCCCATCCTTGGTGCTCGAGAACTGAAGCCGTTGATCTATTGTGCAATGCCTTTTAATTCTTCGTTCTCAGACTGATGTATCAGAAAGCAATATTTTGAACTTTTTCCGTGGATCAGTTTCCATGGTGTTTGTGAATCCCCTGACGTGCACCGACCTCATTTGCAGGAGGTTGAAGTGTTTTATTATGGTACCCAAAGTCTTGAATTCTAAGCTATTCAGAGCCAACTTTACTAGTGTCATGTTGTGTAAGTTTCTAAGGTTGCTTCATGTATAGTTGATAATCAAGCAAATCCTAATCATTTACATTATGCGAGCTTGATATGTAGCAATAATACATCTACAATCACATGATTATTTGGCTTATATTTGTTAAGGTTGATACTTTTGGAACATCCATAACTCCATTTGCTGTTTTTTTTCTAAAAGCAACACACAAAGATGTACTTTTGGTCGTATGGTCTGATTTGCATTTATTTCAGGTACTCAGCTCACCCTTTGTTGTTACATGGGTACAACCTTACATGTAAGACGTTACATGTGAGAAGATCCATGGGAGAAACCCGGGAATCAGTACTGAAATAGCTAGCATGTGATTTTGGAGTTCAGGTTGACTTCAAAGAAATAGTATGTAATTTATTTTATCTCCTGTTAGCATGAAATCATCGTGGGTATGAGATTTAATTCCGGTTGTGCGAGATTTGTGCCTAAATTGGGCCATCTGGGCACAACACAAGGTGAGTGCCCATGTACATCATTGCTTTGGAATGTCTTGAACAATGTCAAGTACACGACACCTCTGTGGAGAATACCATAGATGACATGAAATTGGCAAATGAACCTATTTATTCCTAGAAAGATTTGATAAGGTCGCATCATAATGCCCACTTATGTTGTATAAAAGAAAGAGGTTGTTGGCCGTGAGATCACCATGTCTCGCCTATATTTAGAGCCATCAAAGCCGTTCAAAATTTCTTGGATGTTTCTACTGTTTAGATTTTTATAGATAAATTTATTATATGTTGTCTTTTTTTAAAAATTTATTATATGTTGTCAATATAGGCAGGCGCGGCAAAGCGCGCCTTTATGTTCTAGTATATGTCGTAACCTTGCCGCCTAGGGATGTAAATGGCAAATAAGTGGGTTCACAAGTGCCGCTTAGTTAACTTTAGCTAGCTCCATCCATAGTTCATTTTCTCTGGAAAAAACAAATATTTTAACTATCACTCCCTCCGTCCCAAAATAAGTGTCTCAACTTTAGTACAAATTTATACTAAATTTAGTACAAAGTTAAGACACTTATTTTGAAACGGAGGGAGTAGATGATTAGTGGGTTTAAACGGGATTAAACAAGACCTGGTTTACATCCTATTACTGCCGCTACACAATCCTTCGATTCATATCGTAGCGGTAGAATAGAGACGGCGGCAGCCGGAACAGCACCGCGAGTGCACTGCCGCCCAGCAAGGAATTGCTGTTTGAGTGGAACACCAACACCCAACCTTATTAGTAGGTCATGACATTGACGCCATTGATGTCAATAGCATGCATAGTAGTCGCCACATATCAAATATCTAGATGTCAACGTGACATTCCCCCACAAGACAATCGCTATGGTGTTCTGAGTGGGCATGTGTCGATCCATCCATCCACCCATAATCTTCTGCATTAATGTTAGGAATTAGTTGGTTCATAGAGTGACCGACAGTTTGTTTGATTGTTATAATTGGCATGTAAATCGTGTGATTCTGAATATATGGCAAAGCCAAGGAGCAAGGAAATTGAGAGTTGCACCTGAACAAAACAATAATAATCGTATGGCACTGGATCAGGAAGAGAACATGAACATTTTATGAAGAAAAAAAATTGATATGCTTAATGCCATGTGTGAAAACAACAAATTTAGTGCTCAAAATTTTGCTGCTTTAGAAAATCATTTTTTTCTCTCACAGGCACAAAAATGTATTTTTTATATGGAAATCTGTCAAACAGAACATTCATATTGCAAATTTCTACAAATTTTCAACACCGATACTCCCTCCGAAAAGTAATATAAGACTTTTACTAAATCTAAGACTATGGGTCCCGATAACGCCCACATGTGTGGGCGTTAAGGGGTCTGGTCACACGTTTCGTGTGATATCTAAGAGAACCAGTCCACACGTCTACGTGTGAGCAAAATAAGTAATGCCCACACGCCCGGTCTTTTGCCTCGCGGTTCCTCCCACACGCCTACGTGTGGACAAAATAGATAACGCCCACACGGCCGTATGTTCGGCCTCCTACCTCACATCACGCACGCCCCCGCGTGACAGTCACCACGCGTTCCCGCAGTTGCCATGGTCCGGACCCTCTTCCATGTGTCGTTTAACTGCAGTTGCCATGTTGCTGAACTACAATTGCCATGTCTAACAACTACAGTTGTCATGGTTGCTCAATTGCAGTTGCTATCTCAAGTCAAGTGTCAGATGCCATTTTTGGACAACTGCAGTTGTTGCATATGGTCTGGTCTACTACAATTGCCATGATTTAAAAACTTTAAGAGTTGCCACCTACTAATACTAGGCAGTTGCCATGTAGCACTACAAAAAGACATGCCAAAAAAACATGTTCTGGTAAAGAGAGAGTTGCCATCTGCTTACAAGCACACTAGGGCAGTTGCCATGTACCCTGCAAAACACATGGCAACTGACAGCTTTGGGTGTGGGAGAGGAGACGGGCGTGTGGGTGAACTGATAAACGCCCACACACCAGCCCCTCTGCATGCGTGAAAACTGGCGTGTGTGCAAACTGCTAAACGCCCACACACCAGCCCCTCCGCATGGTGAAACGGATGTGTGGGCGACCGGATGAATGCCCACACACCAGCCCAATCCTACATGGCATAAAAATTCTGGCAAAACATGTCAAGATTCATGCAAACACAAACAGACGTTGATCCATGCGTGTGGGCGAGATGCAAACGTCCACACATGTGGGCATTAGTATTTTCGAAGACTTTTTAGAGCACTAAATACAAGACTTTTTAGAACACTAAATATAAGACTTTTTAGATCAGTACTTTAGTGATCTAAAAAGGAGGGAGTAAATCTACTGTTCTGTTCCTCCGGGGAACCATTTTGTCTCTCCGCCAAGGACGAGACTTGCCTACTCCCTTCCCATGCTCCCATCCGTGCTCCCGCGTACGTGGCTTAATTTGATTGGAAGAAAATAAGACCCGGCCCCACCCCCTGAAAATC
Organism: Aegilops speltoides; assembly: GCA_021437245.1. Classification (NCBI taxonomy): domain Eukaryota; kingdom Viridiplantae; phylum Streptophyta; class Magnoliopsida; order Poales; family Poaceae; genus Aegilops; species Aegilops speltoides. The sequence continues at coordinate 595,665,793 of CM038147.1, forward strand.
AGGAGGGAGATGATTAGATTAGAAAAGAAAAAGGGAAAAGGACAGCCGTAGGATGAAGTGGGAGCACGGATTGGAGCATGAAAAGGGAGCAGGCAAGCCAGATCCCTCCCCCGAGCGCTGCTGCAGGAGAGGTATGGCCCACATGTAAGCAACACAATAGTGCTAGTAGCATTCCATATAATCCCTACAATTGGAGCCACAAAACTTTGGGGCGTCTTCGATTTGCAGATTTTGAAAATGCAAGAATAGAAAAACCACATGATGACAGTAATTAATTCTGCATGATTGAATTAAATATTTAAAAAAGCCACATGAAGCAGTTCGAAGTTCTTATGAAATATTCGTATGCAAAAAAAAGAAACTTTAAATCAAAGAGGTCCTCGGCATTGAAGAGCAAAGAATTATAATTGATCACTACATATGAATATATGATTTGACTTGCAGTACTAGCTACAGTCACCATTAGATATCGTCGAGAAAATGTCACCAGCAGATATACAAGAAAGCAACATACATATGGCCCAACCAACAGTAGTCAGCCATTAAAACTGGTCATCCTCTTGCAGGCTTGATTATCATCAAATCAGAAGCGATGACAGCAAATTATTCCCGTGTGCACGCAAACTCAGTCTGATTTCACAAAACAGAATCATGGAAGTAGAGCTATAATGCCAGGCTCGTTGCAAAATCTTTTCACTCGAATCAGCATGTACTATGTTACACCATGCCACTGTGGCCTTACAAGAACCTGTCGACTGTGGCGGCCAATGCCGTGTCTGCAATGGCACCGATCACTGTCTCCTTTCTCTCGCCGTCCTTGAAGATGAGGATGGTGGGGATGCTCCTGATGCCATACCTCGAGGCCACCTCCTGGTTCTCATCCGTGTTCACCCTCAGACACCTCAGCCTGCCGACATAGGCCTTGGCCAGGTCTGCGATGATGGGGTGCATCAGACGGCAGGGGCCGCACCATGGCGCCCAGAACGCGACCAGCACCGCCGTCTCGCACCCCAGGACGACCTCATCCCATGTCTGCTCCTCCACATCGCCCACTGCAAGTGCAAGCAGGCACTCAAGATCAATATAGAGAGAACCTGATTGTTTGTTTCTTGTTTCAGAAGAAAAATTCAACCAACACTCCAACTGGGCAATCATGCAGGTACGCTGTTTTGTGCATGGTGCAGTTAACCATATGCGGATCAAGAATTCTGGATTCTAGATATGCATATACCATCAAATGGGAGCTAGCAATCAAAGATAAGCGACGGTAGCTAAGGCCTGCCGCAGGTTTCTGTTGCACTAGGATTAGTATGTTTACACGAGAAGCAGGAGGACAGTAACATGAGCCTTACATCTCTGACATACTGCTGCAGTTGCAATGCTACTCCAAAACTGAGGCCTTCTTTGGACAAAATGCAGTGGAACTGCACTACTACTAAAATGCATACAGCAGCACTATAACCAAAAAGCTGAAGACCTTATGTAGATAGGATCAGGATGCAGTGAAGAATTCAACCAACACCCCAGCTGGGAAATAGCTAATGCCTGCTACAGCATTCTCCCGCACTAGGGTTAAGTTAAGTATGCGGCACTGTGTAGTTCATTAGCACACTACCCTGTGAAAAACTTAGTAGTAGTTCACTATGACACTACAAGCAGAGGACAGAAACATGAGCTTTTTATCTGTTACATACTAGTACTCCAGTTGCAATGACTCCAGAACTGATACCTTGCTTATAGATATAAAATGCAGTGATTGAAGATAAGCGACAATAGCTAAGGCCTGCCTGCCGCAGGTTTATGTTGCACTAGGATTAGTATGTGACACTAGAAGCAGAAGTTACTACTTAATTATTCTGTGAAAAAACTTACTAGTTCACTGTGACACTACAAGCGGAGGACGGAAACATGAGCTTTATATCTGTTACTACTTCCCAAGTTGGAATACAACTCCAAATCTGAGGCCTTGTTTACAGAAAATGCAGTGAACTGCACTGCCACTAAAATGCATCAGCGCAACAGTGTGACCCGAAAGCTGAGACCTTGTGTAGATGGGATCAGCATGCAGTGAAGAATTCAACCAACACCAGCTGGGCAATAGGTAATGCCTTCTACAGCCTTCGGTTGCACTAGGAGTAGATTAAGAGTAAGCATGCGGCACCGCATAGTTAACCAGCACACTACCCTGTGAGAAGCTTACCACTAGTTCACTGTTACACTAGAAGCAGAGTACAGAAACATGAGCTTTTTATCAGTTACTCCCTTTGTAAACATTTTGAAGATCTTTTAGATCGGTAAAATAGTGATCTAAAAGATCTTATAAAAGCTTACAGAGGGAGTACATATTAGTACTCCAGTTGCAATATAACTCTAGAACTGAGACCTTGTTCCGATATAAAATGCAGTGAAATGCACTACCAATAAAACATACTATAGCAGCAATATAACCCAAAAGTCGAGACCCTGTGCATATTGCCTATAGGAACTGGATGGCATGAAATTCGACCGCTGACCACACACGAGTTTGCTCCGTTAATTTGCTTGTTTGGACAAGAAGCAAGATGCGACTGCTAACTGCTGGGTGAACAGATATACAGGAAGCAGAGCACACCTGCATAGATGTATGGATTCTTTCAGGCTTACAGTTGCGGAACAAGATGAACACAAGCAAGCACAAGTTTGCGTTCAGCTAGTCAAATTCGGCAGTAAGCTATTCCTATTCCTATTTCCTATCTGGTAGCACAGATCCCATGCTGAAAATGATTCGGCGGGCGGCACGCAAGGAATTCCTAGCTGGGACTTGATGATCTGAAGCGTGATTTTGCGTGTCACGTACCGTAGTCGGCGGCGGAGGAGCCGGCGGCCTTGCAGCAGGCGACGCGGCGTCCGGCGGAGGCGGAGGCGGCGACGGCGCCTCCGGCCGGCGGCCGCCTCGGCTGCGGGGGGTTGAAGCAGGAGGGGGAGGAGGAGGAGGCGGCACGGTGGAGGGGGTTGGTCGGGCGTCGGGCGGTGGAGGGTCCCGGAGAGGGCGATATCGTCGTCGCCGCCGGCATGGGGGATATCGAAGGGGAGGGGATGAGGGAAGGTTCTGCAAGGGAGGACGGGTCGATCCAAACTTTGCTTACCTCGCTGTAGAAATCGTCAAGTGAGTAGTTAAGCTAAAGGATTAGTAACGTGATTAAGGAAACTGAGCATCGAGTTGGGCGTTTGGTCTAGTGGTATGATTCTCGCTTTGGGTGCGAGAGGTCGCGAGTTCGATTCTCGCAACGCCCCCTTTTTTTTTCCTTTGTTTTTCTTCGGACGTGAAGAAAACTAACCTATTATATTTGCCGCGTCGCCAGGGTGCAGGAGCTACTTGATCGCCACCATCGTCGTCCCCTCGTTTTCCTTTTTTCTCTTCTTCCGTGAAGAAAACCGCGTCGCCGGGGAGCTACTTGATCGCCTCCATCATCGTCCCCTCCACGCGCTGGTCATCCAGGGCTCCGCGAGAGCTTTTTTTTTAGGGAAAGGGCTCCGCGAGAGCTGCCATCGCCCCCTCCACGCTAGTCCTGGCCATCTCCGGCCTGACCCTGTCAACCCACCCAGGCCCGGCCCTAACATCCAGGGCCTAGGCACGATGGGCTTGCCCGTGGGCTGGGCTTGGGCCTGAGTTTTGAGCCCACCTGCAGGGCCTGGACGGGCTTGGGCTTGGCATATTGACATTTTAAGGAAGAGGCCCGGCCCATGGCCCTAAGCCCTAAGGGCTTTTCAGGGCATTTTACCAGATGGGCCGGGCTTGGGCTTGAAAAGTAGGCCCGATGGTAGGGCCTAGGAGGGCCTGGACCTCAGTTTTTTGCCGTGGGCTTTTTTAGGCCCGGCCCGGCCCAGGCCATGGACAGGTATACTCCACGCACACGAACACACGCACCATCGACGAGGTGCTGGTGGCGAAAGGCTTTGGAGCAAGCCCAGATGTGTAATAGTGCAGACGGGTCAACGAACGAGGCGCGCAATTTACCAACACGTTGATGATGATGATTTCCTCCGAGGCGGTGACCGGAGTTGGGTTTTCGGGCTCGGCGTCGACGTTGCCCTTGGCCTAGTGGCGGCGGCAGTACCAAATGGTGCCGGCGACGATGAACACGCCCTCGCAACACAAACCCCGATGGCGTGGTCATGATCAATGCTTCTGTTGCCGCCCGCCTCTGCCGTCCGCCTCAACAGCGGGAAAGACAGAGGAAACAGATGAAGAATAGGAGTTGCATAAACAAATGAAAGGGGAAAATCAATGGATTCTTACAATTCTATTCTGGTAGAGGTAGACGGCCACGCAGGTGATGAAGCGTCAGAGGATCGCCAGCAATGCCCCAACGGTTCTTGAAGGGATGGGGGGGGGCGGTTGCCCCCACCCCAACGAATTTGTTTTACTCGCTAAGAATTAGTAGGTCTGCAGAAAAAGAATGAGTATTTCACTAACATCCCCACCCCCTCCCCCGACCATGTGAAGCCCAACCAAATCACAAAGCCCATCTTTAACACGTCCGCAACAAGTAGCACAGGATAAAGGGACATGACCAGAGTGTTTCCTATTTAGGTCTTTTTTGGTTCATAGGATAGGAATTACATAGGAATAGGAAAAGTATAGGAAATGAGGATCGCGAAAAAGTGGTGGAAACAACACATGGTTGACTCGGAGTTGGTGGTGCTTCTCGAGTACCCAGTCTCGGGTTCTGGTTTGACCTGAGTTGGTTATACCTGGCAATGGCGATAGTTTTTGCGTCGTTACCTGATTGAAGGCATTGCTCAGATATGCTCGGACTTGTTCTTCGGGGTGAAAACCTAGAATCTGGCCTTTGATGCTTGGATCCAGTGACGACAACACTTGTGTGTGGTTCCCTTCCTGAAGGCGCTGCTGTTGAAGAACCTCGTTGTCCCTATGGTGTGAAGATATGGTTGGTGCGGATATGGTTGTTGTTATAAATTGTTGATCGATATTTGGATCACGTCTCTCTCTCTCTCTCTCTCTCTCTCTCTCTCTCTCTCTCTCTCTCTCGGGTATTGCTTTGCTCTTGTATGACATTGCTCTTTGCCAGCGTGTTTATTTGTGTGTGTTGCTGTTGGTTGTGTGCATCCAAGCTATGCAGAGGCAGGGTGTGCTCATTATGTTTGTATCCACTTGATGCTTCATTTTGAGTCAATAGAATTCACCCTCTATTAAAAAAAGCGGCTAGGGAGGTCGTGGGTGGGCCACTCATCCGTCCATTCAGCCCCCATATTTGCTCCTCTTCTCCCACCCTAGTTGGTGCCTCTTCCCCATCCAAACTCGCCTCCAATCAGTGCCAACTGTTCGGTGAACCGGAGCACCGTGCATCCTTGAAGTAACCTCACCCATCTCCATGGTTTGGTTGGTTGGAAGCGCATTACTTCACGGCAATGTTTGCTTTTTGGGAAAACCCTAGTTTTTGGTATTTCTCTCAAATCCATTGTTAAAACTAGGGGTTATTAGGTTTGTATGAGGCTTATGTTATGTAGTAAGCATTATACTTGTCGTTTGTACCAAGAAATACAGTTAGGGTAAGGGTATGTGTTAAATAATGACATGGCCTAATTTATTCAGTTGTTGTGATGCGCTTTGGATATTATGCGGTAGGCTTGTTATTAATGCATTAGGTTTAGTGTCATTACTTTTAGATGGGGATACTCATTAATCTTTATTATGTGGACAAGGCGACATTTTAATGTAACAATGCTGAGATTGTTGACAATGTGGGAAAAGCCATGACATTTTTTACAAGACCTATTTATGACAAGGTTGTGGGAAAAACGACTATTATTTTTTAGGATCTAGATATTTTAAAATCATATTAAAAAATGTAAAATATATTTTAGAAAAAAATCAGTTTGTGTTTTATAAATAAGTTCGATGCATATTAAAAATACCGTTGTTTATTGAAAAGGTTCAATGTATATAACAGAGATGTTCATCGTACATATAAAAAATGTCCAGTGTGTACTTGAAAAATGTTCTTCATATAGTAAAAAAAAAGTTCAAGGTGTATGTTAAAAAAAAAATTCACCGTGTATTGGAAAAACCTATAAAAAGTAAAATTTGAAAAAAGTAAAAGAAAAATCCCAGAGTAAAACCCAGAATCTGAAAAGGAAAAAATAAATAAATAAAACTGAAACAAAACAACCTTTATGTGGGCCAGCCTGTCTGAATGCCTCTCTCCTATGTAGTATCAAGTATGTGTTTATGTGTTGCATTTGGCATTTGTAGAAACCTACATCTGCTTCTACTGCAACAAGTGCTCCAACATTGAAAAGAAATTCAGATCTAGATATGTCCCTAGTTAACCTACCGATAAATTCATTTACTAGGCCAATAGGCCGGTTATTCCCTACTCAGCACCCGACCGATATACTACCTGTTACTGATATCCTGAACATTGATTCATTCACGACCTAACCTACAACATGAGAGGGGAGGGAGGGCCGAGAAGAAGGAGGGGGGGGGGGTGAAATTTAACATCCAGAATTGGTGGAGAGGAACACTGGAGAAGGCTGGTGTAGTCGGGAAAGACTTCCGTAGAGGGAGAGGAGGAGGTGCAGCGTCGCGAGAGATGGGCGTGTCCACGGTGAGTGGAGAGCTTCTGTCCTCTCCATGTAGTCCTTCCCTGCCACTGTAGACACCGTCGCTTTCCACCTTCTCCTCTTTTTCTTTCCATGAGATCTTTTTTGCTTGTTGTGCAGTCCGTGGAGTTTGGTTCCATGTTGGGATGTGGGTTAAACCCCGGTGGAACTTGGCCTTTTGGCGCGGTTTTGAAGAGGGTATAAACTTGGCCGTGCATATAAGGTAGGTCGGGATCCAACCCTGACCAGGTTTCGGCTCGATCCCGGTGGGGGTGGGATTAAACGAACAAAGCCTTAGATTCTTACTCCCTCCGGTCCTTTTTACTCTGCACATTGGATTTGCCGAAAGTCAAACTTAGCTAAGTTTGACCAAATTTATATTAAAAATTATTAGCATCTATAATATCTAATAAATATAATATGAAAATATATTCCGAGATAAATCTAATGATGTTGGTGTTGTTTTGTAAATGTCAATAATTTTTTATATAAACTTGCTCAAAGTTGGATGAGATTGACTTTAGACAAACCTAATATGCAGAGTAAAAAGGACCGGAGGGAGTGCTTATTAGGACCTCGACCAATTCGAAAGTCTTCTCATAGCTTACTAGCTAACTCTGCCAAGTATGTCCAAGTCCCATTTAATAATATATGTGCCCATCCTCAAGTCTTCTCACAACTGCGTCTAATTAGGCATTGTTTAACAGTTAATTAATGGTCTGCCAGTTGATTGAGAGCTGGCTGATCACTCATATCGACGCATGATCTGCATGCTTGTTGTTCGAACAAATTGTAAACGTCCACCCTCATTTAATCCATTGAACCAGAAATGATTAAGTTGATCTATGATATGTTGTGCAAATAACTACCCAAATGTTAAGTGCCACACGTGTGGCACGAAGTAGTCTCGCCCTGACATTTTTACAACTAAACTTGCCATCCGAAAAGAAAAAACAAACCCGTAGAAAAAACTAAAATTTGTCATCCAAATAGAAAGTTGTCATACTTCACAACTAAGGCCATGTTTGTTTCATAAGTCGTAGGACTTTTTTAAGTCCCAACTTATAAGTCATAAGTCCCTACGTGTTTGTTTACAGGGACTTATAAGTCCCGAGTCCCTACCTGCTTGTTTACAAGGACTTATAAGTCCATGTTGCACCGCTGCAACGAGGCTCAGGAGAGTTCCTGTCCGGCGATTGGAGGCACCGTTGCAACGAATCGAGGTAGAACGAACTGAGACGGGGCGGCGAACCGAGGCGGGCAGCGACGGGCAAGAGGCGGGCGGCGACGGGCGGCGACGGGCGGCGAACCGAGGCTGGGCGGCGACGGGCGAGAGGCGGGCGGCGAACCGAGGAGGCGATGGGCGAGAGGCGAGGTGGCGACGGGCGACGACGGGCGAGAGGCGGGCGGCGAACCGAGGCGGGCGGCGACGGGCGAGAGGCGGGCGGCGAACCGAGGCGGGGCGGCGACGGGGCGAGAGGCGGGGCGGCGACGGGGCGTGCGGGGAATGAGCCTGGAGCGAATAAGTCCCAATAAGCTCCTCCCTGAGAGTCTTATTTGATAAGTCCCAAGAGGGTGTTTGTTTCCAGGGACTTATTGGTCTAGGGACTTAAAAAAGTCCCTGTAAGTCCCATCTAAACCAAACAGGAGGAACTTATAGGGACTTAAAGTGGGCATTTAGGACTTATGAAATAAGACTCTCAAGGAGGGACTTATAGGGACTTATAGTTGTAATATGGTCTTGTAGGGACTTATAAGTCCCAGGAACCAAACAGGTAGGGACTTTTTAGGGACTTGGAACTTATAAGTTGGGACTAAAAAAAGTCGTAGGACTTATGAACCAAAGAGGGCCTTGTGTTTGGTTTAGGTGAGACTTATAAGGACTTTTTTAAGTCCCTAAACCAATAAGTCCCTGAAAACAAACACCTCCTAAAATTAATATCCTTGCATTGCTAAACTTGCCATTAAAAAAAGTTCAGAGTTGACATGTGTTTGTGCCACATGTGTGGCACTTATCAGGGCCAGATAACTACTGGATAAATTAATCATTGTGGTGATCAGTTAATTAGTTCCACAAAAGGCCCTGCCTGGGTAAGCAGAGCACCACCTTCCTAATTTGTTGTTAAGCTGAAGTCAAGACACTTCCAGCCGAAAGTTGACGAGCTTCGGTGCACAAGAGTTATGTTGAAGCTGGACGCCGAGCCGCCCCAACAATCCCCCAAATCTGCCATGTACTAAGCTGGACGATGAACCAAGCTAACAATCTCCCAAACCGAAATGCCTTTATTCACAAAACAATAGTAATATTTACAAATTACATTGACAATATACACGGCGGTAGCAACTTTTGCGTCTATATTAGTTATGAGTTTCTTCATTATGACCTCACTTGTAGCTAGCTAATAAGTACAGCCAAGTTGATCTCACTTAACACATGTCAATGTTCAGACCTGCAAGCTTCCGTTAATTAATTAGAAGGACCTCGATCCAACCCCAAGTCTAGGTCTACGAAAATCTTGTTAACAATTAATGATGCCAGTTGATCCAGGACTGGCTGATATCTCAAGCCGACACACGGCCTGGAACGGTTGTTGTTCGAACAAAGATGAGGCATCCTCCCTCATCTTATCCTAGGGGTGCTTACACTCTTACTATATTTGTGAAGCCGTGATTGGTCAATGTGCACGGAGGTCATCTATCATGTCTATGTCAACTCTTACACATATATACATATAGAATGAGATTGCATGGAGGTACACACGCAAAACATTGTCCTCGTAGATGGCAAGCTTTGCTTGTTAGTTACGTAATGAACTTATGAATTGCTAGTTATTATGTTGCTTTGGCAGGATGCTAACCTTTGCTTTGTTATGTAGTGAACTGGACCATGTCCTGGATTGTGACTTGTTGCTATGTGTGGCTGTTATGTACTTTAGCTAGTTGATGCTATGTGTTAGTTATGTAATGAACAACACCATGTCCTTGTTATGTGCTAGTTGTTGTTGTTATGAAGTATGAACTGCAGTGCACCATGTCCTTGTTATGTGTTATGAACTACATCATCTCATTGTTATATTTCTTTGGCTGGACCATAGTTGTTATATGTCAATTGTCAAGTATGTCATATTTGTTGCTTGATTGTGATTACTTATGCTGAAATGCTAAATATGGCTTAGCTCGCTATTGGGAAATCCAAATGGATAGTTATCCAGTTTTTCAGCAGTCATAAAGTGCCAGTTTGCATATCATCATTGATGCTTATGCGTACATCCTATGCAATGTGTGTACCCGATAGATATTGGATATTATTCATGTTCTTTTTCATATCAGAAGGACATGTTAGTAATATTTCTTCAAAGTCGAACAGATCAACATGGCTAATTTCTACAAAGTCAAAGGTGAAGAAGCATCATCAGTTAATTTGACGACGCAACCGATGTACAAGTAGCACTAATTAACAATCACACGCATGCAATAAGCCAATAACTAATACTACTACCAGTATCATGTGGCTTCACCGGACGGCTAGCTATACAAGTAGTAGAGCGAATGGGCATGCAATGCACCACTAGCCAGAGCTACCGGGCTAGTAAACACACACACACACACTCAGAAATTACAAGTGAGCCCAGAGAATGGCAGCACTCAGCGGTGGCGTGGACGACATCGAGGCAGGGCACACGCCGCTCATCAAGACGTCGGCGGCCGGGGTGGACAGGCCGATTCTGGCGGCGACGGCGAACCTGACGCAGCTGCTGCCGTCGGGGACGGTGATGATATACCAGATGCTGGCCTCGTCCTTCAGCAACGGGGGCAAGTGCTACAGCAGCAACTGGTACATCACCATGGTGCTGCTCGTGGTGCTCTCCCTCTCTTGCTTCTTCTTCGTCCTGACGGACTCCCTGGTCCACAACGGCAAGCTGTACTACGGCGTGGCCACCTGCGGCCGCCTCAACGTGCTCAACCTATCCAAGGGGGAGGAGGACGTGGAGTTCTTCGACATCTTGCCGGAGCTGAAGAAGCGCCGCCTGAGGGGCCAGGACCTTGTTCATGCCGTCCTCGTGGTGCTCGTGTTCTTGGCAATGGCGTTGACCGACGTGGGGATCCAGAACTGCTTCTTCCCGAACGCCGGGGAGGAGGCCCAGCAGCTGTTCAGGAACCTGCCTCTGGGAATCACCGCCTTCGCCAGCGTGCTGTTCAGCGTCTTCCCCACCAGAAGAAAATTCATCGGCACCAGCCATCAGGCTGCTGCCTAATTAGCAATTTAGCATACAGATGGGTTCAGTTGTGGGTCAATATTAGAGAGGTGTCTCCTATGTTCTCTAAATTGTGAAATGGAATGATAGACCACTGGATGTGTTGACTTTTTTTTTTTTATAAATGGTTTCTAATCATTGGATAATGAACACACAATTTATTTATTTCGACTGGGCTCTACCCCCTCTTGCCCAACCGAGATACAGTTTCTTAACCCCGCAAAAAAAAAAGAGATACAGTTTCTTAGAGCATATCGTGCTCAAAAATAGTTTTAGGGAACGAAGGAGAGAGAAGGTTTTAGGGCGCTAAAAAATTTCTGCCATAACTGATGATGTAAAACTGGTGCCAAAAAAACTGGCCTTCTCCAAGTATTAAAACATGTTCGCATGTGATGGAACAAACCCGGAGCCGCCCTAAATCGGTGTCGAAAGCATCGCTCTCGGTACACCGGACTTGTACCAAAATATTGAGCATCAATCTATTGTGTCCATCTTGCCTCAACATACAAATCACCTCATGACCGACAACGGAACCATCATGCTTCAGTCGCTTGTTCTAATGCATGTGCATCATCATGATCAAAAGCAATGTCCTCATCTTCATCCATCTCATATTCCTCTTCAAAGAAGATACACGAAGAGGATTCAAACAAACTCATCTACAACACAATACTTCCCATTACAGTCTACTCCATATCGCAAAAAAAAAGAGAAAACAAATTATTTTACCTTACAGGCTTTTCTTCGAACACCTTGTGCTCAAGGAGGATAATTCCGACAGGCTCATCGGGACCGAGGTGGTTGTCTGACCGACTAGGAATGGCCTCGGGGTGGTCTTCTTGACGCTGGGGAGCTTGGGGTTGAGCCATCATAGGGTCAATGGGTTGAGCCGAAGAGAAGTAGGATGACGAGGAAGAGAAGTGGGAGAAACATAGGGTCACACATGACAGAGCGGCTAGCAAATGCCGTCCACGTGGTTGGAGCTTCTTTCCAACAAGGACATGAAAATGAAAAAAGGGACATCAAGGAGGAGAGAAGGAGGGAAGATACAAGCTCTGCTTGAATGACCAAAGGTAGAGGATGGAGTTCGAGGAGGAGATGGTGAGTGAGAGGTTGATAGGTGAGAGGAAGAGAAAGGAGTTTGAGAAGGTGAATGTGTGGGAGCATATGGAGCTCGAGAAGACGAAGGCGATAGGTAACACCGGGATTGGGAGATGGAAGTGAGGCGAGCGAGGATCATCGAGGAGTCGAGGATCATGTTGGCTACACTAGCCTCATGGATGTCGATACCAATGAGTGAATTATGGGGAGGCAGAACGTTCTCAATGTGCATAAATATTCACCTTTGATTTGTTTGTTTTACCTGTTCAGAATGAATCGTTGAAGTATTTATTCTGGATCATGTTAGAATTGTTGAGTCGTTTAACTTGCTAATTGTTGAATATTTATGTTAAAAAATGGTTGTGTTTAATATTCCGGTTGGACGTGCAATGAAATTTGAGGAAAATAGTAAAAAGGAAAAAGAAATGAGACACACAAATTGTAGAAGTGGACAAATAGGGCTCGCTCTCGTGTCTGTTGACATATTTGAACACGGCGGCGAACAAATGGACCAATATTTACTCATTCTCTTGGATGTGCTTTAAGAGACAAGGCCATCTCTCAATGCAAGAGGTATATCTCACTTACTGTGTGACCGAGTTCCGTTTTGCAATAGGCGATCAGAAGGAGCAGCCGTCCCAATTAACACTTACACGATCGGTGTTGCAAAGGTTTTGTACCGGTTCATGGAACCTTCCATTGGTATTGGGAAGTAACCACATGTTGACCTTGTGTTGTACACGGTGAACTTCTTTTATCTATGTTTAATATTTTTTAAATACATGATGAACATTTTTTCAAATACATATTGGAACATTTTCTGAATACACATTGAACATTAAAAAAAATAGACGATGAACATATTCTTGAATACATGTTGTACCTTTGCTGTATACACGCAAACATTTTCTTGACACACGTTGAACATTTTACAATATACGACGAACATTTTCTATCAAAACATCATGAACATGTTTTTAAACAAGTGAACACTTTTAAATATCATGAACATTGTTTCCCAAATGGCTCAAACAAATATTTAACATATTCTTTTTTGAAATGTACCAACATTTTTTAAAACCATGGGAAAAATTATATTCTCCAAAAAATTCTTTAATATGCGGTGAAATTTTTTAGTAACTGCTTTAGTGACGTGGAAATATAAACATGATTAAATTAGGAAAGCAAAAAAAGAAAAAAGCTTTACACTGGAGAAAAGAAAAGAACAATATGTAGTAGTGCGGTCCATTACTAGCTGGCCTTGAGGCGAGCGGGTTGCTGCGTCGAAAGCCTGTATCGATTTCTAATAGGAAATCGCCTACACTAGTGGCTGGCCCACCTTTATCAAAAATTGTGTACTGATGAGGTTGCTAGGTTATCTTTGGTTTTTTCCTTTTACATTTACTTTTATTTTCTCTACCTGTGGTTTTTCATTGGTTCGGTTTTTCATTATTTACTTTTGTTTTCTTTATTTTTTTCATTCATTTGTTTCTTCCTTCACTATTTTTACTTTGGTTTTTTGTTTCTTTTTTGGTTTTCTTCGCTATCCTTTTGTTTCTGTATTGGATTTTATCGGTTTTCTTTCTATTGAACACACGTATACCTTTTATCGGTAAGAAATATACATTTTCAGAGCACACATTAAACTATTTTTCGATACACATTGGACATTTTTCAAATATATGTGACGTAAAAACTACATGTTTTGAACAATTTTCTGAACACGCGGCAAGATCTTCCCATATACATATTATACAATTTTTAAATGACATGACCATTTTTCAGTGGCGAAGCCAGGAGTTCAAAGTTGTGACGTCAATTTAAAGTTGTGATATCAAATATTTATGCTTGTATGAAATTTGTATTGGTTTTTGCTTGATGTCTACTAATTCATGCCAAACATTTTAATACATTGCATAAACATTTTTGAAAATTTGATGGATACATTTTGGAAGCACGTGAATATTTATAAAAATTTCACAATACAATTTTTAATGGAGCTTAGCATTTGTTAACCTACATTAATATTTTTAAATTTTTTATATAAATATTTTAAGAAATTTAATAAAACAAGTTCCATCAAATGTGACTTACACTTTGGCACGAATTTTTTTTGACATCATAAAAGATATTTTTTATTATGTATACATATTTTTTAAAAACAATCACATACAATTTTTTGAAACACGGAACATTATTTTTTAAAAACAATCACATTATTTTTTGACAACCATTTTTGTAAAATTATCAAACATTTTTTTATAGAACTATCAACTTCTTTTATTATACTATGTTAAAAAATTCAAGTTTGTATTTTAAAATTTCTTATGTAAATTGAACTTTTGACATGTATTCGTTTTATTTAAAATGTAAATAGAAGTAAAAAAATGAAATTCTAGTTATGTCAGCATGATGTCAGCCGTAACACAACCGCCTTGTAGATGTGGTTGCGATTAGTCCTGGCCATCTCAGGCCCGGACCTGTCGGCCCTCCCAGGCCCGGCCCTAAAATCCAGGGCCTAGGCCTGATGCGCTTGCTCGTGGGCCGGGCTTGGGCCTAAGTTTTGAGCCCACTAGCAAGGCCTGGAAGGGCTTGGGCTTGGCATATTGGCATTTTAAGGAAGAGGCCCGGCCCCTGGCCCTAAGGGCTTTTGAGAGATTTCGACCAGATGGTCCGGGCTTGGGCTTGAAAAGTAGGCCCGATGGTAGGGCCTGGACCTCAGTTTTCTCCGTGGGCTTTTTTAGGCCCGGCCCAAGCCCGGCCCATGGCCAGATATAGTTGCCATGCACCTCGCAATAGGTGACATAGCCACGGCAATTCCTATTTGGCACTGCAGGCGCCGGTTCCTAGTATTTTTGCTAACCGGCGCTTGCAGCAGCTACTCGCGGGCCGGCCCATATCGCCTTTGTTTTTCTGTCTTTTTTTGAAACGCAAAAACTACCGCGCGTATAGAAGAATCGAACACGGGACCTCGCGGATCGAACTGCACGGCAACAACCAAAGCGCCAGCATGCCCTATGTGGTAATGTTTTCTTCCAACATTCCTTATTTCTTCTTTCAGTTTTCCGTTTTTCCTGTTTCTGTTTTTTTTTCTTCCTGTTTTGATGATTCTTCCAAATTTGTAAACTTTTCTTAAAATGGATGAACTTTTTTTTCTCAAGATTGATTTTTTTATTCAAGTCAATGGACTTTTTAAATTTTTTTGATTTTTTTAGAAAATCCATGAACTCATTTCTATTTTGATGAACTTTTTTGAAATTTGCTGAACTTTTTTGAAATTTGTTGAATTTTTTTTAGAAATGGATGAACTTTTTCTAAATTTGATGTTCTTCTTTCCAAATCGATGAACTTTTTCTCAAATTTGATGAACTGTTTTTAAAAAATGGACGAACTTTTTTCAAACTTGATGAACCTTTTTCAAATTGATGAACTTTTGTTTCAAATCCGATGAACTTTTACTCAAATTTGATGAACTTATTTTTAAAATCGATGAACTTTTTTCAAAATCGATGAACTCTTTTCCAAATTTGTGAATTTTTCTCAAAATCGATGAACTTTTTTAAAAATTTGTGAACTTTTTCTCGAGATGATGAACTTTTTTTAAAGCGATGAACTCTTTTTCATTTCCACGAACTCTTTTGAATTTCTATGAACCTTTTTTTCAAATTTGTAACTGTTTTCATTATTTTTATAGAATTCTGTTTTGAATTTAAATTTTCTTTTGAATAATTTACAGTGGATATATATAATGCTCGCGCTCGGAGGAAGGGTCAAATAGAGGTTTTTCTTACATTTTATCAACGAAACGTGCTTTACCCGGTGGTTACGAGGAATTGCTCTCAACCCTCGCGCTCGGAGTTCGTACCCCAGTATTCTCGAATCGCTACATCAATAATCCTAGTTTTTTTTTCTGCTGTATTTGAGAGCAGATTGGTAGCAATGTTTTAACTGGGCCGTGGCCCGCTGCTGGTCGCTGTAGGCGCCACTTGCCCAACGGGCGCCTACAGCGCCGACTAGGAGCTCCCCATAGCCACACCACCTCTACAGCGCTTGAGGCGGCACATTGAGCACTAACACACTATTGCATGGGCCTCCCAGTAATAACCGATTGTTCTCTCTGCCACACTAACACATGGTTTAGTCCGCTCGTATTCTGTTGCAAGGCTCGTATTCTATCCAAGTGAAGAACCGATATTTTTTATTTTGGAAAAAAACTTCAGGAATTTGAAAAATATTCATGGAATTGAAAAAATCATAAAACTTGAAAACAAGTTCATGTACTTGAAAAGTTCACAAACTCATTTCAAAAAGAATTCATGAATTTGAAAAACTATTAGCAAAATCGGGAAAGTCCAAAATTTGAAAATGGTACATGAAGTCCAAATTTGAAAAGTTCATTAATTTGAATAAAAGAACTTGTCTTCAAAAGAACTGTAAATTCAGAAGTATTCACAATATTTGTTTTTTTTGCAATTTTAAAATTGTTCAGAAATAAAAAAATTCATAAATTTGAAAAAAAAACATTCATGACTTTTTGAAAAGAAAGGAATAAATAAATAAAAAACAAAAACCAGATAGAAAATAAAATAAAAAGCTGGTCGAAAGGTTCACAAAACAAATTAAAAGCATTTGGATGCTTCACAAAACCATAGTGAATTACATGTTACGAGTGCATTCCACTGATACTGATAGTTCAACTTCACTTCTTTTAGCATGCAACTATGCCACACCTATAAAAGTAGAGATACATATCCTCAAAAAGTTGGATTCCTGTATATTCTACACCTAGAAAACAATAAATACAATCAATTATGTGTATTTCCATTTCAATTCACATATTGTTAATCTAATTATACTACATATTTCACTAAAATACTTTAGAGCATCTCCAACAGGCGCGCAACCGCGCGACGCGCTAATTCGTTTTACAGCGCCGGAATAGCCTTTTTTTGCGTGCAACAACGCGCTTGCTCCAGCAGCCGCTGCAAAAATATGGCGCGGCCCTATATACCTCTAGTAGGCACGCTAATTTACAGCGCGCGCGAGCAGCCGACCCTTGGCAACACATATCCATTTGACAATATGATGATCTTTCAAACATAAATAAGTGTGCAAAATAAGAGTTGTAGCAACATAGCATAGTTCAAATCGCCCAACCAAGTTCATGATAAATAAGAGTTCACACAAACAAATGGCACATCAACAATCATGCCTCATCTTCCTCCTCTTGGGAGCGAAGAGATCTATCGGTGCGCTCAGTTTCACTCTTGTTGTGTACTCCTCCGGTCCTTTTTACTCTGTATATTAGGTTTGTTTGAAGTCAAACTCATCCAACTTTGACCAAGTTTATATAAAAAATTATTGACATTTACATAACAACACCAACATCATTAGATTCATCTCGGAATATATTTTCATATTATATTTATTAGATATTATAGATGCTAATAATTTTTAATATAAATTTGGTCAAACTTAGCTAAGTTTGACTTTCGGCAAATCCAATATGCAGAGTAAAAAGGACCGGAGGGAGTACATCAAAGTGCTCATTCATCCGAACCCAATATGTATCTCTACTTTGGTCCCTTCCAACGTTGGCATCCATAAACACATGCAACCATGTATTGCATAGCAAGATGTCTTCGTCCATGGTGTAGTCGCCCGCTTTTCCTTTCGGTGCATCGACAATACCCTCACCATCCTCATCCATCTCAAACTCATTATTATCTTCATGCACTTCATTGGTTTGAGACCAATGAGAATTATTGAAGCCAACACCCATAGTTGACATATATGTGTCATCATTGAAACTACAATGTATGTAGAAGAAAACTAAGCTATCCATATGTATCCATTCATGTAAAAAACAACAACAAAAAAAGGGGTGAAATCATACCTTGTGGGCATTTTACAAAACACCTTGTGCGCATCGGTCGCCGGCGCAACGAATTGCGAGCTCTCTGGCGCTTCGGTTGGTGGAGGCGCGGCCAAACGCCGTACAAGTTTCTTTCTTCGGCCGCCTAGCAGCACCATCCGCCGCTTTGTTACTCTTCCGGGATGCCGCCGCCGCCGCCGCATTCGGTTGCTTGGAGACGGGGCCCGTGGCTTCACGGCGGGTGGTGGTGCGATTCCACCCTGCGAGGTCATCCGTGCCGCCATGAAGGGGCCACGCACGAATCCGATAATTGGAGGAGGGGCGCCGACGGCGACACCGAAGCTCAACCCCACGCTAGGGTTTGCGACTGTGGCAGCAGATGGGTCGCGGGTGTAGGGAGGGGTTGGGGGATGTCGGGGGTGAGGTTGGGGGGGGGGGGTCTTCCATCAGTTGAATTTCACCCGGCGAAGGCGTGGGGTGAGGCGGCTGGAGAAGTCGGCGGCAGTTGGTCGCTCATGCGTGAATCTCCAGCGTGCGAGAGAGGGCGCACAAAATAAGCAGCGCGTGATGCCGTTTTCCTCTGTGCGCTCAGCCCATTAATACCGTGTGCGTGATTATTGCATGTCTGCTGGAGCGCCCGTTACGGCCTCGCGCGTGCAAAGATACTGTCATTTCCTCCGCGCGGGTAAGATAGCGCGGCTGTTGGAGATGCTCTTACAATCGATCTCAGGGCATCATCTCTAGTTTTCTTGCGGCGACGGACTCACCATCTCCCCACCCATGAACACCTCGTCTCCGCCGCCGCTCCACCCATCCCATCCACGGCGATGCCTCTCGCCGGCCACCCCTTACCTCCCTCGCTCCACCCCCGCCGGTGTTCATGCTGCTCGGTCGACCGAGCACACGCGGGCGCGGCGGTCATTGACAGAGTGGCGCAGCGGATGGATCCCCCTTCCCCCCTCCCTCCGTGTGCGCTCACCAAGAACTGCATCAGGGTTGGATCCAGCCGTCTCCTCCTTCACCGCGCGCGCTCAGCTCGCCGGCTACGTACGGTACGCCAACACCGGCCCGTCACATCCACAGTCCTGCCAATCCCCTCCCAAGATTCAGTCCAGTCTCTCATTAGCCTGTAACACTTTCGTCCCCTTTCAGTTACCAGGGATTTTTACAGCGGATCTGATCCAATGCACAGTGTATGTTCACCAACAAGTCAGCCGAGGTAGTCTGCAGCTTAAACAATGTGGCGAAGCAGGTTGCTCGTCTTCAACTTAAAACAAAGGTGATTGATTAATTACGCGCGCTGATTCAGTTGTGCAACCATGCATATGAATATGATCGATTGTCTTCCATTCCTGCAAATTACATTGCGTGTAGCCCAATTTTATCTGCTAGACTATTGTTTACTACACCAGTTGCAGAACTTATATGCTAGCAATCTTGATCAGTGATACAAACCACCCCCATGTGCCAGTGGCAAGCTCGATGTTCGGTTATCGTGAACAAAGGGTCCATCAATCGATGAGTTCGTCAATTACGACCTCGATCTGTCCCCAAGTCTTCTCATAGCTAGCTAATGAGTGCAGCCAGCCAAGTTGATGGACACTTAAAAATGTGCCCCAATGTTTGCATCACTTTCAGCCAAGTTGATGTCACCTACACCAGCTGCTCGACGGAATGCCGCAACGGGTGGATCCCCTCTCGCTTGCTCTGCCCCTGTGCTTTCTCCAAGAACAGCATCATGGTTGAATTTCGACCCGCTATTCCGTCGCCAAGCATGGCTGACAGTTCTCTCTTCCTTTTTTGTAGCAGGAAATTCAGTTATGAACCGAATGCATTCACGGTGAGTCATTGACGAGCAACACCAACTGAGGTCTGCAGCTGGAAGACTCGTACAATGTCGCGAAGCAAGTTGATGTCGTCACTGTCTTAGCCTCTGCCCAACAGACGATACACACAGTTTGAACGGGTGTCGGTCAGACAAAGGTGAGTGCGGCATCACCCTCCTGCCTGGCTGTGGTTAATTTTTCTCGTTCAATTGTAAATCAAGCCATGACGGTCTTCTGTCCCCAGTAATTACACTACCTGTAGCTCCGATTCAGCTCCTACACTATTGTTTACTACTCGAGTTGCCGAAATTTATGCAAAGGTACCATCGTTAGTTTTCTTTTTTAGAAAAGGAGGATGACCCCCGGTCTGTGCATCTGGGCGATGCATACGGCCACTTTATTAATTATTCTCACAGGACCTTACAAAATCAATACAACAGTAAGACTAAAGCCGCCGTCTAAGCAACAAACTGTCGCTACACCTATCCAGTTGATGAAGGGGCGCAGATAGCCTGGGCCTAATACCAAACAGACATCGCAGCCAGCCTAACATCTAAGACATGAGACCCCAACCTAGCCACTTGCCGGGTCTGGGGCACACACTGATCCGGCGTGCTCTCAAAGGCCGCCGCCGCCAATTGCCATCGCTCCATCTTCAGAATTGTACTGATGCATCAATCTTGCTCTGTCCAGCTATCGTCGACGCCACCATGGCTCCCATCGTTAGTTAGGATCTAATTAATCCACTCATACGCCTAGCTAAAGTAAGACATCCTACTCTTCCAAATCAATTACCAATTAAGAAAAGTACACTCAACCACTCTTAATTATAAAACCATACAGTCAACTCTCCCAGCCTTTAGAACCAGTGCACCGTGCACGTCACTCTCCAAGGTTGGTTTTGTATAACAGTATCGCCACGGCTATAGTGATTTTGCTGAAGTTACAATCCAACATCGAATATCTCTCTGGGTTATCTCTTTCTATCTGCTCTCGAAACTGATGTTGCACGCCGTGCAGAAGAGCTGTTTATTTGCATATCAGGGGCGTAGAAAGAGAGCAAGACAAGGGATAAACACGAAAGGAGTAAGAATTAAGCCGTGAAAATTATTTTGAACTACAAATTTAATGGTATAATTATGCAACGCATAATCCACATTTTGATGATCAAACCTGGTCAAAGCTGAATGTCGAAATACGTGCGCACCAGGTAAGTAGGGACAGAGGGGGTAGTACCCTAGGAAAAGATTCCCTTGCACACGATTTTTTTTAACTTGAATAAAAACAAGATCGATGTTGATGTCGCAACGTATGGTTGACTTGACTATATCGTATAAACACATTTTTTGGGGGAAGCACAATGTGATGCTTAGTGTTGACATCCCAACCAATATATTCTCAGAACGCGGTACCCAACAATTTCACACGATGAAATCTATATATGTACACCGGCGCACTCGTTGATAAGTCACACGGAGCTCACAAAAGCAAGGTTTCTCCAAAAGCAATGAAAGGGAGCCTCTGCCATGAGTTGAAGAGTGACCTCCCGGCAGCCGAGGTGTGGGAGGTCTATGGAGGCCTCCTTTTGGGCCAGTTGATCCCTCAATTGCTTCCCGACGTGCTGTCAAAGTTCGAGGTTGTGGTTGGAGATGGTGGTGTTGGGACAGTCTTGCGTCTCACCTTTCCTCCTGGTTAGAATCTGAACCCTTATACTTCTGACCAGCAGGTCTATTTTCCTCTTGTAATATGCACCCAAAATTCATAGCTTCAGTCCGGTAATTATTTTAATTTTTTGGCGATTAATGCATGCTAGGAATCCCTGGACTGGAATACCAGAAAGAAAAGTTCGTCAAGATTGACAATGAAAACTTTGTCAAGGAGGCACTGGTAATAGAAGGAGGTCTCCTCAATCTGGGAATTTTGAAGTATTTCGTACGGTTTGAGATTGTAGGGGATGCAGATAACACATCTACAATAATATCAACTGTGGAATATGAAGTTGAGGACGAGCACACAGGCAACGCAGCCTTTGTCACTACCAGCACTTTTGCTCGTATTGCTGAGGCCATCACAAAGTACATCAAGGCGCAGAAGGGCGATGAGAAAGCCCCCCAGCAAATTTGATAAGAAGAAAGCGTCCCACCAGCTGGTCGATGCATAAAATAAGTTAGAGCAACTTCATGTTTGATCTACTTTCTCTGCTTACATTTGTCATATGTTTACATGCTGTTGTCATGTTCATGTATAGTGAAGTCCTCATGAGACCGTCCTTGATTTCAAAAAATTATATACTGGCACTACAAGAAAAGAAGCTATTTACCATACTTTGAAGTCTGTATATATATATATGGAAGGAGCTCGTCGGCTCCCCTCCCACTACCTCATTGTCGTGGACGCCGCCGGCCCGTTGCGATGAAGCGCTCGATCCATGAAGCGGTTCGACAGAATGTTGCAACGGATGGATCCCCTCCCCCCATCCCATGTGCCTTCTCCAAGAGCCGCATCAGAATTGGATTCAATCATGTCCTCTGTTGCCGTGCACATGCCAATGGTCCACCCCTCACTCTCAAAACATCAGAATATGATCCTCCCAACATCCAGTCCAGTTAGTAATTCTAACAGCAATTCGAACAGATCGAATGCAGTGTGTATTCTAACAGCAGATCGAATGCAGTGTGTATTCACCAACAAATCAACTGACTTGTGCGGTTGGAAGATGTGCAAATTGTTGTCACTCACTGCCTCAGCCCTCAGCCTGTGGACTGGACTGGCCGTGAGTCAATCAAAGGTGAGTCTGGCATCCTCCTGCATTTACTCCATCCTGCGTTATTGTGGCTAATTCAACTCATTCAGGTGTCTTCTGTCCCTACTAATTACGCTATTTGTTTCCATGATTTTTGTTAGATGCTACACTTCTGTTTACTAGTCGACTCGCGAAATTTATATTCTGATCTCGATCGACACTACAAACCCAACCCCATGTGAAAACACGAGATGGAAAACAGCCTCCTCCCTCTCGCGACCCCATCGCGCCGCCACCCAGGGCGACGCCAGGGGGACCAACTCCTCGCGCCACCAGCCTTCCAGTGAAGCAGATCTCTGCCGCCGGCACTGGCCGCGGTGGTGGCGGTGCCCGACGCTGGAAAGCGACGGATCTCCCATCAGGCGGCTGGGGCGCCTCGTGCGGGGTGTCTTCGCGCGGCAGCCACGACGGCGTCTTGGCTGTGCGGCGGCAGCCGGCGAACCCAGGGATAGCGAGGTCCTCCGATGGGATTCTCCGCTATGCGATGGGCGGCGACGGTGCCCGTGGATCTGGTGTCCCGGCCAGATCTGTCGTGGTTCAGCTATGGCTGGCCAGCGACGCGTGATGAGGCCGGGGTGGGGCGGCCGGAGGTCCTCAACCGGCTTTCCGACGGCACCATACGTTTTCATGGCAAGGTTCCGCTCGGTTCCAGCCAGCCGTGAGATCGGGACGACGTGGCTTCCGGTGGAAATTGCGCCTGACTGTGGTCTTGGCGGACGACGGCGGCGTCTCGGACGTCGTTCTCTTCTCGAGGCATCGTCGTTGCAGGTCACGTCAACCTGATAGGGAAGTTCCGGGGAAACCCTAGGTCTGGGTGTACCGGATCGGACGATGACAGCGCCTTCGGTGTCGTTCTCCCTCCTAGGGGTATCGTTTTGGAGCAAGTGCTGGTTGGAGGGGACAAGAGAAGGAGCGGTGATTCATCTTGCCCATTGATGACGGTGGATCTCGGCGGCGTGGCGCAGTGGAGACTCGGTGCCCGATGCGCGGAGATGGACTCGCGTAGGAGGGTGACACTGTCTGGTGTTGTGGTGGCGTTGACGGCAGCTAGACCGGTAGATGCAGCAGTACAACTCTGAAGATGGATTGGTGGCAGGTGGCTGCGGCGGCCTCATACCCGACAGGCGTCTTGGTTGAGGAGCACGCCGGACTGGTGGCATACCCGGCAGGCGTCCTGGTTCGGACCTCAGCTCTTAGATGTTTGGTTTGGCTGCGAGGTTTATTTGGTATTAGGCCCAGACTATCAGCGCCCCTTCATCAACTTGATAGGAGTAGCGACAGATGTTGCTTAGACTGTGGCTTTAGTTTTACTGTTGTATGACTTTGTAAGATTTTGTGTTAATAATTAATAAAATGACTGTATGCATTGTCCAGATGAGGCTGGGGTCTTCCTCCTTTTTTTTTAAAAAAAATGTGAAAACACAAGATAGTGTCTAGCTGGTCCACGCTCGGTTAACGTGAACTAATTAAGGGTCCGTCGATCGGCTCATCAGATCAATGAAGGACCTCGATCAATTCCTTAAGTCTTCTCATAGCTTACGCTTAGCTACTTACGTTAGTTAATTATTAGTTGGACCTCTATCGATCCTCAAGTCATCTCATATCTAGCTAGATCTGGTCATCTCTCGTTTCGCGATGTCTGTCAGATCGTGCTTGATTAAGATATTTTGGCTTGGTACTGTGAATTGGTAAACTTCGCTACTGCGCAAATTAATTGATAATAGAATATGACACTTTAGATTGTCACTGGGCTTAAGCCAAACGTCCGGTGACTAAACAGGCGTTTTGTTTCTATCTACCTCCATGGCCTCGTCAATCATCATCATCTGTGATGTGACAACTTGCATGTACGTTGAAATTACTGATCAACTGTTCTAATTAGGATTTGCATATTCACTAAATCGGCAAGGGCTGAGTCGATGCATTGATCTGTGATGTGATTCCTTGATCTAAGAAAAAGTGTAAGAGGGAGGGAGGGAGGGAGGGAGGGAGCGAAGAGAGAGAGAGAGAGGGAGCAACTTTGCATAATTTATAGTGACAGAAAGAGAGCAAGAACAACTTTGCGTAACTTTCTCTCGCGGCTCAGTCATTCTTTGAACCCATCGTCCCATGTGCACAGTAATTGGGTTACCGTGGTCAAGTATAATTGAATGAGTTCAGCATAATCTCCCTTTTTGTACAATACACACATGTAATCCTGCGGCTGTAAAGATCAAGATTTTTTTAGTTGTTGCTGCAGGTTGTAGTAATAAGCTGTCGTGGGTCGTAGTATACTAGCTTAGCCCGCGTGGCGGCACGCCACGCCCCGTCGATACTGTACATGTGTAGTGTTATTTACTCATGTGATGAAAAATAAGGTCTTCATGTGTGTAAACTTGCCGTTATATATAACTCGGTAGTCACAAGAAAACATGCTATGCACATGAACGATTTCGAAAGGACCCATTTATTATCATCATAAGTGCTACATCTTGCAAGATGCAAAGTACATCCCCTCACCCCGCGAGTGCAGTGGGTCACCATCATGACTCTAGCTTACTCAGAGTTACGTTGACATGGTAGCTCTGGGCTCTGGCCATAATTTTGATCCATTGCCAAAAGTGTATGATATGGATGTAAGCTGGTTCTGATGGTAGGTCGTCCCTGAGACAATTGGTGTAGACCAATTGGACATTCATCCAATTCCTGAATCAAGTTAGATATAGACTCGATGGCTTTGAGGATCAGATATCTTATCTTGAGGAATATATGTGGAAGTGTAGCTTTGTTTAGATTTCTTTGGAGAGTTTTTAATATTACGCTTAGAAGAACAAAGTTTGTCCCCAAATATGTAAAGCCCTCTTTAATGTGGCTATCTTCTGCTTGTCACATCGATATCATTGTCAGTATTGTCATCAGGATCCAGATGTTAAAACTCAAAACCAAGGATGAATGTGGAAGAATATATTTTTCTTTAAGAGATCAGGGTATTCAGTCTTAAATTTTTGTTCCTGATTCTCAAGTTGATGGAGATGAGTATTGTATTGCAAACAAAATAGGCGGCAAAGCAAGATACAGTGCCGATGTAACTGAAATAAATGATAAAATTGACTGATGGTAGAGATCGACACACAAACAAACCAGGAGCCCCATGAATAATTACCAGAAAGCTTAACAACAAATGCATAAGCAACAACCATTTTGATTCATCCTTGTGTATAGGTGTGTGATTAAATCCATTATTTTGTGATATCTTATTTTTGTAGAATCAAACTGAAAAATAAATATAACAGTGTATTTGATACTCCTAAATATAATTCAGTTTTTGGAAGAAAGGAATTTCGCCAAGGCCTCAAAATAATTAAAATTGGCAAATGATTGTGCACATGTTGCACAACGTCTGGCAAACATCTATTTTGATCATTGCTCCATTTTTTTATAATATTATTTTAGGTACGAAAGAGTTATGATACTATTTCTTGTTCATGTAAAATCAAATAAATGTTTTGTTATTATTGCCAATTCAAACGGAGATATTTAATATTCATATTATTACTGGTTGTAGTCTTTAACATGAGAAATGTTACTAATTCCCTAGGGTCAGCATGCAAGTGGACATCATCCCAATCATTTCTCTTTTGCTAATAGCACGATGCTGCGATCCTGGACCAGGATTAGCAGGATTAGCATCAGCTGCTATCTTTGGCCGGCTCGTCCACATCGGGCTGCTATTGGCCGGCGGACAGATGCAGAAGCTGCTATGTACGCTAGCTTTGGTCGGGCTGGTTGCATACTACTGATTGCTTTGAACGCTAGCTTTGGCCGGGCTGGGTGCGGCAGAAAACAAGTGCGAAGCGGCACCGATCAAAGGTCAAAACGACAGCGACAAGATGATGCAAGAAAACAATCAACACAGAACCGCTGTCGAAGGAACGCAACCCAATGAAGCCGAGATGGAAAACCCAAGAGCCAATAGAAAGGAAAAGAAGCACGTAAGAAGAACAATCACATCAGCTTGGCCCACATGTAGTCAAAAAATGCTAAGCGAACCAAAGCAATCGCCACACCCATTCAAAAAATTTGAATCAAATTACTGAATACACAAGACATTTGTACACACCCACATACCAAAAAAAAGGCACGTTCCACATCCAATATTCACCATGGGTCACTTTCAACCAAGTGTATCAATAATAGAGCGTAAACTTTGCCAGATATAGAGGCTTGGGCATGATAACCACACGTCAGTCTTGATATTTTTAGTTCGAATAATCTAGAACATGTAACCTAAAAGAGAAGCCTGAAGTTTAGGGATTGCACTAGATACTTCAAGATGGATTCAATGACGCCCATTAGTTAGCAACACCTTTTTTTTTCTGCGGGTGAAGATAGCAACACCTTTGTACCATAGGATAAAAAAAACAAAGAACGATCAGTTAGATAAGTACTTCCTCCGTCCGGAAATACTTGTCATCAAAATGAATAAAAGGGGATGTATCTAGATGTATTTTAGTTATAGATATATCTTTTTTGTTCATTTTGATGACAAGTATTTTCGGACGGAGGAAATACTTAGCAAGTATAGTACCATTATTGTTTGATTGTCTACATGCAAAGGCATAATGCACAGACGACGACATAAACTCAGGATGCTTGCGGATGTGTCCGCTGCTTTATTGACGTGCTGCTCTAATTACCTTTACTCAGACGGCCCTAAACATGACTATCAACTCAATCTGACATAATAAGACAGCATATGTACATAGATAACGATAATAGATCTAGTTACTTCATCTCCGAATTAAATCCACCACAGCCACATAGGGAGCACGCGACCTTATCCGCACTAGTCAGCTGACAATGTTGACACACACTGAGCACAGAATCGGGACTTGTTTGCTGCTCGTTGGGTTTTGCAGGGTCCGGTGGGAATCGCAGTTCATGTTGTGAGGTTGGTTTGAAGTCCCCATAGGATCCTGGTGTTCCAAGCGGACAAAGGTTCTGTTGGTGCAGAAGCTGACACCCGCTGGCATGCTCCATGCCATTGGCTAGCAGGAAAAACTGATAATTATCTATGTAGCTTGGCTGGTGCTGCTGCCACCACACATGTGTTGGTTCTTGATCGGTGTGGCCCTGAAATATCATGGTGTTGAATGGGTCAAACTGATGTTGAACGGGGAACAGATCCTCAAGCTCCTGATGTTGTTGCTCTTCCAGCCAAGCATGGTAACCTTGCTGGTGGTGCGGCTTCAACGGTGGCTCGCCGGGTCCTTCGTATGTTGTCTCTTGTGGCGCTGGGGCATCAAGGTAATGCTGATCTCCATATGGGTGTTCTTGCTGGACAACTACTTGGATCATCTGGGTTGTCTCGTGTTGCTCCATGATCTCTTCTTCAGGCAAAGCATGGTGATCACTTGTAAACATTGGTGGCGGTTCAGAGAATATGTCAGGTGTGGTCTCTTGTTTTTGCTGCGGTTGCTGTAGTTGTTCCTGAGTTTTATGTGGCTGGGAGGGGTCCATCTTCTCCTTCTTCTGCCTTTTGGTCTTGC
This sequence comes from Aegilops speltoides, assembly GCA_021437245.1. Lineage (NCBI taxonomy): Eukaryota > Viridiplantae > Streptophyta > Magnoliopsida > Poales > Poaceae > Aegilops > Aegilops speltoides. The sequence continues at coordinate 595,693,791 of CM038147.1, forward strand.
GACTCGTTCTAGTGCCTGCTGCCGCTGTCTTGCCTTCGGTAATAGTGTCTTCTGCCATCTTGCCTGCTGTGCGTTTGCTGCTTTTGGCCTTCCAGTTTATCTTCTCCTGTATTGTGCACAAGACCCACTGATCCAGCTGCAATGCAGCCGAAGTAAAAGGAGTATGTGATGTAAGTAGTAGTACTTCTTCCGTCCCAAAATAAGTGACTCAACATTATACTAACTTTATAGTATTTATGGTTAGTACGCCACCATACACTTCTATACACTTCCAGCAACTACTTATAGTTGCTTAACAAGCTATTAGTAGTAGTATATGATTAGTACACTCCCATACACTTCTAGTACCTTAATTAAAAAGCCATGTGATTAACAGCTTGGACATAGACATATGAGGGTAATGTATTTATAAAACCATATAAAATATGATACCACAAAAAGCAGTGTCGAGATAAATTTATACATGTGATTTTCAAATATTCAGTCCACTGGCCGTTCTAAAAAGTGTCGATAGTCAAACTTGCAAATGTTTGTCTAGACTTAATGATGTCCTACATAAAGTATTTTTAACTAATAAAGGTTAAACTTGTTTTTTTGGGGGAACCTTACTTTCATTATTAGGTGTGCCAAGAATCAGGTACTCACTATGGAAATAATAAAAAACTATATTCAAATTACTAATATTTGTAACACCTCAATACAGAATGCTCTTGTGGAATTTCATGTGTATTTATACATGAAACTGTGAGATTAAGAAACAAACATCCGAAATAGAAGTACTCGCAGAACTACAGAAGGGGATGATTAGATATACAGATCATCATGGACAAGTACTACCTCCGCCCCAAAATATAAGATGGTTTTGCATATCAAATTTGAACCGCAAAAACGTCTTATATTTTGGGACGGAGATAGTAGTAAAGATTCCGTTCGTCATGCTACTATTTAAAGCTTTGACAATCTGGTAAAAAAAAGCAAGACCTAGGTACGTACCCCTTCCCTGCCTCGCAAGATATACTCGTTCATGCTCCACTTGTCATGGTGGACGCCCTTGGTGTCGTAGGTGAGGATCCTCCTTGTCCCGATGGTCTCGCCGGCTCCGCTGCGCTCGATGATCCCCAGGCACCCCGTCGCCTTCCAGCTCGCCCTCAGGTTGTTCAGCTTCCGGCGCGGCTCGCCGTTCTTGTTCGCCGGGCACTCGGTCCTTTTTGTGAAGAAGAAGTACCTGCCCTCCCCGTATGCCTTGCGCTTCTCTAGGCAGGTTAAGATGAAACCAAAATTAATCTATCAGTTCGATTGATTCAGAGTGCATGCATTTGATATAGGAATTTACTGGGAAGCCCCTCAAAATCAAGTTTTAAGATGCATGGACTCGATTTCATTCAACATTTGACTGAATTTATTAACAGGGAATAGAAAATTACGATGAATAGATCAATGTATCGAGCAAACCATCAATTAAGAAGTTGAGATGTGGTGTAATCACGTACGTACCGACGAGCTCGGCGGGGTCCCAGTCGAGGATGTCGACGTCCATGAACACGTCCAGCGGCGGCTCCCGTCCGTCGATCTTGGCGCGGAGGTAGACGTCGAGGAGCTCCTCGTCGGTTGGCCGGAAGTGGTATCCCGCGGGGAACCGTAGCTGCGGCACCAGCTCTTCCTCCTCTTCGCCTGCCATGTTTGCCGACGCCTGGCGTCGAGCCTGTTGGAATAATCCAAACATATATGATAATTATGATGATTAATATAAAGGGTGATCAACGTTACCAGTTGATTAGTTTTTTTTTTTGCGGGGATACCAGTTGATTAGTTTAGAAAATCTAGGTGTAGCTAAACTAGACGTACGTACTGGTATTTTAGGCAGTAGGAGTCCGGCTAGGTTTGTGTTGCCGGGCAGTACTAGTTTGAGTCTAGATCTGATTAGGTGTTCAGAGTTGGCACGAGTACGTCTAGGAACCTTTTGCGTCGGCTGGGTATATTTATATATACCCAGGGTGTTGCTTGAGTTTTGTAACGTGAGAAAACACCGAGAAGAAAAAGAGAAAAAAGAAATAAAGAGGAAAAGAGGGGCGTGACACGTGCCCTTGGCTATCTGTTTTTTGTGCACTTGTGTTCGTGTGATTTGATGTGATCGATCCTGTGAATGAATTTCCAACAGAGCTGCCGTAGTACTTCCCGGCGACCGGCGACGGGACGACGAACGACGATGAAGGGAAGCACTTGTAGCTTCTTGCAAACAATCGATCCGCAACTAGCTTCCTGATCATCCACTTGTAGCTTCTTGTCCGCGTGTCTGCAATGTCGCAAAGTGTTGTATCTAATTAAGGATAGTTATTGGAATTGTATCAGGTTTGTTAGACTTGGACGGCCTGCCATCTGGCGTCGCTTGCGCGATAAGGGCATCTCTAACGCCGACACACAAATTTGTTCCGGCATCCGTTCGCGAACAAAGGGGACCCGTCTAGGGATACTAATGCGGGAGCTGACCATCCAACACTGCCCGCATACATTTGAATCACTGTTTGAGCTAACTAGACGGAATTAATGCAAGCACGGCGGATTTTATATAAACCGGCTGAAATTCATTACATTTCGGACATACTTCAACTAAAAGCAGAGCTCGTCCTACTCTGGAGGTATAATTTCGGACATACTTCACTAATAAACTAGTCTAATGCCGGCCGTGGAGGATCTTCATTCCCATGACATGGCTATCCTCTGCCGCTTCCGCCTCCGCCATATCTTCTCTATGCCCGGTTGCGCCACTCATCGGAGTGATCATGCTTCAGTCGGAGGGGAAGAGTCGCTACTCCGCCTCCGTGAAGCTGAGGCGGGGGTCTACGATCGTTCGCGTTGAACCGGGCAAGACACCGGCTATGTATGCCGGCGACGCGGTGGCGGTGGACATTTTGGGACCCAAGCGGCGGCGGCCCAAAATGTGTGGTGCGGTTCTTGCTCAGTGTCTGGCCTTGTTTAAATGGCGTCCAAACACGAGGAGCCAACCAGCATTGTCTTTAATGCCCGTCGGCCAACTGGCGAAAACAGGCCTGTTAGTGGGGCACCTATTTTTGCCATTAATGACGCACTATAGGTGCGCCACTATTACCACATCACTAGTAACAAATACTAATGACGCACATTTGGTGGCGCACCTATAGTGCGCCATTACTATGCCTAGAAGTGCGCCATTACTATCTGACTTAGTAATGACGCGCCACATAGAAATGCGCCATTACTAACAATTTTTTTTCAAATTTTTTTCAGATTTTTTTTTTAAATTCAAACTTCCTGGAAGGTCACCCATCCTCACACTACTCCAGCCCGAGCACGCTTAACTTCGCAGTTCTATCCAACCCCAGCACCAGCTCACTTAACAGGCACTTGTTGATATATCTATCATATCAATCCTATTAAACCTTGTTGATGTCTAGGACTTTGTTCATGTTCATGAGTGTGATGAAATTTTGAAACAATATTTCAAACTTTCCCGTCATATTACGTATCATATTTTGAACATTTTTCCCAAAAAAAATTCGAAACCAATTTTTTTTCTGTTACTAGTGGCGCACCTAGCAAAAGGTGCGCCATTACTAACTTTGATTTTTTTTCCTGTTTTTCACCCTCTAGATCTTAAAAGTCCCGTATTTTTTATCCTGTTAGGTTTTTGGGGATTCTAAAAATCTTCAACGGGGTTCCCCCATGTTGAATTCGGATGTAACTTTTCGAGTAGATGATTTTTCATATAAAAAACTTTTTAATCCGAGTTCGTATGCAAAAGTTATGCCCATTTTACAAATTCCAGAAAGATTTTGCAAATAAAGTCGAAATTCATATTTGTAAATTTTCCCAACAAGTAGACCACATATCACATGGGAAACTTATTTTCTTTTATTTTTTTGACATTTCCATCATTTTCTTTCATGTTAGTAATGGCGCACTATTTAGAAACATTATAACCGCGCACCTTTCTAGCCATCTCAAGCCATTAGCGCTCACAACCATCGGATCTTCTCTTTGGGGCAATTTGAGTCATCCGATTTCCCTCAATCCCACGTTGGCGCTTCGTTTACTACCATCTAGCGCTACCTGTGCTGGGCCGCTGCTCCGGTGGCAGTTTTGGACGCCTTGTGTTAAATTGGGCCGATGGGCTTATAAAACTCCGTCCATTTGCAAGCCTCACAAGTCGTGACTCGCGCGGCGCTCCTTTTAAATACTCCAAAAAGAAAAACGCAAAGCCCTCCCGTGGCGGTCGCAGCTGCTGCTGCTTAGGAGTGACTTCCATGGCGACCGCGCTGGGGTCCGACGGAGACAGGTGCGCCTCGCCTGACGACGGTTCGAGCAGTAACGCATGCATCCGGGTGCGGGTCGAAGAGCTGTCTTCTTGGTTGGCATATCCAGCGAGAGGATGACCGGGTCCATACGGAGGTGAGGCAACGCAAGCAAGCCGTCGCGGGCCATGCGGTCACACCTCACACAGCCTTCCCCATCGCGAGCGACACCATACGGCCGCCTTGTTCGAGCCACCCGGACAGGACGCTGATGCATGTATAGGCGAAGCGACAGAGGATTGTTCGGCGAAGCAGAGGAGAAGGAGAGAAACTGATTCGTTGGAGTCGAAGTAGTCAAGTAGGCAATCAATTGTCAGTTTCAAAGAGCATTAATCGCGGCTGAGGGGCGCGCACTCGCCGGTGAAAATTAAACAGAGGTCCGCGTTTACTTTTCCCGACCGCATCTGCTTCAGTATATCCGCCACTTAGTCTCCTGTGTCTCTCCCCTATGATCCTTGTCAAATTTGCCCTCTAACTGCATTTTTCTCCTTCCCTGTTACGATCCCTCTTTCACCCAACTATTACAGTTTGTTAATATCTTCTCAATCCTAATTTTGTACAGGCGGTTCTCATCCCAGTTATGGTCAATTTGGGGCAAATCTTGGAGACTCATTCTGAAATTTAGATTGGAGAATTCTTTCACTCAATCTTCAATTTGTGATGGCCACGTAAGTACTTCACGTGGACAGCCATACCTCACCTTTTTTATGATTTACCATTCCTGTAGACGTATGATTGCTTAGATTACGCTTATGTATCACTAGTACAAATGCCCGTGCGTTGCACCGGGCCGTAAAAGGCTGGTTACATCCAAGTGCGAAAGGCTGGTTACACTTCAAATATATGTTGGAAAGCACACATATCCAACATAAGATGTTTGTAGTACACGCTGAGATATCGACTCATGTGTATGCCACTGCAAAGCTAATAGATGAGTAAGCAATTGGAGATACAAAATGAAGCTCTGACAAAAATCGGGCAACATGAAAGCGTATAGCCATAAATATACTATTGGACGCAAAGTGACGGCATATGTTCTGAATTTTGAGTTATAATGTTCAGCCCAACGAAGCAGTGGATGCCCAGATTAGCAGACAAATTTCAGAACAAAATATGACAACCAGCAATGCTCTGCTATCAAATTAGCATGGACTGCAGTGTACATAACCAAGCAGATTTCAGTATGCAATTGAATTTCATTAGTACTATATGAGCAAGGCTATCATAGATTATCAAATCCATCAAGCACTATAACTGAGGAATAACCAATTCAAGCTGTGACAAGCAAGCAAATCTCTGCAGAAAGACAAAACTATCTTTGAAGCATTCAGTTGAGAAGATTCAGAACACACGATTCGGTTCACAGCTTCAGAGTGATTTCGGCTAGCTAGAGAGGAAACTAACGGAACGAAAAGGCAAAGCCAAGGCTGCTGCAGAGCACGGGCACGAGCTAGCGGTGTTAGCAGCAGGGACGCGCACGAGCGTGCGAGCAGCAACAGTCGCTCCGCACGGGCTCGCCAGCCAGCCAGGGACAGAAAAATAAATCAAACAGGGTCAAACATACCTCTGGTGTAGCCGCTGCAGGTGACATTGAGTGCTCGACGGATGTTCTTGTACCTCCGGCGAACTTCCTTCTTATAGCAGAGAGCAACAATCCGGGTTGGGCACTCCATTGAATTGTGTTCGACAAGGACACGGTCTACAATTGATCCAAATTAGGAATAGCACGAGCACAACGCGACACACGATAGCAGAGGAGGTCTTGAAGATGAGTTATGGTGGCCTTCACGAATCATGACGTCACCTATGCCCAAATCCAATCCAATCCAGCATCATAAGTTAAACACACTCAGTTATCTACCATAGACTGATCAAAGTTACAAGTTTACTCCAGGAATCAAGTGCTACCTATGGTAAGGTGTCAAATCTATTCTTGAGGTCCAATAAACAACATGTATAACAAATTGTGCAATTTGCATGCGTTCCTCGCAATATCATGTAAATGCAGCGTGTCTCACATTATTGGTGTCATCGAGAGTGATTGCTGGCATGCCGAGAAACAAACCTCCGGCCTCTACCTGAGTTCGATCGGACGCCTCTGCCACCTGCATGCGCACACACGGCAGAGATATCAAAGCCAGGCGAATCAAACCAAGCTCACACCAACCTAATTCTACCAGGCTGAGGAGCTTCAGTCAGCAATCGTACATCAAATATATGTTGTTGCAGTAGCAAGACTAAATAGAAGGTGCTACATAGCACTCTGACATATACAGTATAATTCTAAGTTTAGTCAGTATAGTATTTTTACAAACCCCTAAAAATGGTACAGTATTCTGCAGACTAACCTGCAACATACGGTTTAGTCTGAATTGGCAAACTTGAGCGTGCATCGAGCAGAAAATCGCACATATAGAGAACACAATATCAAGTCAAGTGAATATATAGTTTCAGTTTTGCAAGCCATAGGGGAATTAACTCTTGACATGTTAGGGTCATAACACGACATATTTAGCATACAGAAGAACTGAAACATAATGCAAAATACATAAACGAAACAGAGAAAGTAGTTGGTTTAATGCCTCTAGACTCTAGTGCATATCAGCCAAACTGAAATTGTGAGCAATCAAAAGTATCACCAATTTTTCAGAAAAAATAAACTGAAACAGGGGCTTGTATCGCTGATTAGCTTTCAAGGGAGACATACCTCCGTGTAGCCGCCTCAAGAGATGGACGGCTCGACGGATATTCTTCTTCCGCTGGCAAAGTTCATGGAAGGCAATGCATTGGGTATTATTGACCTTCTGAAATTGCAGTACATACATGTTGAATGTCAAAATGTTGAGTACGAACTTATCATTTGCTTGCTCCTGAGAAGATAAAACCGACATAAAACTGATTACCATCTTACAATAATTAAAATCGAGACTCCTGGTCCCAGCAAATTACCATGCTAAAGGAAAAAAAACTAAAACTCAAAAGCAACTGAAATTAGAATGTAACAACAAATAGTGCTCCATTATCCCATTCCAAGTTCAGCACCCATGGATTACCTCTTTTGGTCGGTCTCCCCTCATCAAGGATAAGTAATGTTCAGAAGGGCTTCTTTTTTCGATAATCAGGCATGCAAATTAATTACCCTTCCGGTGGAAGGATCATCCCTTGGTGAGCCTCGCCTTTCCTCTAGTAGGTTGGCAAAGCATGGTTTGGCAGCCGGGGTACACCACCAAAGTCTGATAGTGGCTGAACACAGTCGTTCTGTGAGAAAAAAATAGTAAGTTGAATTTTGTGATGGAAGAGAGATAACTAACAATTATATCAGATTATGTAAAGACCGGTGGACAGGTAAGTTGATTTAGCAGAGCGCAGTGGAAGTTCCGTGTAGATTTCTAAGCTAGATTTGCCTTGCGTTACATAGATTACCTATTTTGCGGACTGTGAATTAAGTGCTTTGGTTGGATATGCACAAATGGACGATGCATACAACTCCCAGTCTAGGATTGGTTTCGGTTCAGAGTCGTCCGGGCAAGCCTTGCATCCAAGTGCGCGGCTGTCGGTGGCGATGGATCTTGATCATGGAGCAGATAATGAGGAGCTCGGGGTGCTGCAGCCGGTATGCTATGGGACATTTGAGAAGCAGCTCACTATAATTCAAGACCAAAAGACAGTGAGGCTGCTGTTTCGGTTCAGACTAAAGGCAAGACAGATCCCCAAGCTCCATAATTTGATACCTCCCAGGCATTAAGTAAAATAATTAGCTGTAGGCAGGTAACCAGAGTGTTTGGTGCAATCTGTCTATGGGGAATCATATATAGTTGTTTGGTTTCAATGATGTAACTATAGCCTCGAAATGAAACATCATGCTGTCCGAATATATGTCTGTGCAGTGCATAATTCCACGGATAGTTCACACGGGTTAAAAGTGTTGTTTCATGTGCACATATTGATCAAGTAAATTCTTCCAATCTAGTCAATTGTATTGCTGGATTTTGGTGGTCATTCTGAATGTACAGATTTGTTGTGTGCATCTCTGAACTAATATGGATCTGTGTACGAACTATAACTTAGCACTATATCTGGTTCTTGCTATCAGTTTGATTTCGTGGTCCAAGTGGATATATACACCAGTCATGCAGCCAGAGTCTGCACTATTTGTTTAATGTGAACGGGAGGAGCACAACACTGACCCCATCGCTTATCTCAGCCAGCTTCTTCAGGTCCACCATGGCCACCTACACCGAGCGCCATATCACGTCCCCGAGCTTCGTTGTCGACTCATCTACACCCAGCCAATCACCACAAACAGGGATACAATCAGATGTAATAAGAGATAGCTCCATGACCATGAGGAAGGGACGAACCGTCTGGGAGGCGCTCGTAGGCGGCGGCGCTGGAGCACATCCTGTCGTCCGCATCTCCAAGAGCTAATCGGGGCAAGGCGGTTGGTGTTGGGCGACGGCAGCGACGGCCTTGTAACCAGGGCGCGGGGAGGAAGGAATCGGTAGGCCGTGCGATGCCCTTGTCCTCCGGCGTGTAGCCGATCTGTCCCCGTCATCCCCGTCTCCTCCTCCGCTGCCTCCACTTCCCCCTCCTACTCCTACTGGCTCTTCCGCCGCCTCAACCTTCCTCTCGTCATCCTACGGCTCCTCCGCTGCCTCCACCTCCTCTCCTCGCCCTACCGTCCGTTGCCCGTGGCGGCGAGGAGCGTGTCGAGCAGCCCGTCGTGGTCGGCGGCATGCGCCGAGCCGGCCGGCGCGGGCCCGGAGCGCTGCAGCCTGGGCCTCGACGCGTCGGCGAACCGTGCACGGGAGGAGGCGCGCGGAGAGAAGGCAGCAGCATCTTGGGCGAACGGCGCGGCGGAGGATGCGGGCCGGCGGCGGGGAGGCGGCGGATCGAGATGGGGATGGGAGGCGCTGTCGCTTGACTCGGGGGTGGTTTTCTTTTTTCAAGCGCGTCCACGGGTGGGGTAGAAATGCGAAACGTTTTTTCCCACTTATTTACTGGATTGCGGGTTGAATTCCCAAAAGCAGAGGGACTTTTCTGTAAAATTGCTGACGACGTACGAACAGAAACCGTAGCCGCTTTATTATTAGGTAGAGATTCATGGCTGAATGCCATGGTATTGTTTGTTGATACATGCGACAGGTTACATCCGTAGCAGAATACCCGTTGAAGGCGGGACTCTTTTGAGATGTGTCAGGGGCGACGGTGATGGGCTGTCAAAAGGTAGAGGAGGTAGGATGGGCCGATGGGAAGTACAAGGACTAGAGGTAGCCGGGTCCCTCTGCATTCTCTTGGCGTTCGTGGGGATATATGGAAAGGAAGCGCCTCTTCTCTGTTGCTTTCAGATCACGGTGCAGGCGCCGATTAGGTAATGGAGTAAGCTAAATATTTTTACTGAATCAAGGGCTAATTAAATTAGATTGAACCCGTGATTTGTTAGTTACTTGTATGAGCTGGTCCATTACAGGCGTAATCAATATAATTTTTTAACTGTCAAGAGATTTGATGGAACCTGATAAGCTTTTATAATGCATGAATTATGCGATACCTGTAATCATACAGTCACTTGACTGAAGAATATAATCATTTTTTGTTGCTTAATGCATAGAACCCAACGCCAAGGTGGTACTGCTAAATCAAAAGGTACAAATTTCCTTTTATCGTCTATGGGTTCTCAGCTGCCAATATTTTGTTCCTTGTCTTCCTCTTTTTTATGCAAATAGTGTTGTAGATCAGCTACTATGCGACTTTCAATCCTGTTCATTCCAACTGCTAGCTTGGACGGTATTTCAACTCAGGATCCTTAAAAAGGAAAGATCTGAACCTCTTCTCAGTTAAACCATGCCCCTCTCATATTCAAAAAATTCTAATTATGGTTACAGAAATTCAGCCAAGTGAATATGTTGGTATTGTCACAAAAAGATGAAAATGAAGCCTTTGAGTAGCAAGACATATTGCAAGTAGAACACGGCATTGGTGATTCTCACAAGTAGAAAATGTTACGTGCATGGTGTTGTCGAAGCAGGTTTCTTCAACTTCAACTTTAGAAGTACATAATCAGAACTGAAGTCTTGGATAGAGTCATAGTTAAACTTTGTTTTGTTCAACTTGAATGAGCCTTCATGTCTATCATCGTTCAATATAATTTTCAGAAAAATGTGCAGGTTCCTTGAACTTCTACCTTAGAAGTATATTTATAATTGAAGTCTTGGATTCAGTCATAGCTAAGTGTGTTTTTGTCAACTCGAATCATTCTCGTTTTAGCATGCTTAGATATTAGCACAAGATTAATGGGTGTTTACTGTTTGCATTATGCATTTAGTTTTACAGTTATGTGAATGGCCACATGAAGTCCCCCCCCCCAGAAATTCCTGTGATGTGTACTTATGTGTAGTATTTGAATAAACAAGTGGTGTGTACTAAAGATTCTTGTTACTACGAAGGAGAAAGTTGATCACCTCTTTTGTTGGACAGGTCAGTAATATGTGTTTGTTTCGTGTTTGGTTGTATGGTTTCGATATCGTCTTTGTTGTGTGATTATCTGTAACCTTACATGTTTATCAATTTTGAAAATAAGAAGCGTTGCATGTTTTGAGAAGGAATCTTTTGTCTTCCTAATTAGTTTTTATTATTAATCATTATATGGATAAGTTATCCAGAATTAATTACATTTTCTTGCATATGTATATTTACAAACATTCTATTATTCCATCAAATAAATGGACGGGCGTAACAGTGCGCTCATCATAGAAATCTTGGACAAATAATCGATGCTAAGAAACTATGAAAAAACATTATATATGACCTTAGTTTTCAGTTCTTATTCTGTTTGGTGTATCTTTGTTTTATAAACCAATGTGACATCAATAGGGATGGAAGAATATCACTTACATTGCAAAATGATGTGAGAAAATGCATTATATTAAATAAATGGATACATATTTCTTTCTATCCTTAACTACTAAACTATTGAGACAAAATGGGCGCAGCAACGCGCGCCAACAATGATCTAGTTACTAGTTAAAACTAGTAATGACGCACTATCCCCTGATGCGCCATTACTAGTTTTTTAAAAAGATAAAAAAAATTGTTAGTAGTGGCGCATCTAGGGTGTGGTGCGCTATTACTAGTTTAACTAGTAATGGCGCACTATTCCCTGGTGCGACATTACTAGTTTTGAAAAAAAATAAAAAAAATAATTTGTTAGTAGTGGCGCACCGTGGATGTGGTGCGCCATTAGTATTTGGAGTTTAATGGTGTACCTATATGTGGTGCGCCACTGCTGCGCCATTAATGTCCATATTAGCTATAGCCGTTTTTCTAGTAGTGTGTGGTCGGAGTAGGTTTCTCGGCTCACGTGCATGTTCAATGCAGGTAGGCAGGGTAGTCTGAAGCCGGTTGAATGCAGCGAGGAGGTCTGTTCAGTTGGGCGTGCAGCGGACGGAACTCTCTTGACCGGCGCGCCACTTCAATGCTGGCGCCGGTGAGAGGCCATGTCCGCTCTTTACCGGAGTCAATGCGGAGCGACCACTCCACAACGGCATGAATGCGAGCAACTGGCGCTGGGCGGAACGCGGGCGAGGGAGGAGGTTTTTTTTTTGGCGGGCTAGGTTAGTTAGGAGGAGGCATGACCCCCTCCCCCCCACTTTCTCTCCGGTTTGCGGGAAAATACACGTCTGGACCTCTCGACGGATCAATATAGGCCTGCGTTGAATGACACAACACGTTTAGATCGCGTGGTCCAGACATATGTATGCGGGCGATATAAGGGTCGACATTGGTTATTCCCTAAAGCCCACTTGCTCCTCCTAACCAGTCCCTTGTGCATGATCATTTTAGAAGAATTTAGTTTTGAACATGATCAATGAGGATCAAGAGCCTATGGACCCTATGGAATATCACTTGGGGGATATAAATTATCCTACGTTTGATGTTAGGGGAACATCACCCACTAGCAATAAAAATGGCAAGATACTCAAGGCAAGAGGTCCGACATTCACAACATTTGCGGATGTTTTTGTTGGTTAAATCTTGGTTAGCCACAAGCATGGACCTTATATGTTTCACAGAGCAAAAGGGCAACATGTATTGGGAGAAGATCCACAACTAGTATCATGAACAAAAGGAATATGTGGAGCCGCATCCTATCAATACTACTCGCAATGTGGCCTCTTTCCAACATAGATGGTCCACCATCCAAGAGCACGTCAACAAATTGTAGGCCCCTATGCTTCCGTGATTGGCCGAAATCAAAGTGAGATTGGAGTTTAAAGTCATGTAAGTTGAATTCATTTGTTTCATTATGATTTACATTGCCACTTTTTAGTGTCGTATTACCATGATTACTTTATTGTTTGATAGATGATGTGAGCGGTCACTTTGTACCAAAACACCAAGAAGAAACATTCCGTTTTAGCCGTTGTTGGATGAAATGGAATGGCCGACCAAAGTGGAATCAACTTGTAGAAGACCTCAAAGCCGACAACAAAAGGTTGAAGAAAAATGATGGCTCAAGCTCCAACCAATCCATTGGATTGGAGGATGACTAGAAAGAAGCTGTTGAGGAGGATGACCGAGCCACCGTGCCAATGCATGACCAGCAAGTGATGGGAAACAAGTGGGAGAAGAGGAGGGTCGCTTGTGACACTGTGGCGACAAAAATGTCCACCACATGGATGGGCATTTTTCCCATAAGGGAGAACAAGAAAGAGGCGAGGTACAAGCTCATGTTGGATGCACAAAAAGAAAGAATGGATTGGGACCTGGAGATGGTGAACAACAAGTTGCAAATTGAGAGCAACAAGTTGGGAATTGAGAAGAAGATCAACATGCACATATAGAGAGTACGAGGACAGGCCGGAACGGATGGCGTCCGGCCAGTGTTCATCACGTTGTCCATCGGTGGCCCATACCTTAAATTTCATTATGGCATGTCTGGATTGTTGAACTGTAAATTGTTTTGCTTTGTTGCGTTGTTAATTGGGATGAATTTGTGCTATATGATCTATGTGCATGGATTCATGGATCTGACGGATTGGATATGAGGACTGTGGTTGTCCGGCAAGACATCTGGCGGATTGTCCGGCGCTGTCTAGGATCACGCTCATGGTGTCCATGATTACTTAGCGAGACAGATTTGCTAAGTCCAACTGTAGATGCTGTTATAAAGTGTCAAACTGACTACTTCCCTGGGGGATGTGGCACCACACAGGGCAGGACGGCTGACGTCCAAGAGTGAAATCTGAAGGTACGGTGTGCTGATCCTACGGCGCTGAACCATCCACGGGGACACTGCGCCCCAAGGCAAGGCCGAGCAGAATCTCCTGAAGTGGGTGATCTCAAGGCATGCAGATGCCATTCTAGTTAACCGAGATGTTGTTTTCCCTAAAAAAACTGAGATGTTGTTTCTCGAAAAGAAAATCAGGTGTTTACATATTCATGAATCCTAATTGAACCTACTCCCAATATCTCTTGCTATTCTGAGGGATCTACTATATTCAACCCAAAAGAGGTAGTAGTCTATGCTGTTTCAATTGTGAAAGTCGTACTATTTATGTTTCAATTGTTTCTGAATGCACCACAGAATATTTGTGTTGTACGAGTTGTAACCCAAACAACTACTAAATGCGTCTACATCCATGTATGTATGGAAGGAATAATATTTTTGTTTCCAAATCAAAATGAAGACATAACCTATTTATGCATAAACACAGAGGGAGAAGAATGATGGTTATTTAATCTATCTGATTGCAAGTTTTTCAACAGCTACTGAATTAGTCTACTATTACCACTGATTCCACACTGGTCTCAAAAAAAAGGAAAAACTACTACTACTGACGAATGCCATCGTTGCTGAATGGACAAGTCCTGAGCCTGGGATCAGACCCCATGACAAAACAAACTCCCCCATTCCTGTTTGTTTACCCTTAGAAAAACATGCATAAATGATAGTTCATGATATAGCCTTCATTCTCCATCTGCTCCCGCACACAGCAGCAGCTGCCGTCGACAGCAGCAGCCACCGTCGTTGAATGGATAAGTCCTGAGTGTGGCATCAGACCCATTTGTTATTCCTCTGTTTTCAAAGAAACAGAGGAATCCCAAGATGTTTGTTTGCCCCTTCCAAAGAGCATGCCAAACTGCAGTACATGGCGGTTCCTGATGACAGCCTTCATCCTCCACCTGAGCATGTGACACTCTCCTCTTCCACCTCATCCACCCTTTGCAACTACCAACCGCCGGCTCCCTCCAAATCCAGGGTCTGGGGGTCATCGCCCTCTTCTCTTCCATGCCCGTCCGCCCTGTTTCCATTGTGCCCATGCTCCAGCAGTGAGCGGCAAGACTCCACACAAGCCGTACAAGAGCAGCATCCTACTGTTGGTAAAGAAACTCTCACCAGTTAACAACTACCTTCGATCTGCTGGCAAAAGGACCGACCAAAAAAATTGTAATTAAGCACTCTTCACCATTCTGCCAAGGATGATACAAAATGAACAAAATGCTAGCACACACCATATGGAGGTAAAGAGGATTGGCCTGGTTGGATTCTCATCCTGAAGATGCATTTGCTTCACTGCAGCCTAGGAAGAATGAATGGGGAATAAGCCAATAAGGACATCACAAGGTGAGGGACTTCATATACGCATCTAAATTCGATGATACTCACGAGTGTGCACAATGCAGTTCAGGAACTATTTTTGCTACTGGTGCAGTAGCACTTGCAACAGCTGAAACTGCATCCACCGGGCAGAACAGTTTGCGCATGGCTGCTGCAGTTGCAGAGGAAAGCATGATTCAAACATGGCCTTTGCTTCCAAGGAGGCTGCTCTACATAAATAAGTAAAATCATATACAATTAGCATCATATCTACCAACGGTATTGCATCTGATTGAAATGGGAAACAAACAATAAGAGTGAGGCATTTGCAGATTCATCACCAACCAGACAAAGTTGATATGTAAGCAGTCGTGCAACAAGTAAATCTTTTCGAGAAGTGACATTCTAATTTAGTGTTGACTGGTCAGAAGATACTACTTCGTTGTTGATTTCCATGCAAATGAAGAACATGTTGGGCATACCTATTTAACGATAACAGTGACCTGAATTGCCTCCAATAGTGCACTGGCATGATGTCCGGCGTATTCTTCTGAAGACCCTATACACCATTAAATTTCATTCACAACAACGATTACAATGAAGGCAAAAATACTACCTAATACTGTAGAATGTAGACTGAGTTGAAAAACTGCAAAACTTATTAGTAACACAACACAGAAATCTCACTGTTTTCCACAAGTATGCCAATAGTGATCTTTCGATCCTTAAACATGAACTTCCCCGGTAAACCACCAATTATTCGTGAGTTTTCGACAAAATGTAAACACAAGTGACCAGAAGCTATCAGAACAAACATATGAACTCCTGCACATCAAGCCAACAAAAATGATAAATAGAAGAGTATCTGGTATTTATAGCAATGCATCAGTGTGAAGAAACTGCTCACCTTAACATCAATAGAATGATCCCAAAGTCTCATTTGTATTCCATGCTCATGCCATACTGATATGTTGATCCTGACACTCAGACGGGCCAAGTAGACTACCAAGTCTCGATGAATGTCAAGAACCCAAATTTAAACGCAAAATGTGGAACACGAACGAACACCTACACAAAGAACCAAAATAAATGGTAATTACATGACAGCTTTTGCAATTTTCATTTAGGAAAAAAAATAAAAACTTGCAAAAAATTGCAGAAGGCACTGACTGCAAATTGTTAAGAAGTGGAAGTTGACATAATTGGTACTGTACATAAGGAGTGAGGTTCTACTTTAGATGTACTTACTAGATTTATGTACATGAAGGAAGATGGCCACAAGATCCCCATGTCATGCATGTGTGCAAAGAATTGAGTTACACAAGGCTAGAGGAATGTACAAGGGAACTCCAAAGCAGAGGCCTGCGTGCATAGTAAGATGGAAGCAATAGTGATGAGAATTAATCCAAGAAAAGGGTGAGGTGGAAAACACAGTCAAATATAATTATGTTACCTTGGAATCAGTCTAGCATGATTTTTGGAATGGTTCCCACTAACCCCCTGCACTGTTGTTTTAGCTCCTTGTTGCCACACCAGCAGACACTTAATTCTTGCAGTGATTTGGGGAGGCCATCCTTGGGCAGTGACCGGATGGCCGGACATGAATCGACCTCTAATCGCTTGAGGTTGGTAAGCTTGTGCAGCCCTGCAGGGAGGTGCTGAAGCTTGTCAAATCTCGAAAACTCGAGTTGCTGGAGCGAGGCGAGGAGGCAAAGGGCGTCCTCTTGCTCATTAGTGAAGCGCTCCATTTTACAAGTCCCAGAAAGGTCCAGGTGAATGAGGGAGGAAGACAGGAAGCTGCAGATGGGCACATCAAGGAGTCCCATGGCCTCGTCCGTCCGGAGCTTCTGCAGTTTGGATGAACACAGGGGGGAAACAAGCTGGTGCTGTTCCTGCTCTTCTCCTCCTCCATCCTGCAGCACCCGCATGGGATTGGGATCCCATCCAGCAAAGAATCTAGGGCTGCCATAGATGATTAATCTCCCGAGCTGTCCCCCGGCAGTAAGGAGAGGCCCCAGGCCCTTGCATATTAGATCATTTCCACAAGATTTCAATATTAATTCAGTGAGGGAGCTGAGGTTTGAGAGTGGCTCCAGCGTCCCCATGCCTTCCACACCATTAAGTTCAAGGTGTTGCAGGGAGGATGGAAAAGGGCAACAGTAAGGAGAGGAAAACGAGCTCTTGGCGGATAGGAAGAACTTTGGGCTGTCGAAAATCCGTAACCTCTGGAGGGATCGCAGTGCTTGGAGGCCTCCTCCTCCCCTGACAGGAAGAACAATTGAAGGGTTGTCAACTAGGACCAGCTCTGGGCAAAAGCGGATGTACAACTCCCGCATTGAGTCAGAGAGATTTGCCGAGAAGAGGAGCAGCCCATCTTCATCTGACGTTGTTTGTTGCATATCCAGCCCCACTGCCAGTTGTGTTATATTTTTACAATTTCTGATTTCCAATTGGGAGAGCCTTGGGAGGTGCGTGAGAAGCTCTGTCAAGTCCTTACCACTAGCAGCACCATGTAAATCCTAGACCACAAGATGCTCAAGAGGGTGTTGCCATTCCACATCACCTTCACCACCTGCTGGCACGACCACACTATCTAATTTCTCTGCAACCAATTTCTTCAGTGAGGTTAGCATCAAAAGGTGGTTCAGCTCCAGAGGTGGGCACTCCACGAGATTCAGTGACTCGAGGCCTACCAGTTTATTGAATGCTAGCACTTGGTCTAAGCTTTGCAAATCATCCTTCCCAAAAATATACACAGAGGATGACTTTGAGTCGTACAAAAACATCTGTAGTAACTTCACACCTCGTATTTTAACAGAACTCAATGTTTCAGTCCAGGGGATAGGCACCAACAAGAATTCTGGACAGTCCTCTATCTGAAGCTCTTGCAATTCAGGAAAACAATCAATGTCAGTGTGGTTTGAAAATGGCAACTCCAAGAGTTTAAGGCAGTCTCTAATAATCAGGACTAGCAAAAGAGGAAACATATGTTGAGTGTCATGTGATAGTACCCAATTTTCAAAACAACCCAAGCCAACAAGTTCAAGCCTTATTAGCCTGCAAAAGCTTTGCTCTATAACAAACTGCTTTATTGTGGCAATATACTCCAATACTAGTTTACTAATATCAAACATCTTCCCTAAAGAAGGGAGACATTGCCAAGAAACACCAGAGAGATGAAGAGATTGAAGGGCTTCAACGGCAAGATCATCCCCCAGCCATGTTGGACAAGAAGGGCATCCATGCCCTTTGATGCACAACTCTTGAAGGTATCTATGTGGTTGAAGGCTCTCAAGGACAACTGCTTCCATAACAGGCTCGGTATTAGACCGCCTACTATCCCAATCTAATGTTAACCTCTCCAGATAGTTTTTCTCCATCAAATTTGCTTTGGATGCTTCTTCTTCTGTCTGCATATTCTCAAGGTTATAGATGCCAAGCTCCCGTAATTCAGTCAAATGCTCTAGTTGCTTTGGTTCAAATCCTTCACTTTCTTTATTGACTCTAAATACCTTCAACTCTTCTAAGAGTCTGAGATTCCCCACATTATAGATACCTGAATGAAGCTCATCACTTGGGGTATAAAAATGATGCAATTTTGCAAGGTTGCTCAAGTCTTTGGGTAAATCACAACAACTGTACCACCAACCAAGATCCAAAATCCTTAAATGATAAAGTCTAGAAATGGCAAGTGGCAAATGAATCCCCCTACCATACTTTGTCCCCAAACATAGGTATCTTAGGTGGAGAAGTGCTGAGAAGTTATGCAAAATGGACTCCACAGAATATGGCATGTCAACTAAATGGAGAACACGAAGAGCATTTGCTTCTCTAAACAAATCACCCAAAACGTTCGCAATACTTTCATCCATTTTTCCAAATAACATCAAAGTGTGCAACTGTTTAATATTCAACATTGTCTTCAGCTTTCTCAGTTGAATCTTGAAGTTTTTATGAGACACTGTATCATCATCTATAATGATAGACAAGTGACGAATGGATGGTTGAACTTCAACTGATCCCACGTTGGAGCTATGCAAACAAATACAATCATGAGATGCAACTTGCAATGCTAAATCATGTAGCAGGTCATGCATGACATAATATGAATTACCATTAGTTTCCTCTTCTCTGAAAAATCCATGTGTGGCCAAATCTTTTAAATTGCTCAAACCTATATCTTCAAATGTTTGGTTTCGGGCACCAAGTTGTAAGATGTCTAGTCCTATCCACAAGTTGATCAGGTGGCTGCTACTGAAGTGAAAATCTTCAGGAAACAATGCTGAATAGGTAAAACATTGTTGCAGATGAAAAGGGAGATAGTCATAGCTAAGCTTCAAGGCAGGCATAATTTCATTAACACCGGTCTGCCTCTCCCATTCTTTACTTTCTAGGACCCTTCTCCAATGACGCAAATTAAGGTCCTTCCTCAGTAATCTACCAACAGTTTTTGCTGCAAGTGGTGATCCCTTCAGTTTTAGCATAATCTTTTCTCCAATTTGAAGCAAAAAGGTGTGATCCCTTCTACATTGATCATCACCAAAGACAAATGCATGGAATAACTCCCTAAAATATTTAGATTCTATACCTTCCAACTGTATTGAATGGTCAGCTGTTCTAACCATCTTTGCTATTGCTGGAAACCGAGTTGTGACTAGAATCATGCTACCAGTTTCTTGTGATTTTTTGAGTGGTAGTAATAACCTTTCCCAGTCATCCTCATTACTACACCCCCATATATCATCCAATACAAGCAAGAACCTTTTCGATTTTAATCTCTGTTCAATCAACTCTTCGGCTCTACCATTTTTTTCACCTTCAACTGGAGGGATATTTGTTTTAATCTCTTCTAGCAGCTTATTCAAATTGAAACTGAGCGACACACATACCCAAATAAGTACTTGAAAATGATTTTGAACTTGTTGGTCTCTGTATATGTGTTGTATTAGAGTTGTCTTCCCTATTCCACCTGGACCTACAATCAGAAGCACACTCAAACCCTTTCTATGGTATTTGCCCTTGGTCATATCATGTATGATCGTATTCGTGATATGGTCCCTCCCATATAGTTTTGGCTCTATACTCTGACTAGTGGTGATGAGACGAGTCTGGGCAATATCTGGGACAGTCATACGGTCACAACACTGCAGAATCTTGGTAACTTCTTTACGCACAGGTTTCATTTGCTCTACAATGTGCTTCATTCTTTCAGACACATCAACCCTATTAAACCTCAACATTGGTGTTTCTTCCACATGCTCTCTTTCTGGTGCACCACAAAGAGTTGACTGGCCATAGTTATAATCGTGAACATGTGAAGAAGATGAGCAAGGGAGGAGTTTACCAAGCTTCGGCATGCGTCCATTGAACTCCTCCTCATCAACCTGATTGGCGTTTGGTGTTGAGGCATTGTCGCGTGGCCTCTTCCTAGCATGTGACCAAGCACAACCAATCTGTTTGCAACGACCTTTCAAGGTGTGATGAGCATTGAGAGCAAGGTCGTGGATGCCGCCCTTGGCATGCTGGTCCATGGCATCGTATGTGCCATGGAGCTCGTCGTGGATGCGAAAGTAGTCCAGCTCATCCAACAAATCCTCTGCACAGTGCGCCGAGTGCCGCAACTTCCCCAGCAGCTTCTCCATGGCCTCACCACAGATCTGCTTGCGACTGGCAGTATCGAGCGTGGCCTGCACCAGTAGCAGTTCCATCTGCAGGGCCTCAATGTTGAGTCCCAAGTTGTTGGTAGAATCCCAAGCCTTCAGCAAACCATCGGCAATGGGGGCCAGGGCCTTGCCCACCACCCATTGCGCCGTGCTGAGGAGCACGTCCATCTTCTCCTCCTCCTATGCAAGCCGATGTATCAATGATCTGCAATGTGAGGACCTGAAGGAATCAAGAGAAATTCAGTGGGTAATGCACACCAAGTACGTAGAAGTAAATAATACTCTCTATGGAGAAACTTAATTATACTTGTAAATTATTGCTGTCAAGTACCTGCAGGAGCAGAAGCAGCAGAGGAATGAATAAATAGCAGGCAGTCGTTGCTAGCGCCAGTCTTGAGAGGGCATGCGCATCAGCCTATACGCCTGAATTTCCTAATTATCTCCGACCAACGCATCGCCATGGATCAACACTAAATTTTTTTTACTGATCGGCTTCAGACCTCATGGGGCGGTCTTCAAGGCGCAAGCGCATCAACCTGCAAATGACATTGTTTTTACTTTCATAGTTCACCATGCCTTCCAATCCACCAAGCATAGGTTGGAAGCATTCTGACGGGAAACATAAAGCTTCGAGGACAGACGTACTAGAGTATCCTAGATTACTCGCCCAATTAAGCGTAGATAGGTTCAGATTAAGAAGGTGTGGTAGTTACCTGGAGATATATCCAAGAGCTGCTGCCTAGTCTTCCCTGAGGTATACAATCTATGGGAAAGAGGGGATGATATTGGTGATTCCAGATCTTCTGAATATATACAAGGGGAGTCACGGAAGGTATAAAAGTTTCTCCTTCATTCTCAATTATTGCTCCTACGGGAGCGATCTGCTGGACTATTTGGAAACTTAGAAATAGTGTGATCTTTGACAACAATAGGGTGAATGACCCCTGTGTTCCTTTTACTCTGTTCCTTAAAAACTTAAATGATTGGAATATTTTGCAGACAAATCCCGCAAGAAATAAGTTGATGGAGGCTGGAGTGAAGCTAGTAAGTGAGGTGGCAGAAGAAATATTTAAAGCAGCTCATGGGTGGCGCCTGAAGACCGGAAGGATTGAAGGGTGACTACAGGAAGACCTCGTTGCTGCGAAGATTTCTGTTCCTGTCATTTCATTCTGGCTTGCTTCGTTTTGCTGGTTTAAGACAAGTGGGTGGTCTTGTAAGCACCTATGTTAAGACTGTAGTGTTGGTGTAGCCTCTGTTCTTATAACAGAGTTGTTAACGTTCTGGGGGCTGGATTTTCATGAATTCAGGCCTCGGACCACTCCCGTAGGTTTCTTTCTTGCCTTGAGGGTTCCGGGGAGGGGAAGGGATGGCTTCTCCTTCTTCCTCAATCTTGCAAAAAGTATTTCGTAGGGGAGTGGAGTGTCATGCTTGGTGGTTTCTCTCTTTTCTTTCTTGTAGCAAGACTTGATGATTTCTCTTAATGGAAATCGGAGAGAATGCTCTCTTTTATCAAAAAAAAGACTGTAGTATCCTAGATTACACGCCCAATTAAGCTGAGATAGGTTCAAATTAAGCTGGTACGATAGTTACCTGGAGATATATCCAAGCGCTGCTGTCCAGCCTTCACGAAGGTATACAGTCTAGGGGAGAGAGGGGATGATATTGGGGATGCCAGATCTTCTGAAGATATATACAAGGGGAATATGATGGAAGGTACCATACAACTTCCTCCTGCATTCTTAATTATTCTGAAGATATATAAAGTACTGTATTTGGTGACAAGCCCCACCATTAATTGGAACATTGCAAAGTTTATACATCATGTGATAAAATATGGCTGCATGCATCGATTGATGCAGAAGGCCGGGATCATCCTCCTTTTCAAATAAAAATGTGATCCAAATCAACACCAACATACTGTACTGGGGAGGTAGACTACATGTGCCGACATGATCAAGTGGTCGAGTTAGGCAGAAGGTACAAGAAGAGGGGAAAAAAGAGTAGTTGCGCTTATAATCTACTCCCTCCGTTCCTAAATATTTGTCTTTTTAGAGATTTCAAATGGACTACCATATGCGGATGTATATATTAGAGTGTAGATTCACTCATTCTGATTTGTATGTATAGTCACTTGTTGAAATCTCTAGAAAAACAAATATTTAGTAACCGAGGGCCAAATATTTAGGAACGAAGGCCCTTAGTTCCTAAATATTTTTCCTTTTAGAGATTTCAAATGGACTACCACATACGGATGTATATCGACATATTTTAGAGTGTAGATTCACTTATTTTGCTCCGTATACAAAAGACAAATATTTAAGAACGGAGCTAGTATCTATCTATGCGTGTCCATCTCAACCATTGCAAACAAATTAGTTCTAATCCCACTTGTCTGTGCTGCATGCTTGAAATTGAAATGGTAATATGCGGTGACAAAATTAGCAAACCGCGTTTTGTTAATGATTGGAAAAAATAATCACTAACAGTTCATGATTCTTTGGTTGGTAAACTGTGAGAATTCTTGAAATCCATCTGCTCTGCTCCCATGGCTTCTGCTGAATAACACGGTGACTTGTGAAACGAAACACCGATTTCAGCTACAGCATACCTTCGCGAGGCGGAGAGGAGAGTGGGCATCTGGTCGGCGCCGCTGAGGAGATGCCGCCGGCCACTTGCCAGCCTCCTCCTTGCTCATTCTCTGTGTGGTTCGAATCCCCCTCCCGTCTTCCTCCTTGCCCTTGCCCGCCCATTATCGCTAGGGTTGGGATCTTGAGTGAGGGATAGCAGAGGCGGCGGCGGAGGAGAGGAGGCTAGCAGGGGAGGGGCAGACCAGGGCCGGTGGACGCCGCCGCCGTCGCCGTCGCCCGGAGCAGCAGAGCTCGCAGCGAGGGGAAGGGGCCGGCCGGCGAACCACACAGACACACGCCACGGAATCAGCACAGTTGAATCAGGATCGGACGCAACCTAGCAGCTTGTAGTCTGCCTCATCGTACCGTCTTGTTTTTTTTTTTTGTGACACAACTACAAATCTTAACGTCAGATTTTTTACATGAAAAATCAAATGTTTTTATGACACTTTATGTTTGCCGAGGATGGCAGTTGGCAAACATGACAAATTCATCTCGGTTCCTTTTATTATCAGAAATTGTCATGATTGCAAACTAATTCTTTTATTCTTGCGGCAACGCAAATTGCAATAAAAACGTTCGATTTGTCATCATTAAAGATCGGATTAGACTTTTAGCGTTACCTTTGTTTTTAATTTTGAGGGAACTGATCCGTGGACATCATTTTTTTACCGACTAACAATTTATTTGCCCAATCACAATTTTTTGGCCATTAGTTTCTTTCTCTTTTTCTGTGCGGTTGAGGGGGTGGAGGTGGGAGGGGGGCGGTGGCTGACCAGCCTAGCTCCTGATCGGTCAACCCAATCCCCTTTCGATTGGTCAAAGCCTAGCTGTTAGATCCTTGTCAACGATGTCATCTTCCTCAAACATATCTGCCACTTCTTCCACCCCCTTGGTCCCTTGTTGCAAGTTGTCGTATGGCGTCAGAGTCGTCATCATCATCATCAGCAGCAGCGTCCGAGTCCCACTCCTCCTGGCTTTCGCCCCCACTTGCTTCCTCCTCTTCAGTCGGCGTTTGTGCTCCATTGGGCATCGAGTATAGTTCGGTGAAGGCCTGACAGACAGCAAGATAAAGATCAATCGACCAATTTGCAGCGAAAGCAGAATAAGTATGGCAAGATTACAATTGAAAATAAAGTGGGCATACCTTGTCTGGAGTGCTAGAATGGTCGAGTGGCGGAATCCTCCTGGCTCCTCGAGGGTTGTCTTTGTTCCCAGTGACGCGGCCATCCACCTCTCCAGTGTGGCGTCGTCGACTGCTTCTGGATGGATCCGAGTCTCATCCTCGGTTCCACAGTACAGCCACATGCAATGGCCTCGGTACTGAAGAGGCTGGATGCGTCACCTAAGAAAGACCTCCAGAAGGTCCATACCCGTCACTCCTTCCCGAACTAACTGGACTACGCGCTCCATCAGCATCTTCACTTGGGCTTTCTCCTCAGGGAGCACCTTCAGAGAGGAGGGCTTCTGCGCTCGGTCCATAGAAAACGGAGGGAGACCACTCGACTGCCCCGACGTCGACTCATTTTGGCAGTAAAACCATGTCGACTGCCATCCTCTGACCGACTCAGGGAGAGTCATGGCCAGAAAGGTGCTCTTGTTTCTCATCTGGCTCCCCAGACCTCCACACATCTGAATAACCTTGGTCTTATCGTCATCTGGACTCGCCTTTTTCACTGTCTGAGAACGACAAGTGAATATGTGCTTGAACAGACACCAGTGCGGTCGGCAGCCCAAGAAGTTCTCGCACATGGACACGAAGGCAGCAAGGTAGGCGATGGAATTCGGATTGAAGTGATGGAGTTGCGCCCCAAAGAAATTCAAGAAACCACGGAAGAAAACACTCGGAGGCAGAGAAAATCCACGGTCGACGTGGGTGGCCAGAAGAACACACTCACCCTCTTCCGGCTGTGGTTGCCACTCGTTCCCCGGGAGCCTCGCTGCTCCGTGGGGGATCAAACCCTCGTTGGCCATCTCCGTGAGATCCTTCTCGGTGATGGTCGACCAGATCCAATCCCCTTGGACCCAGCCTTGCGGCAGGCGGGACCTTGACGAAGACCCGCCCCGACTGGTCGTTCGCCCTTTCGCCTTCCCCGTCGCCGTCGCCTTCTTCGCGCGCTCCAGCGCCGCCGTCTTCTCCTTCACCATTGTTGCGGTGAAGCGTCGAGGAGCGATTAGGCGGAGAGAAGGCGAGCGCGATGGGCGAGGCGGAGAGGGCAGGGGGAAGAATGGAGAGATACTGTTCAAAAACCCTCGCCGGGCGCCTTTATAAGAGCACTTCCAAGTGGATGACAAGTGGGCCCATGCAATCCAATCACATCCCGAAACAGTCGCGCGTACGCGATACGTGGTGAAAAAGTTGGCGCGGGAATCGAGGCATCTATGCCCTATCCCATCCGAGCGCCGCGGTCCGCCCCGCTTCGTGCGCTTCCCCAAAATTCGGATCCCACAAAATCCGCGAACAGCAGATCGATCCGTCAGACAAGAGATTTCCTGCGATCCGTCGCTTGGAGATTGCTAAGTTCAAAAGTTCACTCGACGAGAGAAAAGAATGTATCAAGGCGACTGAAAGAAAAGTTGCTGATTGTCAACAAAGAGATTATTGGTCCAAGACGATACATATCCAGAACGCAAAAGCAGGTCGGAAATAATATCAACTCCTTCCTCACTCAAACCTCGATCCATTCGGGGGCTAATGATGAAGTCATGTACCTAGGGTAGGGTCATAGACTTGATCGAAGTACCCTACCCAAGGACACCTTCAGAAGAAACTGTCTTCCAGTCGACCAAGAGAGACTTCACTCGACGGACTCGAAGGACTCGACCATGAAGAACCACTCTGCAGTGTAACGGTCTGTAATTAAGTAGTCTTTATGGCATTTAGGACACTTTATGTAAGGCGTTACCAGTAACGCCTAGACTTAATATACTTTAAACCCTGCATTACTGAGGGCTGGAGGGGTCTGGCGGACACTATATAAGGCACCCTCCTCCTCAGTGTAAAGGGTTCGCACCCCTGTAATCTATATACACATAATCCAGTCGACCGCCTCTGGGCTCCGAGACGTAGGGCTATTACTTCCTCCGAGAAGGGCCTGAACTCGTACATCCTTGTGTTCACAACTGCTCCATAGCTAGGATCTTGCCTCTCCATACCTACCCCCCATTCTACTGTCAGACTTAGAACCACGACACTCGCCGCACCGGCCACGTGGAGGCCCGTCTGTCCCGGTTTGTGTAAGAACCGTGACTAAAGGTCTAAGGCATTAGTATCGACACTTTAGTCTCGGTTCAAAAACCGGGACAAATGGCCCTTACGAACCGGGACAATAGGCCCTTTTTCTACTAGTGCCTTGTCGGAGGAGCAGCGTCGGCGGTTTGCCGAGATCAAGGCTGAGGTGGTCGACGCGTTATACATCGATGCGCTCACGACAGATTCGGATATCGTGGGTGAAAACTACATGATCTTTGTGACGTTAGAAAGCGCGCGTTAGGCCGGTGGCCAACGAAGACGAGGTCGATCCCTCTGGCCTATATGTTTTTTTTTTTGAAACGGAGTCTGGCCTATATGTTTGATGAGTCAATGAATTGTGCGACAATTTTTCTATATATATAATGTAGTCTTAAATGAATCGAGAAATGCATTGGAGCAATCAGGTGCCACACACCCCTATATGAAAATAGCATTAAAAAATATATCAGAATTTTTTTAAAAAAATCGGAAATTTGAGATATGAAACCTGAGTGCTCATTGTACACTCGTGTTCATTTTCGTTACCACGGGCACCCAAAAATTTCAGATTTTTTAAAATTCCCTAATATGTTTTTAATGCTATATCTATATAGAGGTCTGTGGTACCCGAGAGCCATAGATCCTCTTCCATGTCTAACTACTTTATGATGATGCATTCTTAAATTAATTATTCTTAGTATGGTAGAACGTAGCTTTGCTGTTTAATGATGCATCAAAGTAGTTACAACACGTGTTTCAACTGAATTTTGACTAAAAATTTGCGTGTGAAATTCTGTAGACAAAATTATAGGAGAGCTGCTAGTTGTGAAACAGTGATTTTCCTAAAAAAATAATTAGTAAACTAGGATAGGAAGCACTTTTGGTAGTTTTAGTATAAGGGGTAGATACCCTAATGCAAGGGAAATTTAGCTGTGAAGATTGTTAAACAAAGGACCCCCACAGCTGACGAACGTTCACCAACTACGTACTGCTCTACTAGGGTTGCAGTTGCTAACCCCGGGATGGCATTTTTTTGTGTGTATTGGGTGAGTTGGTGTGGCATTTTGCAAAACCATCATAAAAGTTCCTTCTTTAGATATTTTATTGGAGGTATTTTTTTCCCGAAAACTGCCATCCATGGATGGAGATCGTGCGGTTCGGGGCCGGGGTTCGCTGGCACAACGTCCTTAACTAATGTTTGCCCTCCACCACCTCCTTGTCGTCGCCGCCGTTCTCCCTCTGCTGCGTCTCCGGCAAATCGAGTACGGGTACGGCCATCGCTGCCTCTTAGAGCATCTCCAGCCTCGCCCCTAAGAGGCCCTCCCCAGGCGTTTTTTCCGCGCCCCCAAGAGGCCCTCCCCAGGCGTTTTTTCCGCGCCAGCACCGAAAAAACGCCCCAGTAGCATCCCCAGGACGCCGAATTCCGCCTGCTCGACCCGTTTTTGCGCCCGGCGATTGCAGGCCGAACCCGGCGCACTGGGGGGCGCTCGGGGGCTCCGACGCAAGGGAAAAGCGCTCATGGGGCCACATTGTCAGGCGAAAAGTCAAGCCACCTGTCCAGATTCGCCTTCGACCCCCCGCTCTCGGCCACCACCTTGCGCCACCGTGCCGATCCCGATGCCGTCCATCGCCCACCGCAGCTAGATAGGTCATTTCCCGCCGGAAAAAGTAGAGGTTTCGCCGAGGCAACTTCTCCGTCGCCGTCCGGGCAACTTTTCCGGCGTTCCGGCTGCGCAGGGCCTGTACACCGGCGGGTTTGCGCCCACCTCGCCCGCAAGGTGTTTGGTGATTTGCCAGGCCCGGCGATGGACTCTGAAGATGAGGAGGTGCTCGCGGCGTTGCTGGAGGAGGAAGCCGAAGCCGACGTCCAGGAGCAGGAGCATCTCATGGTGCTCGCCGCCCTTGCCGGCCTGCTCGCGAGCAGTGAAAAGCCGCAGCGAGGTGGCTCGGCGCCTGGGCGGGTGAAAGCAAAGAACCGGCATCGTCTAGAAGGCTACTGCATGCTCTACTCGGACTACTTCGCCGACGCTCCATTGCACGGTGAGAAAACATTTCGGCGCCATTATCGGATGAGCCGAAAGCTTTTCCTCCGAATTCTGAATTCCATCCGGGAGTACCTGCAACCTAGACTGACTATCTCAATATGCGTCAGGAGATCTGAGACCCACAAGTGCATCAAGAACTGCAACACGATCTGGTGGAGCATCTATGGAGGCTCAAGGGCGAGGCCGGGGCGATGCGGGAATGACGTGTGATGAAACTTGAGTTTTTATTTGTTAAACTATATAATTTGTATTGAACTATTTGATTTATGTGATGAAACACGCCGAACTATGTGGCGAACTAATTAATTTCTATTTATATGTGAAAATTCACGCCGAAACACGCCGAATTGTGCCGAATATGGGCCGATTCATGCAGATACCGGGTCGTTTTTGGACACACAATTGGACCGAACACTGGGCCGAAATCGGCGCCTGGGGGCGACCAGGGGGCGACGGCTAGGTGCCCAAGCGCCCCAGCGCCGAGTATACCGCCGGCTCATCCCCAGGCCGCTCTTTTTTGACGCCCTAGAAGGCCGAACGGCTGGAGATGCTCTTACATCCGACCTGACCTGCTGGATCCTGCTCACTTCTCTTTCGATCAAGGACACGCCGCGCACGGCAGGTGTTCAACGGAACGTCACCACGGATGGATGTTTGCCTCGTGCTCTCCGCAAGAAAGCCGTACTTCTCCCTGCTGTCCAGCGATTCAATATATCCAGTATCTCTCTCTCTCCAGGCTAATGGCCTTTTTTTTTACCCCCTTTCCATTAGCTTGCCGCATGCAGTGTGCTGTTCACCAGCCAATCAATTCAGGTCTGCTAAGCAGTGTCATACATGAAGCAAGTTGCAAGACACACGGTGTAGGCTGGAGTGGTCAGGCGTCCTTGAAACAAAAGGTGAGTGGGGCTGGGGCATCCTCCCTCTCTCAATATACTCCTGCCTGTAGTGGTTAACTGGTTATGCTCATTCAGTCGTGAAGTTTGCTGTCTTCTGTCCCTACTAATTACATTACCTGTATCCCGACTACTGTTTACTACTCCAGCTGCAAAATTCGTATACTAATCTCGATTTTCACTGCTACTACAATCCAAGCCCATGTGCCAGCGGCAAGCTCCATGTTGGGTTAAAGTGAACAAAGGGTCCCATCGATCGATGAGTTCCTTGATTACGACCTCCATCTGTTCCCAAGTCTTCTCATAGCTAGCTAATAAGTACAGCCAGCCAAGTTGATGTCAGTTAACAATGTGTCACTGTCTGAACCACGTTCAGACCTGCAGGCTCCCGTTAATTAATCCATGGCGCCAAGCCTTCACGCAGCTAGCAGTAGCTAAGTGCTGCTTAACAGTTAATTAATGGTGTGCCAGTTGATCCAGAGAGGGCTGATAGCTCAAAGCCACACACGGTCTGGGATTGCTGTGTAAAGAGAAGTAGCTTGCGGTAAACGTGTGCTTCGAGCAGGGACGTATTCGTGCTTATATAGACAATACAGATTACAAGGTGCAGGTGGTTAGGAGTCTTTTCCCCTACTCCAAGCTACATAGGATGAGGATAAACTCAAACTAACAACCTACGGATATGTACGTACAACTACGCCAATTACATCATCGTGACATACATGTCACGTTACACAACTAGCCTATCATCTAACATCCTCCCTCAATCTCAACATGTGAAGGTTTAGATTGTTCTTGAAGGCTTGAAGTTGTCGAGCTTGCAAGGGTTTGGTGAAACCATCAACAACTTGATCTCCAGTTGGAATGAACCGTACTTCCAACAATTTCTGTGCAACTCTTTCACGAACAAAATGATAATCAATTTCTATATGTTTTGTTCTTGCATGAAACACAGGATTAGCAGAAAGATAAGTTGCTCCAAGGTTATCACACCACAGTTGTGAGATATGTGATCTCCCAATGCCCAATTCATTGAGTAATGTTTCTATCCACATCACCTCTGCAGTTGCATTTGCCAGAGACTTATATTCAGCTTCTGTATTTGACCGAGACACAGTTGCTTGCTTCTTTGCATTCCAAGATATGAGATTTGAGCCAAGAAAGACAGCAAAGCTGCCAGTGGATCGCCTATCATCAGGGCATCCAGCCCAATCTACATCTGAAAAAGCACTTACTTCTGTTGAGGAAGACTTACACAATTTTAGTCCTGTTTCAACACTTCCTTGAAGATACCTCAAAATTCTCTTTACAGTTGTCCAATGCACTGTGGTAGGAGCATGCAAAAACTGACAAACCTTATTAACAGAGAAGGAAATATCTGGTCTTGTTAGAGTTAAATACTGGAGTGCACCAACTACACTTCTGTATTTTGTTCCTTCCTCTGGACTCAATAACACTCCTTCATGCAAAGACAACTTATCAGTTGTAGACATGGGTGTCCTAGAAGGTTTGCAGTCTTTCATGCCTACACGCTTGATTACATCTCTGGCATATTTTTCTTGAGTCAACACTATACCATCATGTACCTTTTTAACCTCAATACCTAGGAAGTAATGTAACTCTCCTAGATCCTTAAGGGCGAACTCATGTTTTAACTGTTTTAGCAATGCTGAGGTGGCCTCTTGAGATGAACTAGCAACAATTATGTCATCAACATAAATTAACATGTATATCATCACCTTTCCCTTTTTAAAGAAGAACAAGGAAGTATCTCCCTCGGAAGCTCGAAACCCAAGTTGTTGTAGCTTTGCACTTAGCCTTGAATAACAAGCTCTAGGGGCTTGTTTAAGACCATACAGAGCTTTGTCCAATTTGCACACATGATTTGGTTTTGACCCATCTTCAAACCCAGGTGGTTGTTTCATATAGAATTCCTCTTCGAGAACGCCGTGTAAGAACGCATTCTGTACATCCAATTGGCGAAGGTTCCATCCCCTGGAGACAGCAACAGACAAAACAAGTCTGATAGTAGCAGCTTTAACAACCGGACTAAACGTGTCCTCATAATCAATGCCATATCGTTGTTTAAAGCCTTTGGCTACCAACCTAGCTTTGTATCTCTCTATTGTACCATCAGGTCTTTTCTTGATTTTATAAACCCATTTGCAATTTATAATATTCCTCCCTTGCTTGTGAGGAACTAAGTGCCACGTTTGATTTTTTATGAGTGCATCATACTCAACATTCATAGCATTTTTCCAACTTACGTTATTTAGGGCTTCAGCTAGGTTCTGTGGTTCTCCAGTAGATGCAAAATTTGCAAACTTAAAGTTCCTTTCATACCTGATCGTCCCATCCTTGTACACTGTGGGCTTTAAAATACCTTTCTGAGATCTTGTAGTTACTCGCCGAGGTGTAGTATCGACGGCCACAGAAGATCCCGATCCGCCACCTCGTACTGGGTCCAGCCTGCCCAGCACAGGCGAATCTCCCTCGCCTGTCGCGCGCCTGGGCTGGCTCGGATCCCGCGCATGTGGGCCTGGCGAGAGCGACCCGCTGTCGCCGGACAGCGCACGATCCGCGGACCGACCGCCATCATTGCTTCGGGCCCGCTCCGCCCTGTCTCCACTCGGCACGCGACAGCTGTCACATGCAGCCGGTAAACCACCGCGCCGCCCGACCGAGCGGCAGACCCAGCCGACGCGTCATCCGCTGAGTGGCCACCCGCAGATCCTGGAGAAGGCGGCGTCTGCGGCGCCTCCAGATCCTCCTCGGGATCGCTTTCCGCGCCAGAACCGTTAGGTTCAGAGTCGGCAGGCGGATCCACCTCGTGTCCTGCGCCTGGCTGAGTAGCGCCCTGTTGCTGCATAAAATCACGATGGTTTTGGGTGGCGTTTTTTTATTTTTGCCACAATTAATAAGGCTATTACTACACAATTGATCATCAGCAATATTCTCACCCCCTTGATCGATTGGGTTCAAAAGTTCTGGAGGCAACAGAAGTATTTCAGAACGTAATTTTGCTCCGGCATTGGGATGTAAAGTAGAGAAAGGAAAAATGTTTTCATCAAAAACTACATCCCTTGAAATATAGACACGTCCTGTAGAAATATCAAGACATTTGAAACCTTTATGGAGATTACTATACCCAAGGAAAGCGCACTGTTTGGATCGAAATTGGAGTTTGTGCTTGTTATACGGCCGAAGGTTAGGCCAACAAGCGCAACCAAAGACTCTAAGAGCTGAGTAGTTGGGTTTTTCATGATATAATCTTTCAAGGGGGGTTTCAAAGATGATAACTTTACTAGGCAAACGGTTGATCAAATATGTGGCGGCAATGAAAGCTTCATCCCAAAACCTGAGGGGCATGCAAGCTTGGGCAAGAAGAGATAAACCAAGCTCAACTATGTGCCGGTGTTTCCGTTCTGCTGAGCCATTCTGTTGATGAGCATAAGGACAAGAAACATGGTGAGAGATGCCAATTTTTGTGAAGAAGGAGTTGAGTTTTTCATACTCCCCACCCCAGTCTGTTTGAAGAGCAAGGATTTTACGATTGAACTGCCTTTCAACAAGGTTTTGAAAGTCATGAAATTTTTGGAAAACTTCAGACTTGTGTTTAATGAGATAAATCCAAGTGAACTTGCTGAAGTCATCTATGAAACTCACATAATTTTTTTTTCCTACTGTTTCAACAGCAGGCCCCCAAACATCGGAGAAGACAAGTTCTAAAGGAAACTTTGATTCACTTATCGACTTTGGATATGGTAGCTGGTGACTTTTGCCCTTTTGACAAGTGTCACATACAAACTCATTGTGGAAAGAAATATCACATGGGAGATTATTGTTGCTAACAATTTTCCTAACGATGACTGAAGAAGGATGACCTAAACGCCGATGCCATCTATCTGAAGATACTTTGATGGCACTGAGCACTTGCTTCTTGGCGTTTCCCCCCACGTGTTTGATAGGATAGAGACCTCGTCTACCCTTGCCTCGAAGTAGAACCTTCCTCGTTCCCTGTTCCTTGACAAGAAAAAATCGAGGATGAATTTCAACGAAAGTGTTGTTGTCGGTGGCAAGCCGACTGGCTGAGATTAGGCTTTTATCAGCTTCAGGGACATGAAGAATTTTGTTTAGGTGAAGATCGCGATCAGGGGTGTGTATAGCCGAATAACCAACGTGTTGTATAGCCATACCTGAACCGGATGCAGTGTGGATCTGCTCGCCGCCGGTGTACCTGTCGCGCACCGTCAGTTTCTCCAAGTCGCCAGTGATGTGGTCGGTGGCGCCGCTGTCCAGGTACCAATTTGTGTCTACCCATCCTGTTGGCTCAACAGGATGATCTGAAGCTTCAAATTGAGAGCATGAAGGTCAAACTGCGACATCTTCGGAAGCTTCATCCTGTTGTCTGTTGACTCCACTCAGAAAGTAAGATATTTTATTAACTATCTGAAGTGTTCAGTAACCTACAAGATCTTAACTATTTCTTCTTGAAATCTTGTTGTTAGTTACCCAACAACTTGGGTATCCGGCGTGTCGAGGATGGAATTAAGCTTAGAGAGATTAACCTGAAAGAAGAAATAGTGAAGAGATTGGTAAGACAAATGGAAAGAGAAGAAGAGCATGCAGCCGAAAGAGAAGCTCAACCTAAACAAAGCTCTTCTGAAGAGGACAGTAATGATGAGGGGCCATTGTGAGGGTCGAGGCTGTAGGAGAATGACACCAAGGAAGATGAGCAGGAGCGGAGGTGTGGAGGAAAACGAGCAGGAGTGTCCGCTAGAGTTCGAAGCCACCGTCGTCACTGGCAACTGTGAGTAGCTCGTGGTGGAGCCAGTGATCCGGCTGCGGTGGGAATGTGATGGCCGCCCTGCCTCCTCTCTTCTCATGCCTGCGTCTGAGCGCTCGCACCGCCATGGTCGTGGATCCGCGGATCCCACCGCCGTTAATCGCTACGAGGAGGTCGAGCTGGAATCCTGGCCTTAGTGCGGACCCAGCCACGGCCAGGAGTGCCATGGCCTCCTTCTCAATCTGGGGAAGAGAAGGAAGGGAGAGGAGAGGAGGAGATCGCCCGATGCGGAGAGCGAAGCCAGTGGCAGTGTAGGGGAGAGATGTTGCGGTGCGGGAGAGGCGGGCCGGTGAGGCGGCGGGCACGCTGGTGGTCGGCGGCGGGGTGGCGGCGTCGCCAGTGCAGCCGGGTCGAGTGGTAGACACAAAGGAGCGCGGATTGAGTTCTTATAAATGTAGGGTTTAATTTGTAAAAAAAACAGAACGTTTCCTCAGATCCACTAAAAAAGGGATTGCGGGTTCAATTACCAAAAAGTACAAGGATATTTTTGTAAAAAAGCCGTGACGGACGACCAGGAACCATCTGTGCTTTATTATTATTAGGGATAGATAATTAAGTTCAACCTTCCTTTTTCCGTTACCAGGAATTTCAACCGCACAGATCTCTAATGCATGCACATTGCTTACTGTGCGTTCACCAACAAATCAATTGCGGTCTGGTCTACACTTCGTACGTGAAGCTAGCTGTTGTCACCCACTGCCTCAGCCTCATGCCGACACGACAAACGAAGGTGAGTGAGGCATCCTCCCTCATTTTACTCCTGCCTGCCTGTTGTCATTGGTGCTCATCCAGTTGTAAATAAACTGAGCCCTGACTGTCTTTTGCCACTACTAATTGTTACGTGTAACCCTGATTTTGCTGCCACACTATTATTTACAAATCCACTTGCGACATTATATACTAACTAATCTTGATCAATGCTACAAATCCAACCCCATGCGAGGACGCACGCTAGTGGCCAGCTGGTCCTCGCTTGCTTAACGTGAACAAAGGTCCATCGATCGGCTCATCACACCAGGGTTTCTTAATTAGGATCTCGATCGATTCCAAAGCCTGGCAAGCCTAAGCCAATTCTCAGTTAACATCTGTATCATGTTCAGGCCTACAGGTTTCGTCTACTTATTTAGCAGGACCACAGATTAATCCCCATGTAAGTCTTGTCATAGCTATAGCCAAGTGGTTTAGCACACAAAACATAGCCTACCTAATTTGATGAGGCATGTTAGCTAATTTCAGAAGCCACCATCACACACAGAGCTGGATGATATTCCAGCTAGCAACGCTCAACTGCGGTTCTGTTTCGCTTCAATGTGCTGGCATGGACCAGTTAAAGTCCATCGATCTGGTATGCACTGTCTAGCTAACTACCTACTGGACATATCAGTTAGTTCATGCATCTTGTTAACAAAAATTACTTATCTCGTCTAGCTTGCAAGCCTTGTTTGCTAATATATGCTTTGGTAACATATCCAGACGCTAGTGGTTGGCCGCTATCTTAACGTGAAGGCTCCTTCAATCCACTAAATCATTGAGTTTCTTAATTATGACTTCGATCTGAGTTCAAGTCATGCTTTACAAAGCGTGATTTTATTTTGCTGTATCATATCCTGACCTTGCTGGCAGCTAATTAGTTATATGCTTGATTCTACAAACCGTGTCTTTCTTATCTCTTCTGCATAGAGTGTCTACTTGGGAAAGGAAGTGATTATCAGCATTGGGAGTTCGATCACCATCACATCTAACAGCTAGCTAGCTAGTTTTGTTCATATTTTTATGAGGCAGGTACAAAGACTAAGAAACAATAAAGGTTGAGAAAGTCATAAAAGAGAAAGGGTGGTCCAAATTCCAATGGATCCACTAGATGCTCTGCTGCGAGATGAGAAAAAAGATGACTTTGTAAGCTTAGTCCTGGACAGCTACTAATTCCGTCAAAATGACGCACCGACACTTATTTATTTAGATGATTTCAAACGTCGAGCCAAGACTTTGCTCGCGCGTCTGATGGATCTGGCCGGCCAGTAGGTATTTCTTGTTTAAAAATGTCTACTTAGCTGTTTCAACAATCGTAGCTTGTCATTGGATAAGTCCTCATGGTGCTATCTCTGCGCTTAATCGATTAACATTAACTCCAATCCAGCACTTGATCTCTAGCTACACCTACAACCACACAAGAAAGAGGGTAGAATGAGGGAGAGGTAGGCATATCATTGAGAATGTATTTTTTACAATGTCATGGTTACATTCAAAATCTTATCATGTTTACGGACATCCTTCCTAGCTGTATAAACACTCACATAGCCTCTAAAGGAAGACAAGATGGATCCTAAATCTTCTTAATTAGTTGATGGTGTACATCATAGTTTTAAATAGTGCGCTATGCCTCTTAGCACCGGACCTCTTCTAAACGCTATAGCGCTCTATTTAAAATGTTTGTTCATGTGTTTGGATCAAAGTACTCGTGTATGACCTTTTCTAAACGCTATAGCGTGCTATTTAAAACCATGTGTGCAATGCACATCCGCAACCAGGGATACGTTATATCATATTTTATTCTGGCTTAAAAACAAGTTGAAGCTCTATTACCGCGGATCTCTGTATCATAGATGCATATACTCATAATTATTTCTGTCAGCTAATTATTCAATGTAAACAGATGCATGAGGTTTTTTTTCTTTTGTGGGGAAACAGATGCATGAGATGTGGGTACAACTACGTCTAAGGGTGATCCTGGGGAGCTCAGAGTTTAATTATATGCACAAATGACAACTTATTTGGTCATGCACAAATGTCAACTTAACTTGCTGATGGTAGCGTTGGGCAAAGCCATCACAGCCAGAGCTGGCTGCTAGCAAATTAATTCAAAGTAGAGTTTGAAGAAGTTGTATGAGTTGTGGGTACGTGTGGTCAATTGTTTAAGCCGTCTGGCTCAGTTATTTAATTGTGAAGCCACGATTTACTCTCATTTAACACTATAATTAGGCTCATTCAGTTCATGATTGTTCAATCCTTGCTAATTATGTGTATTCCTGCTAGAATATTGTTTACTAATTTGTGAAACATACTTATCGTCTCGACGAGCTACAACCCCATGTGACCGACACATGCTAGTGGCCAGCGCAATGTCCGGTTAACGTGAAGGGAGGCTCCACTAACTGATGATTTTCTTAGTTAGGACCTCGATTGATGCCCAAGTCTTATCGTTTTAACAATGCAACTGACATGGCTACACCCACTCTTGTCCATATATGCATATAGATCGGGACTGTGTTGAGGTAGCACGCAAACAAAGTCTACTTTGATGATGCAAGCTAGCTTAATTTTGGAATTCACCATCACTCTCAGCTTGAGCTGGATGGTAGTCAGCAACTCTCAAGTACTTCCTCCGTTCTAAATTACTCGTTGTGGTTTTAGTTCAAATTTAAACTAAAACCACGACGAGTAATTTGGAACGGAGGGAGTATATGTATATAGGCCTATAACCGGTGGGTCAGTCAGCGGGGTTTGTGCGTTGAGTTGTCCAAGCTGGCCAGCTGGTGAGTGGTGACTAATCGTGCGTCGACCTTCTAACACTGTAATCTATCTAACCACATGAAAATGTTGTTAATAGATATGTGATGTGATGTCTAGCTAGCTACCGGAAATCAATTAGTGAATGAAATGGCACCTGTTACGTTGCTAACAAAAAGGCATTAGCTCATCTGTCTTGCAAGTCTTGTTTGCCAAAATACTTGGTTGATATAGAGACACTTACATTTATGAATTAATCAATCTATCCCAAGACATTAGCAGCTGGCTGGTGTCTTAACTTGAAGGCTCTGTTGATGATCCAAGTCTAGGTCCTGTTTTACGAGGTCTAAGCTTATTTGTTTTATCATCATACTCTGATCTCGCAGCCAGGTTGGGAGCTTCTTCCTGGTTTTATCAGTGTCAAAAAATGTCTTACATTTTGAGACTGAGGGAGTAATTAATTTATGTGCCAAATTGTCCAAACCGGCCAGCAGGTTAATTCATGAACCGGCTAACCGTGTCGTTTTTATCTATCCAACACCATAGCCCCATGTGGCAGCATGCATGTAAGAATCAATCAACTTGCTCCGCTGGCTTGCTTTATATAACGCCGTCCCCAGCTACTGCTGCTGCTGCGCATATCACTTGCTAGCTTCCGTTTAGGAGCTACTCCTACACAACAACCACAGAACCTAGCGCAGGCGGAGAGATCCAGCAGCAACTAGTAATGGCGTCGTTCACGCTTGGGCTGACCAAGTCGGCGGTGGCGGGGACGATAAGCAGGGTGAAGTCGGCGATCGAGGAGGAGGATGAGCAAAGGGTGCGTGTGCAGGACGACTTGGTGTTCATCACCGGGGAGTTTGAAATGATGCAGTCTTTTCTCGGCGTCGCCAACGCAGAGCGTGCTAGCAACCCAGTGGTGCGGACATGGGTGAGGCAGCTCCGTGATCTGGCCTTCGACGTGGAGGACTGCGTCGAGTTTGTCATCCACCTTGACAAGCCGTCACGCTGGGACTGGGTGCAGCGCCTGGTCTCATCCCTCACCTGCATGGCAAGCCCGCAGCTGCCCCTGGATGCGGCGGCTGCAGAGATAAAGCGGCTCAAGGCGAGGGTGGAGGATGTGAGCCAGAGAAACATCCGCTACAACCTCATCAGCGACGACGGCAACAACCAGTCCACCAATGCAGGCACTATTGCAACTACATCCTCATCAACAGCATTCAGCATCCTGAGCGAAGTGTGGGAGGCATCGGGGAAGCGGCGCGACACTGGCCGCCTGAGAAATTTGATCACTGGTGAAGGCACTGACCTTCAAGTCATCTCCCTATGGGGAAGCTGCAGCACTACAGGAGGTGCTGCAGATCATCCTGGGGCAACATCATCGCCGTCCTACATTGTCAGGGAGGCGTACAACGACCCAGAAATCTGTCGTGAGTTCAAGATGCGCGCCTGGGTAAAGCTGGTGCATCCTTTTAACCATGCCGAGTTCATCCACACCTTGCTGGCTCAGTTCTACATCAACTATCACCAACCAATCATAGGCGCAGAGTTGAGTAATATGATGAAAGCAGCTGCGGTGGCTATGGACAATGGCGAGCTCATGCAGCAGGTCAACAAGCAGAGGTATCTCGTCGTCCTCGAAGATGTATCTGATGTCATTGAGTGGGATGCCATCAAAATGTACCTGCCGGACAGTAACAATGGCAGCCGGATCGTCGTGTCCACGCAACACATAAGGATTTCCCTTATGTGTGCAGGAAATTCATACCAAGTATCGCAACTCGCAAGCTTCTCCGATGGTCAATCAATTTGTGCCTTCTCAAAGAAGGTAAACCCCGTTCATCTAACAAATTATACTAGTTGTGTAATGCATTACTTAATTTCACATTATTATATGAGTATGTTAATTGCCAAAATTCTTCATTAATTATGGGTTCATATTATTTTATGCAACCACTCTCAGCAATCTTTATATAATCCATAGACTTGCACACCTTTTAAGACCACACCATCTGGTTTTGAACGTGGCGGGCGGCTGAGAACGCGCCAAGTGGCGCTGATCGTTGTGAGGCTCCCGAAGGAGCGCTCGTTAACTAGTTGCTTCCTAATTAAAGTATATGCTATAAAAAATTATACGGTTGGATTTGTATTTGAAAGAGCTTTCCGAAGATATAATTTTTGTGACAATATAGTTTATGTTTTGTTAGTTAAAGGTTAAGTTTTAGCCAAAAATAAGAGGGGATCTAATAAACCCAGACGGAGGAAGTACATGTACTTTGTCTATTAACTTCCAGGGGAGGATATCACCACGGTCAATGGTAACGATATCACTACTAACGCTTGGGAGCAAGCATTGCGAGTAATAGTCTGGGCGCAAGCATTGCGTGTAATAGTCTGGGGCTGCACAGCCAGGAAAGTGGGTCTAGTCCAATAGCGTGTACCACAATTTCTTTTTTATTTTTTTATTAAATTGGTTAATCAT
Organism: Aegilops speltoides; assembly: GCA_021437245.1. Lineage (NCBI taxonomy): Eukaryota > Viridiplantae > Streptophyta > Magnoliopsida > Poales > Poaceae > Aegilops > Aegilops speltoides. Next base: position 595,734,014 of record CM038147.1, read on the forward strand.
AAATTAGCAATATAAAGTTGATTATGTATGACGAGACTACATAACAAAACTTTCCGCGTATTTGTAAAAAATGTTTGTTTATATTACCTTAAAAACCAGAGAAAATTCTTAGGAAAAAAATGAAAACAAAGGAACTGCACTACAAGGGCCGACCCATGAGAGACGTGCGGGAGTGAACCCGAGCTATACCATTTGCAGTGGGAGCTCCTACTCGCACTTCAGGTGCTGAATTAGAGGTGCAGCGCTCGCACTGCTCAGTGAGGTTGGCACACTTGCTTGCCTGGTTGCACATTACACTTCCTTGTTCACTTAGTTGTTTGCTCGTGTTTTTTTTCTAGCCTGCTCCAGTGGAAGAAAAATACTTCAATTAAAACATAGCGTACATTTTTTTAATAGATTTGATCAACAATCTAACATATTTTTGAATTCAGAAATTTGGAAAATGAAGGTTCAAGAATTTTACAAAGTGCTTAAAAATATAAAACATGTTTATGAATACGAAACATGATTAAAAATTTGAAAAAAGTTAATACATTTTAGTAAGGTCATGAATTTAAAATAAATTCGCGAGTTTGATAAACATTTTCACAAACACAAATATGTTGGAAAATATTTTCCCAGATTCCAAATATTTTCTTCAATTTGAAAATTTTGTTTAGAAAAATTAAAAAACTTGAAACAGACATGCACGATTAAAAAATCATTAATTTTAAAATTGTCACATACAATTAGTATTTTATTAAAAAATTTCATGTCTTCTAAAATTAAAAAACGATAAAAAATAAAAGTAACAAACTAAAACTAAATCTAAATCAAATAGAAATCCGGCCAACAGGCTGAAGTAAAAACACAGATAACACTGCCTGGAAAACTGGGCATAGTTTCTAAAATGTGCCCAATAACATGAATTGTTCTTGAATATACGGTCATTTTAAAAAACTGACAACATTTATTAAACTACATGATTATGTTTTTTGAAATTTTAGACAAATATGTTTTTTTTTCGTGAACATACTTTGAAAAAATGGATAATTCTTTAGTTCCATGAACAGTTTTTTAGAGCATGAGGAAATTTTCAAAATTTGAGGTTACCTTCTAAATTTTTGAACATATTTTGAAATCTGATAGCTTTTACTGAAATACGCGAACATATGTTGTAGAATCAGAGAAGAAACTTCACCTTTATATTTCTGATCATTTTTTGAAGCATACACAATTTATCAAATTAGAGAATATTATTTAAAGCCAAGTAATATTCCAAATTTTTCAAAATTTAGTTGTTGGTGAATAATTTTAAAATTTACTATTTTTTTGTTTTTGCAATTTACATACATAAACTATTTAAAATTTGAAAGTCTTCTTTTTGTGAAAACCGGCTGATAAACCGAAAGAATAATTATATTGGATATTTAAAAAGCTGGGATTGGTAACGCTCAAACTGGGGACGGCAGCCCACAATTGCTCGACAGGAAGTCGCAAAGGGGCACCCCTATTTCTTGGTTTAAGTGAGCACAGGGGCAGCCTTGCATCAGGAGGAGCCCAGATGGGCCGGGCCACGCGCGAGCGAGGCCACAACCTGTTTTTCTGTTTTTTTAATGTTTTCTGGTTTAGTTTTTTGTTTTATTTTGTACTTTTGTTTATACTTTACTCATTGATTTTTAACTATTGGAATATCAAGAACTGATTTTTAACTATTGGGCCGGCCTCATAGTGTAGCGGTAGACGCGAGACTTAAAATGTATGATCGCTTAATGTGATAAATAGCTCTCGCAGTTGCAAAGAGTGACCAATAGGGCCTCTTGTTTTGAGTGCTCCCAAGGAATCACACACGTACGTGTGGTGCTATCAGGCTAGGTCCATATCCAGGTTGGAGCGGACATTTCAGATTTTTTATATTTCACATATTTGATTAGGAAATATTAAATAAAGTTTAAGAATAATAAGAAATGGTTTCACATTCATACGAATAAGAAACACTTAACACATATGTTTGATAATAAATGTTTATCGTGTGTTGTATTATAAAAAATCATTTATAGAAATACATGGAAAGTACTACTAAATATGACAAGGAAGAATAAAATAAACTAAAAACATCATGGCCTTGAAGTAAAAAATGTGCTAAAACGAAAGAAAAAGAAATCATAGACAAAAAACAACAAAGACAAGAACTCGCTGCCTTCTTGTCTGCCGCTGGCTTCTCATAACTTGTGGCCAGCTCGTACTTGCTGACCTCTGTAGCTTCCCCGGTGAGGGTGACGAAGATGCATATATAGGAGCTATGGCGGCAGCTATTCCACGAGCGGGTCTCCTCCCTTTCCCTGCTTTGATGTCGTCATCGTCAGCCGTGGGTAGGTTTGTTTGCCCTGTCCCATCCTATATGCTCCCTCCCTTCCTTCCTAAGGCCATGAACCACAAAATACTATTAGTCTTTATAGAGATTTTACTATGAACCACAAAATGAGTGAATCTACATTATAAAATTCATCTATATACATCCCTACCGGAGGGAATAGATCACTCCGTCTCCCAGACCCGCCAAATATGTGCTGGGGTGATGGTGAGGTACAGCTCCACTAGAGTGCAGCAAGTACAGACGTAGTGGGTTGGCCAACCCGAGTTTTGTTTATGATGTATAACCATCTCCAACAACTTGTTGGTTAGTTTGTTGGTAAATATATCCATACCATCAACGGGCTGCCGTGACGCTTCGAAATAACCGGGGACTAATCTAATTGGTTGCAATTATGCTCGAAAATCACGGACGCTTACCAGTGATATTTTCCATTGGTTCTCGAGCTTTGGCTAGCAGGCTTAATAAATTCCGACGGAGGGAGTACAACATTGTACAAGGGGTTTCCGGCCTAATTCCCTTATATATACCCATATATACATACTTTTGGCCTTGAAGTCATACAACTTGATATTCTTCCAGAATGCTATCAGGTATCGGAATAGCTCCACAGACGACCTTTTATGCACGACAGATGGACGATAGTGGGATCTGACGTTGCTTATGTATGGACGGATTTAATCAAACGATTGTCAGCCAGTGTCGTCCGTGCATCGGCCGCAAAATCATCGGTTGCGTAGCACTGCTCATCAGGTATAGCTGGCTTGTCACCCTTGAGGTTAGAATTGCTGCCACCGCAAAATCCAGAGCTGTCGCTGCTCGCGCTATCGACGACCCGCCTGCAGACATTAGTCCAAATGCCTTGTGCGGACACTCCTGCCAACGTTGCTGCCATGCCGCCTTGCTCCCTTGCCCTTATCAACCTGCTTCCACTGCCGATCTTCTAGTTGCCCAAAGGACACTTGACCTTCTCCCATGGCATTGTTGCCCCCCCCCTACCTTACCTAGGATACCGCTCCCTTTCCTGGCCAGCCTAATTGGCACATTCTCCTTCTCGATGGGCAACAGTGGCCTTTGGCGGTAGGAGTAAAGAGAGTAGTTGCAGCATGCAAAGCCAACAACTCACACTCGACCTCACGTATGGTCAATCTATACTCACATCAATCTTGTGCTCCGTCTGTGAGATAGAGCTAGCACGCACTCATGAAAAACGTAATGTCATTGCCATGCTGCTCCCAACAGATATTAACGCAATAACAATGTTGTACAAAAGATTTAATCATTTACAGGCTTAAAAGGTTGATGTAAATTTGAGTTTCCCTAAGAAGCAGCTCTATACTATATTCTTATGTAACAGATTGGTAAACATATGCATATATTCGTTGATATATTTCAATATTGCATAACTTGATTAAACTCAAAGCCCCCCCTATTAATTGTATAATGTGAAATGGGAATTTTATAAGTAGCAACACTAATCGAAGTTTTACGATGTTGGATATTTTATTTATATAATAGAGATCTCAAAATACAAATTCAACCATATTTCAACCAATTTTGATAAGAAAAGGAAGTGTGCCGGCTCATACACAAATAAGCAATTTTTGTCACTTTGAATAAATATCATTGTTGTACCATGTGGAGGAGGGAGAGGGTAGAGAGAATAGAGGAAATAATGGTATTTGCCGTCGGCCTATATACACTTCTTCAAACAAAAATCATCATTACTTTTTGTCATCGGCCTATGTACACTTTGAGATAGTTTCTAATACGTACTTCTATCATTACTTTGCTCAGTATAAACTTTAAAACTATCATGAGATAATTGCATATCGATGAAAAATTCACATAGTAATTACGTTCATCTACTTAAGAATTTCAAAAAAAAAATTGCTTGCACATTAGCTATGATAGTTTGGAAGGGAGTTTGTGGTTTTAGGCCAGCTTCAAACCCCGCATCAAACCCAGACTTATTACTAGTGCCAAGGTATGTGCATAATTTGTATTTGAGAAAAAAGGTAAGTGCATAGTTTGGGGGAAAGGAAGAGAACACATGATGGAGCATATTCTAGTACAAACTGCTAGCTAGTTCAATATGATTCTCTTCACAAACAAAAAAAACCCTGTTCATTATGATCGATACGATATTTGTTTCGATATTAAACGCTGCACTTACGATGTCGATCGCTAGTTGTGCTAGCTAGCTATTGGTGTGTACCTTGGTATAATTTATTTAATTAAAAATATTATTTTGTTTCTTATTATAACCTGGTGTATGCAGGGTTCTGTTTGTCGCAGTGATTTAGGTGAATTTAATTGGCAAATAAGGTGTCGTGGTGTGGTATCCGTACATATGAGCCATAGTGAATATTATCCCATCCATCAAGTGTACTTGTGCATAGCTCAGAAGCGTAGAGGATTTGAGGGAGTGGTATTTGGCGAGCACAGTTGGGTGGATGTACCATATCGGTTCGATCTGAATGCCTTTGCTGTTCGCTTGTTTCTGAATTTCCAATCACGTGATGTTGAAGCCAAGGGGATGGAAGAAGTTGGTCGCATGGGAGACCAAGGTATAATTGAACAGTGTCGTAGATATCTGCGTGAAGCCGACTGCCTCGTCGTTCTTAATGGTCTCCACTCCATGGAGGACTGGGACACGATCAAGGATACATTTTTATCCAATGGTCCATCTAAAGGTAGGAGCTGTATCATCGTCATTACCCGTGATGGAACCGTGGCCAAACATTGCGTAGGCAATCAACAAAATCGAGCGTTGAGTTATGAAGCTTTGGAAGGCGACGAGGTCCTACGTCGCTTGATAAAGGTATATACTAGTATAAAATAAATACTCCGCTTTATTTCATTATTATAATTTCTTTGTCAACTTTATTAGTTAATTAAGGTCTCATTTGGTTCATTGGATAGGAATATCATAGTAATAGAAAAGTTATAAGAAAAGAGTTATCATTTGATTTATAGGATAAGAATTTTTTGCATTATGTCTGAGCTAATAGGAATGGTAATTCATTCCTGCAAACCAACGAGGGCTAGCTAGAAGAACATTTACTACAGAAATCCTATGCTATAAATTTCTTGCAAACCCAACAAGGCCTAACTATCCTCAAACTGAAGGCACAAAGCCATGGCCCTTCATACATATCAATATCGATCTAACTAACAAAATTTTATTTATGTATATGGTGTATATCATGCAGGATAGTACTGGTAGTGGAGGCATGGAGGATTCCTGTTCGGCTCACCTTTTCTACAATGTAGATAAAGAGAGAGATTACTATGGCAAGAAATTAAAACTTGCTGGGCGAGAGAATGAACAGTATGACCCCAGCAGAATCCTTCACCACCACAATCCTGGTGTAATCTCCCTGTGGGGCCCCCCTGGTGCTGGAAAATCAGCCCTCGCCAGAATCTTTTACTACAAGCGCCAACTAGTCTGGGTGAATAAAAGGAAATCTCGTCAAGCATTCAGCTTGGTCAGCGTGCCATATCCATTCAACTTGAAAGATTTCTCTTGGCGCTTGCTGCTGGACTTTTATACGTTTCGAAATGATTATCAAAATAACCACAAGGAGGCTGAAGCAGTCCGTCTGATGAAAGGTGAAGTCGATCCAATTGAATTATGTCGTTGGTGGCTGAGTGAATGGAGGTGCTGTGTTGTTATCGATGGTCTACGGTCAAAAGATGACTGGGACCAGATAAGGAATGTATTCTTGTCGGGGCTGCCTACTGAAAGTAGCAGCAGCAACCGTATCATTGTCATCACACGTGAAGAAAGTGTAGCCAGACATTGTGTATATGGCAAGGAAGATGGACTGTTCCAACTCAGACCCCTCGTAAAGGTGTGTTTACTCCATCCCTCTCTAAACATTGATGACCTATATATAGTACTCCAGCGAAAAAAGAACCTGTAATATATATAGTACTAAGCTGGAGAGACTCTCGTAGTACGTCTCTACTATTTATTATAATCTTTTTCTGAAATTTAGTACTTCCTCCGGGTGGGAATATTAGTCCGGCATGGTATTATATATCGTCAATTTTAACTAGGGAAACATGTATAACATACCGCAAAAAATATGCATTTAGAAACTTCATTGGACGAAGAATCTATAGATATACTTTTTGTGACATACAACACATGTTTTGCTAGTCAAATCAGTGACCTAAAAACCTATGCCCAACTTGTTCACACCCGGAGCCTGAGGGAGTAGTAGGTCAGACACCTTGGGAGCTAGCTACTACGTATAATTGAAACCTGTACCACTTCTCTTTCTTGTTTTGGCAATTATATGTGGTACCACTTTGGCGAGTGCTTTATACTCCATCCATCCAAAAATTTAGTATATTTTTATAGTTTAAAACACAATTTTAACCAACAGTTACTCCATTAATATGTGTGCTCTACATGTCATGAAATTCATACCACTGTTGTATTCAAAAGAGTGTATTTATGTGTGTTATTTGTTTTGATTTGAGGGGGGCATCCTCTTATATTAGTTAGGTGTACTGTCACTACTAGAGTTACATTCTGAATACAGTGTGGCACATCACCTAACACCAAAAAATCTCCATATATCCTTGTGTATGCGGCCAGCTCATGTGTGGCCAACGTCGCACCTTGTACCGATTTTTTTTCGCAAAAGAAGGCAAAAAAGTTTACCTCGTCCATTAATTAAGCAGGAGACAATTTCACAATTAATTATTGGAAAATCAAGCAAAAGTCATCACAAATCGCAGAGCGACACTCATAGGATATGTCATGCGTACCTCTCCAAAGAGGGCCTTGTCGAGACATCACACAAGCGGCATCGTCATCTCTCCTCCTATATAAGGCGTCATCGTCGCTGTAGGCGCTCATCGACCCCACTCACACTGTAGAGGCCATGTGGAGCTATAAGAAGATCCATGCTGGAAGTCAACCACATGTGACCAGACATCGTAGCTCCGAGTCTGACTGTGAACAGTGAAGAACTATGGTCGGTTGGCACCACGAAAGATCATCGAACGGACCACCTGCTCCCTGTCACCGTACACGACCGAGACCCCCCCACCGCAGCTTTGACTTCACAACAACAAACAAGTCGGGGAAATCCCATGGGCATGTCGGAAAAGAGCCGACTACCACAACTGTTGCCACGTCTTCCACATTGTTCCAGCATCATCGTTGCCACATAAGCCTCAGAGCCACCACTGCCCCCTCCTCGCAAATGTCCAACTTCAAAGACGAAGCCCTCGAGGGGGAATATAACACTAAGGCGCCACAATCGTCCGATCACACAAGATCAAGGGTTTTGCCCGGAGATGCAATGACTAGATTTGCACGTGATGGGTGTTGTAGCATTGTAGTGTTGCCTCTAGAAAGGTCAACGACGGCCGCAACCACCGTCATCGCCGGTCATGGCACAAAGCAGTCCCCTTCCCCAAGCCCCCAACACAACCTCAGGTGCACATCAACCCGGCCGCACTAGCGCCGGCAAGCCCACCAACCACCACAACAAGGAAATTACATGTCAACCATTGCAGCCAACTACAGTTTGCGGAGCCCACGTGGTGATGACAAAAATACAAAAAAAGGCTAGCTACTCAAAGTCTCACACCGACTGCCAACCATTGCACCCAACCGCACCTTGCGGAGATCACTAGTGATGAAAACCCACAAATGGAAGGGTAGCTACTCAAAGACTCACATCGACTGCCGCAGTCGATGTGAGTCTTTGAGTAGCTAGCCCCTTTTTGTGTTTTGTCATCACCACATGGTCTCTTCAACGACAGTCGCTCTGAGTATTTGAGTAGCTATCCTTATTTTTGCGTTTTTCCATCCCTTGTGTTCTCGGCAGGGTGCGGTCGGCTGTGATGGTTCTCGGTGCTTCTTCATGAACGTGTTGTTTCCGTCGTGGTGGTGGTTGGTGGGCTTGAAGGGCCCGGTGGTTTGATGTGCTGAGGTTGTGTTGGGAGCTTGGGTGAAGACCGCTTTGTGCCATGACCAGCGAATGTGCCTCGGAGTCGACTGAATACAGAAGAAAAATTCATAGAAGAAAAAGACCGAATCCACCGACTTTGGTGTTCTTGCGAATGTTCAAGCTCAAGTTCACCATGGCTAGAGCATACTGGAGGTTCTTGCGGGCCGTCACCTCCAGCTTGCCCGTCGCTGTCACGGTCAGCTTGACCTTGGCGATCGTCCTGTCCTCGCGGATCATGCCAGCGAACGATAGTTGGATGGCGCTGGAGTTGGCCCCTACATCCCCATAGGAGGAACTCTGTGCGATCTTTGATGAGGTTGGGGCTGACATGGTCGGGACGGCCGTCCTCTAGGAGACGACAGGGCCAGAAATGGAGATGGCACGTCGGCAGGGCCAACAATGAAGATGGGAGGGACAACAACTGAGACGGCAAAGAAATTTGAGGCCTCTCCCGTAGGAGGAGTAGCTGGAGTTGAGGCCAGTGAGCCAACAACCTGTGGAGCAGTCGATGGGGCATCTAGCAACTGGATAGACGGTAGGACTTTAAACAAATCTCCAAGAGGGGCAACATCCGCTGCCCCAAGGTTCTCTCTCTCTCCATGGATTGGACATGCTCCATGATGGACCGGGGAGGAACTTGGTGAAGCAGGATCTCTGCTTGCTGCATTCAAGAAGAAGCAGACTGTCAGGTTGTCTAAAAAAATATAACAAATAAAGTATAAGAAAATACCAAAACCTCACCAGTCGGATTTGGGTGTCCGCTTCAGTCGGGGGCCACCACGACATGCAGTTGGCCTCATCGGGGTCTCAGGGTCTTTTTTGATGGGGTCCTAGCGAGGGCGCTTGGAAGAGTGCTCTACCCCAATACAGGTGGCATCCTCCTCCTAGTGGCAGCTGTGACCTTTGGAGCAAGCTGGAGAAGGGAAGGGAGCAATCTCTTCGACTTCTGATTCCTTCCCCTCCTCCTCGAAGCAGGCCACACTGGGGACCTCCGACGCTGAGCGGAGGGCTTGCCCCTCTCGCTCTTGTAGGATTCCCCCTGAGAACCAACATCCTTCTCATATCCCTACTAAAGCACAAGAAGAACAACATTGCACCCAAAACTATGAACCGACTGAATGGAAAATGAGTGCAAAGATTTGCCGCTGGAGGAAGCTGCCCCGTTTTGAGAGCTTGATGGGGCCCTCCCGCAGTAACATGCCACAAACCTATATGATCCGCCTCATCCGAGTCTCGAAGATCTCGTCGGAATGTCCGATCGGCGAGGCCCTATGGGGTTTTGGCCTCCCAAGTACAACGACATCCCACAACTGTGATCCTGGAGGGGCTGGATCCGCTGACTAATCCACGCAGAACAATTTCATGCCAGTGAGACCGTTCACCGAGAGCACTGCTACCCTCTCTGTAAGGATCGCCGCCTTGGCCCGAATGGACTTCAGAGCCCACCCTTGGTTCTAGGAGACCGGCGCAGGAGAGTACTGCTGCAAGACGACTTCGCAAACTAGAGATTTTTTGCAAGACGACTTCGCCAACTGGAGTTGATGGCTCCATGCAGTAAAACCATGTGGAGGCCTACTCCTTCAGCGAGTCATGCCACTTCATCTCGAAGTAGCTTGAGCCATGCTTCGTCTGGATGCGAAGTGCACTGCATATCTAGCAGACATCCTTCGGCACTGTCTGCGGCTTGGTGTAGAAGAAGTGCTTAAGAAGCACACAATCCGATGGGATGCTGAGGAACGCCTCACACAACGTCATGAAGTCCGATGGGATGCTGAGCACGGGCATGTATTGACATGTTTTATTACTAGTTTCTCTGAAAATTGCCATCCTTTCTACATGGAAGTATGATCTCATGAATAATTGTGTACTGCACACTAAAGTACAAGTAGTACAAACTTTTCATTCAAAATTATGACATATGTAAATATTTTACTTAGGGGGCATAGAATAAGCAATCCTTACAGCAACCAACAAATAGCATTGTAAATAAGAGTAACATAACTTCTTGTTTTTTAAAAATACTCTTTTGCACACTAGTGGTCAACCCTTAAAAGTTAACTGCATTCTTAATCATCAATTACATATTTTCCGATGTTGGAAAAAAACATAATAGATGTATGTAGTATGTTAGATTAAACTTTGGCATCTTATTATTCTGTAGGGTTTGTTTTGCGCTCGCATGATTACACGTAATGAATCAAAAAGAGGAATATATAGTGGTTCGAGGAAACAAAAGGTTGTAAGGAGAAAAAGTGCATAATTTAGGACCTAGGCTGCATGGAGCCCGATATTCCAGAATAAAAAAAGATAACTATTTGGAAGTCTTAAAGATAATTTAAATAGTTTTCGCTTGTACATTATATCTTCTACATACCTTAAATCTTACTAGAAAATACATTTATCTACACAGATAATGTCTTCTTTATGTAGATGATGAACCAAAATAGGTCATAATGAGACTTTATACGCACGTGGTTCACATCCGTAAATATGTGTTCAGAATATATTTAGTGTTTAAAGTGACGTTCTGAACAAAGTTAGATAGCCCGGCCTGCAGGCTTTTTTGTATGCACAAGAACTAATTGAACAATCATGTACTAATACCACTTACCTGCAGGTTTTTAGTTCCCCCCTTGTTGGCCGTCGGAAAGAAATGGATGATCTTAAAGAAACCAGTCTCGGTGTGACTTGCTTATGGGGTATTGCTGGTGTAGGGAAAACAACTCTGGCTAGGCATCTCTCTGTTGATGATATAATTTTTGCGGGCAGGTTCCCAACTGAAATGCTTCAAAGTGAAAAAGATGTGTTTAAAAAGGGCTGGGTGGATGTGCCTCGTCCATTCAATCTGACAGAATTCTCGCAGCGCTTGCTTTTGGGTTTTCACTGGAATGATCAAGACAAAGAGACTGCAGCAATTGGTATCATGGAAAACCAAGACACGATTCAAGCATGTTGCAAGTTTATTCGTGAATACAAATGCCTAATTATTATTGATGATCTAACATCCACGCATGACTGGGATTTGATAAAGGCTACATTCTTCTGACCTGACTCTACTCGAAGACACTGCATCATTGTGGTTACAAGTGAAGAAAGAGTCGCCATACATTGTGCATCTAACAAATCTAATGTGCACAATGTAAAGGTTCTAGACGCTGATGATGCCCTTGATCTCTTCACAAAGGTGTGTCTAATTTTAATTTCTATGTTAACTAGTTATGCCTAGGTATTTATGTGCCAACATTATTGTATAATATTATCAAATTTAGTTGTACCGAAACACTGATCATCATTTCATATGCATCGACATACGTATTACTAATACACTAGAGTTACCAATGCATAACATCCTATCAACATTGACATACATATTACTAATATGCTATAGGACATTGATGGATATAATCGCCATGTGCACACTGCATAACAGATTTCCGTTACTGATTAAACTGGAAGTATATTCTACTTTTTATCTTCTAGCTGTGACAACTTTTATGTCATTTAAAAAAACTGTTCTTTTTAGACACTCGGTACAACGTAGAAGACACACATGCACCCACCACACCACACGCACACACAAGAGTCGTGAAGTTTCAAGATTGACAAAGTCACCACCTGTGTGTCGCTATCCGGCGGAACCATCATCTCCCATTGAACGTATAATCTGCATTAATCAGATATATATAGCACGTGAAAATGGTTGGGGTTTGATCCCTTGTGGGTTGGGAGAATGTATACACACCATCTAGTGACCCAACCAATGGTTGGTTATCCCCGGTCATAACATTGTGACAGTTTTTACCCTACCTTACAATATTCCACAAACTCACAAGCCACACCCACATGTCAAAACGACTCAGCAGCTGACTGAGCGGACAATTCAGATTTCTACTTGTTGGGCCAGTTATCCGACATGGTAGCTGAGTGCATGGTGTGCTGCACCCGTTTGGACCATACATCACATCTAGTTCCACGTTAGATACCCCCTAGTGAGTGAGCGTTGAATTGTCTGTCAGATCAGCTAGCATGGCATATCCCATGTGAATCTAGCCACAACTTAGGAGAACTAGATAATGAGTTTTCGAGAAAATGTTATGTTATCTATTTGGTAGGTAAAAGGCTCGCATCTGATTTTGGTATTAGATTGAGCAAAATTTCCTAGAGTGGTTCTAATTGTGTTTTAGTATTTATTCCCAACGGAATTATTCACATATTTGGGATTTCTAAATTTCAGATAGCTTGGGGCGGCAAACAATTGGCTCCTGGCGAATTGGAGTTCTCGAACGATATCATGGCCAAGTGTGGTGGGCTTCCCAAAGTAATAGTTGCAATTGGAGAATACGTTGCTAAAGAAAGAGCTAACATAGGCAACCGGATATTCACAAAAAAAACGACCTTGACAACCATATCAGAAGATATACATCATGACTTCATGGGCAAGCTGGAGAGGGACCCAAGATACCATAATTTGAAGGGTTTATTTGGTTGGATGCAGTCCTACTTTGATGCTTGCCCGGACTCACTCAAGCCATGTATCTTCTATCTCTCTGTCTTCCCTTCAGATCACAAGAGGATTAGGCGCAAGCGTTTGCTGAGAAGATGGATTGCTGAGGGTTACTCCAGGGACACATTTGGTGGTGGTACCGCGGACGAGAATGGAGACAAGTTGTTTGATGAGCTAGTTGAGTCGAGCATAATCCAACAGCGGAACACACCAAAAAGTAGCCGCACCACGATGTGCCAAGTCAATGGTTTCTTCCGTGAATACATCATTTCACGGCCCATGGAAGATAACCGTGTTTTATCACTCGAGGGGTGCTGCAGCCTCAACTCACAACGCACGGGGCAACACCTCGCCATAAGAAGCTGCTGGAATAGAGACAAGGTTGTATTTGAAAGCATCGACTTCACACGGCTACGGTCTTTGACGGTGTTTGGGAAGTGGATGCCATTCTTCATCTCTAGTAATAACAATATGAGACTGCTTCGGGTGCTTGATCTGGAAGACACAGATTCTGGTGTGAAGGATGATGACCTCGAGCATATCGTGAAACTAGTTCCTCGTCTCAAGTTTCTCTCACTGCGAGGATGCAAAGATATTACCCGCCTCCCGGATTCATTGGGTGTCTTAAAGCAGTTGCAGACTCTCGATGTCAAACACACAAAAATAGTAACAATGCCACGTAGCATCATCAAGCTAGTGAAGCTACAGTATGTTCGTGCTGACCCAATACCGGATGAAGGTGACAATGCTAGCCAACCAACTCCAGATGAGGACGCTTGTGCATCAACATCATTAGAAAATAGTAAGGCACCAAGTCAGGAGAATGATGGCATAATTACAAGCCAACCACCACCATTTAGATCAGCAGAGGGTGATGACATTAGCACAAACAAACAACCAGAAACAATAGATGGCAATGCCGCGAGTACAAGCCAGCCAGGAGGGACATGTGGTGATGGTACAAGCCAAGAAGCAGGAACAACAACACACGGTGATGGAACAAGTCAACCAACAGCAGCAGACGGTAATGGAGCTAGCACCAGCCAGCCAGCAGAAGATCAAGCGCCATGGAGAAGCAGGGCAAGCATATTGGTATCATATTCCCGCAGCTGGTTGTCCAAGAAGAAGATAAATGATGGTGGCGTTAAGGTTCCTGCTGGTATTGGAAATTTGACAGCCTTGCATACTCTCGGTGTAGTGAGTGTGAGTGGTGCCGGCGGGAAGGCCATCCTCAAGGAGATGAAGAAGCTCACACAGTTGCGCAAGCTCAGGGTTTCCGGTATCAACCAGAAAAATCTGAAGGATCTGTGTACCGCAATCTCTCGCCACGACCATCTCGAGTCCTTGTCAATGCGTCTCGACAAGGGGGAAGATAGATCAAGTTTCATTTCATCTTCGATTGAAATGTTCTCCGAACTACCCAAGACCCTAAAGAGCCTTAAGCTATACACAGGGGATCCACATGTGAATGTGCAAGTATCACTAGCCTTGGTCAAGCAGCTAATTGGCAATCTCAACAATCTCAGAAAGGCCGGTCTTGAGTTGACAGTGACAACGCAAGAGGACATAAACAGGCTTCATGAGTTGCCAAATCAATTTGTGTTTCGTCATCTTTGTGTCAAGTCTACTAAAGATTGTGAGCTCAGGTACGATCACTGGAATGACGACATCATGAAACACTTTGATAGTACAGTCATCAAGATTGATTGTGGCAAGTACAAGTTGGAATTTGTTCTTGGAAGTAATATAACAAAAAAAATTGAGGTGCTAGTGGTTCACTGCTCAACTACTGAGTCGTCTTTGACGCTTTCTGGGCTAGAAAATGTACCATACCTCAAGGAAGTCTGGCTCACTGGCTCCTACAGTACAGCAGTCAAGCAACACCTACAGCAGAAAATTGAGGTACGGAATAGGACGGGACGTAAGGTGAAGCTGAAGCTGAGGGACCAACCACATTCGTCCTGATTCGTTTCCTTTTTCTACTCAGCAATCTCAAAAACATAAAGACCCTACTGCATGCCACTGAACAACTAAAGTAGGAGTACATGTTTCTTGCTTGTTCTTCTTAGTAATTGATAATCTCTATGTATGTGTATGCCCTGTATATTTATTTTTCTGTATTACCTGGTGAAAAAAGTAGAATTAATTTGCAGCTAGATGATAGTACAGCCACCACCGAAGACTACTACTCCTAGAAAAGAAAAAAAGACTTTCTTCTTCACATTCATGCATGCGGTACATTTTCCCGCCGTTAAGTTCTGATGTTGTAATTGGTTTGCAGTTATTGCCTAAGAAAATGCTGCTTGTGAGCTTTTTACCTCAGCAAAATTTACTTCCTGGGATCTCCGCTTTGCTCGTTGGGATCGGGGCTCCCAGCAGCGAGCATATCTGTCGACATAGCAAACGGAAAGCCTTTCTTCTCTTATTCAGTATGCTTTTATTGTTCCACACAAACCGAACTGATAGGAAACTGCATGCCACAGGGTACAAGAAAACACCCATTGCTCACTGAGCATTGGACATTCTATACGCTGTACAACCAACAGTTAACATTGACAATGTACTTAATTAGGGGCACAGCTTTTGCATCTCCAGCATTTGTTTGTGCGCTGTTAGTTAACTGAGCACCAGGCTCCTCTTTAGATCCTTGGGCTGAGCTTGTCCCGGCATCATCTCAAGGATATGTAGTCCAATGATCCTTGAGATCCTGGAACCACGCTGGCCCTTTTGCCAGGCAAATCCATGCTGACGCTGTCCCATCGCATCAGGAGGAAGCATAAGGACTCCTGTCTCAACTGGATTAATTAGTAACTCTCTTCATTATCAAGAGGAAACACGAGTGTAGAAACTAGAAAGCATGTCAGCAGTGTGATTAATTGCAGAGGTGATTGTAGTCCCTCTGTCCGAGTTTACAAAGTCTGAAACCGACCATTTTCCTCTTCCTGCATATAGAAAGCATGTCAGCAGTGTGAAACAAACAAACAGATGGAGCTAAACATTAAACTATTCATCAAGGAAGAAGTGCAAACTATTTCTCATTGAAAAGTTACTCTGCTATGTTCCACTATTATATTAAACCCATTAAGCTACGCGTAAAGGGCGGTCAACCAGCTATGACACGTGACGCAAGCTGGTTGGGCACGGTGAGAAATCTTTTGAATTTTTTTAGATGAAGGTGTGGATTATTTTTAAAATGTATTTTTTAGATGGAGGTGAGGACCTGTGGTATTTTTTAAATGGCGGGTTATGCAAAGTGGCAATGGTAGGCTGCGGTGGTTTTTTTTCCTTTTTTACTGTTGTTTACATGAAGGTGACAATTTTTTCTGAGATGTTCTTTTGGATGGAGGCGAGGACTCAATGTATTCTTTTAATAAAAAAGAGCGCACAGCTTCCTCTCAAGCGGCGCCACATGATGGCGCCCCAAACACTAGTTAGATACAAGAGTTGTCGGCCACCCCGGCCCCGTCGGCCAACCGGCCCCGGCGGCCACCAAACCTTGTTGTCGGCCACTCTGGACACGTTGGTCCCCAAGTTCAGTGACAGATCCCTATCATCTTCTGCATCATGTCGCTGGCTGACCTCGACTTCGACAAAGGGCAAGATTTCGCTGCCAACATCTGGCACAAATGGGGTGTCCCAATCAACTACGAAGAAGGTAAAGACATGGAGGAATTTTTCTTAGTGGCAGAATTTACTAGATCCAAGATCAGACCGATAGAGGAATCAGTTAGCACGATCTTATTGTCTTGCTTTGGGGGGCGTGCATCTATGTTCAGGGTGAAACTATTGCAAAATTGGTCCTTCAAATTCTCAGTATCATCAAAAGAAGTGGGCTTCTCTATCATGAAGCAAGGTAATATTGCAGTGTCACTTCTCAACATCAATTTCTTTCTGTGGGGTAGTGGAGGCCCAAACTCGAGCTGGGAATTGGATCAATATTTGAAAGAGAAAGAGGATGCATGTACTCATGTGTTCAGTAGACACCCAAGGAAATATTATCTTGATGCTCTTAGATCTTCTGGTATTTTTGTGGATAACTCATCCACACATTCTAGATCCAAAACTGTGCATGCTCATAATTCAAACCAGGCGCCATCTTCGGGCCATAATGGTATTCATGATCATGTGATCAATGCTACAGTCAATGGTGCAATCAACAATTTTAGGACGGGGTCACAACATTTTCAAAAGCGGTCGCGCGAACTATTCTGCGTTCGATGTTTGCTTACATGACATATCAGGCCTAATTGCACCAATAAGATTAAATGCATATCTTGCGAAGGATGGGGACACATAGCTAGATACTGCTACTCTACGGGCCAGGCCAATTATATCAATTACTCTTCTGAGCCCACCCCACGTTTGAGTCTGGCTGTTGGCTTTCCAAGGCACTCCACTGTTCCCGCAATTGAGACGGCAAGGACTGCCAATCAACAGACCAGTCAAAATATTACCACTTATTCTCCCCTGCCGCTTGCTCAAGTTTGTAGCCTCCATTATGCCGGCGTTCAGCATTACATCTCAAAACGTCTCCTTGCTGCTGCCAAGACATTTCCTCCACCGAAGTCCTCCACTGTGGTCCATCCTCCCTCCCCCACATCCTCATCATCGTCAATGGCGACATTCCCCTTTGAACATGTGCCATTTCTTCCACCAAACCATGTTGGTGTGGTGGTGGAAGCACTAGAAAAAAATACACTTCCGTGATGATACGTATTTGTCACAGTAGGTTATGTTTTCTGTCATGCATGTACGTCCATGACGATTTTATGATAAAATCAAGATAGTCATACTTGTGCTGTCGTAGAAGTGTTCCATGACAATGCCAAAATCATCATCATGGAAGTGTTCACTTCCATGACGACAAATGTCGCGTCATGGAAATGCTTTCATCAAGGGTAACCGACACATGACATCCACCGTAACGGGTCGTTGTTAAGTTATCGGATCCGGTTTTGAATCTGATAACCCGTTAACAGCCATGACCAATGGCAATTTTCCACGTGTAAAAATCTCATTGGCCGGAGGAAACACGTGTCATCTCGTCATTGGGTCAGATAGGCGCCTAGATATGTCGACACGTGTGGCGGCCCAACATTGGCCCATTTAGCTTACAAAGGACAGCCCGTTTGACTTCGTCAAAAGCTAGCGGGCCGTGAAAAGCCTGTGAACGGTCTATTCGCATATAGCCCATTTTACGTCCCGGTAAAAATGGCCCGTTATGGAATTCCCGGAAGAAAGGGAACTTCAATAAGAATGGCAAGCAAGTTGCCACTCCCGGGAAGAAACCCAAAGTTGGATCCCCAAGCCTGAGACTGAGTGCTTCTACTGCAAGGGGAATGTTCACTGGAAGCGAAACTGCCCCAAATAATTGGCAGATAAGAAGGATGACAAAGTGAAGAAAGGTATATTTGATATACTTGTTATTGATGTGTACCTCACTAGTGCTCGTATTAGCACCTGGGTATTTGATACTGGTTTGGTTGCTCACATATGTAACTCGAAACAGGAGTTGTGGAATAAAGGAGGATTGGCTAAGGACGAGGTGACGATGCGCGTCGGGAATGGTTCCGAGGTTGATGTGATCGCCGTCGGCACGCTACCTCTACACATCTAGCTTCGGGATTAGTTTTAGACCTCAATAATTGTTATTTGGTGCCTGCATTGAGCATGAACATTATATCCGGATCTTGTTTATTGCGAGACAGTTATTCATTTAAGTCAGAGAATAATGAATGTTCTATTTATATGAGTAACATATTTTATGGTCATGCACCTTTGATGAATGGTTTATTCTTGTTAAATCTCCATCGTAGTGATACACATATTCATAATATTGATGCCAAAATATACAAAGTTGATAATGATAGTGCAACATACTTGTGGCACTGCCATTTAGGTCATATTGGTGTAAAGCGCATGAAAAAACTCCATGCGGATGGACTTCTGGAATCACTTGATTATGAATCATTTGATACTTGCGAACCATACTTCATGGGCAAAATGACTAAAACCCCGTTATCCAGAACAATGGAGCGAGCTAATGACTTATTGAAAATAATACATAGCGATGTATGCGGTCCGATGAGTGTTGAAGCACGCGGCGAATATTGTTATTTTCTAACCTTCACAGATAATTTAAATAGGTATGGATATATCTACTTGATGAAGCACAAGTCTGAAACATTTGAAAAGTTCAAAGAATTTCGAAGTGAAGTAGAGAATCATCGTAACAAGAAAATAAAGTTTCTACAATCTGATCACGGAGGCGAATATTTGAGTTACGAGTTTGACCTTCATTTAAAACAATGTGGAATTGTTTCACAACTCACGCCACCTGAAACACCACAGCGTAATGGTGTGTCCCAACGTCGTAATCGTACTTTATTAGATATGGTGTGTTCTATGATGTCTCAAACCAGTTTGCCTTTATCATTTTGGGGTTATGCATTAGAGACAGATGCATTCACGTTAAATAGGAAAACCCTAGTAGTAGCGCAGGTTTTGAGGCTATCAGCGGCACGGGCAACCATGCTACCAATAAGGCGCTACAGCTAACTGTTAGTAGTAGCGCGGTCTGTACCCGCGCTACTACTATGTACTATATCAGCAGTGCGTTTTCTTAGCGCGCTACTATTAATTAGCTGTAGCGATTTCCTGGCCCCGCGCTAATGCTATATCGTCCATCATTTACCCCATTTCAGCTTCAATAAACTACAATTCCAGATACTAGGTACTACTAGATATCAATTTCATAAAGCATTATAGGTACTAGGTAGTACTCCCTCCATTTCAAATTACTCGTCGTGGTTTTAGTTCAAATTTAATATATATTGAACATGCATTCTCAAGCAGTACAAGGTGATCATCATATGTAGTTATAGATGATATAGCCACACACACATATATAGTTCTAGATGATATCGACGATGATCATCATCCTGAAGCCTGGGCGGTGGGTGTTCCTGATAGTAATTAGGATGGCCTGTCCAACACGAAGATTCTTGCCAACGAGGAATCTTTTCCACCCAACCGAGTTTAAGTGTGTGCGACAGTCTGTGTCCATGCGGTAAGTACAGATGGTGACGGAGCCCCTTGCGGTAAGGCGTAGTCCAGCTGAGCCTTCTTCATCAGGCTCGATACCACAACTCACACATAGGTTCTTTGGCAATTTTTGAATAAGAAAAACATATCAATTATTAAATAGCATCGCACATACTCTTGCAAATATATTTCTATTAAGTCTAGATTTCTACACTATCAAAAGACACAGTACTATGCAGTTGCACTAACTAATCATGAATTCTACTAATAAGTATATATGGATTATCTACACTATTAATAGTTCCTTGAATTCTACACTAATAAGCATGTGATCAGACTCTACACTAAAGCATATCATCGACTAGATTCCACAAAGCATTTGTAAGTATAACAATGAGCATATATATATCATCAAATTACTACAGTCAGTGCGTATAACATACCATTTCATGCCGATCGACCATGGTACTTGTCAGGTGGGTCACGAAAGGCACCCCGACAAACACGTGGCGGAATTATGTCCCATAGGTTGCACACCTCCTCCTCGCTCAACCTCATTCTTTGAGCTACGATGGCTTCATGAAGTGGGTTCTCATCATCTTCATCGAGTGGGTCCTCATTATCTTCATCATATTCGTCATCTTCATCATCTTCGTCATCTTCATCATCTTCCACCAGGTTGAGATAAATGACAGCCAGCTTGGGTCTTTCTTCTCTGAAGGAGAAGCTGATCAACTCACCATAAGACGCATACAGGCAAGGAAACGGGCCCATCCATCTCCTTCAATCTGCGACATATTGCGTCCTTTCTCAACCTCCATAGTGTACGGCCCCCCAAGATCCTCAAATGTCACAGTGTCTCCTGTCAGCTTGTTGAATTTCAACCTCACATTGCATGGGATGATCTGTGTAAAAAAAAGTAAAATGACACAATGCAGTAATGCCAACACTAAAAATAAAGTAGTTGTTACATTTCATCTAATTTCTTACCGCCGCATGACGAAAACTCGACTGGAAGTAGATGCCGAACAGCTTGCCAGTTGCAAGGCTGCTGGCGCACCTTGACTTCCACAGTCAACATAGTGGTGGTGGTGGTGGCGCCATTTTCCTAAAAAAACAAGTGGCAAATTTAACTAAATTGGCACCTACATTTTGCCAAAAAATAACTTATTACAAAAAAAACAAAAGCATCTACCTATCCATGTACAGAAAAAATAACAATAAAATGGTTTATACTAAATCAACTAAATCAACTAGCCTACTAAATCAACTAAATCAAAATGTTCTAAACCAACTAAATCAACTAGCCTACTAAATCAACTAAATTAAATGTTCTAAATCAACTAGCGTACTAAACCAACTAAATCAAAATGTTCTAAATCAACTAAATCAACTAGCCTACTAAATCAAAATGTAGCAGGGTGAGGGGTTGTGGATGGAGGAGGGGGGAGGGAGAAGGAGGGGTGACTCGAGGAGGGAGAAGAGAGTAGGACGGAGGAGGAAGACGGAGCGAGGAGGGGCCGGCCGACGGCGAGTGGAGGGAGGACGGAGGAGGAAGGCGGAGCGAGGAGGGGCCGGCCAGCGGAGACACTGGAGGGAGGACGGAGGAGGATGTCGGTACTGAGTCCAGCGAGGAGGAGGAGGTGACGGCGGCGCAGATCGGAGGAGGGGTGACGGGGGAGGACCGGCGTGGGTGAGGGGGAGATCGAGTGAGTGTGGATCAGATAGATCTAGAGGAGGGCGGAGATGGAATGGCTTAGCACTAGCGCGCTATAGCAAAAGGCGCTACTGCTAAACGACCTAGTAGTAGCGCCTTTCAAAAAAACGCGCTACTGCTATGTGTCAGCATGTAAAAATAGACATCAAAAATACATTGATCATCAATGATCTTTTTGTGTATAATCTGATTTGTCAATATGAGTCCTCACCAATTTAGGAACTGGTGAAGACTCATAAAATGCAAGGTGCGGTTAGTTTGTAGAAAGTGCAAGGTTGGCTTTGCAGAAAAGGTATAGTCCTTCTTTTGACCAAGCTCTGGCCCATTAATTTTTCATCCAAGGGTCCTAAATCAACTGGATCATTGGGTGCACAAATTGGCTCGGTGCATCGTAATATGTTCTCGTCCGCCCCTATATATGGACAGGTCTAATACGCGCATGTGAACTATGAGCGGAAGTCATGCCCCACTCCGACATAGGCTCGACATCCTGTTTACAAAAAATGGCATTTGTCCGTTCGGCTCCGTGTTTCCATTTCCACAAATATCAAAAAGCACATTGCCATATGCTTAATTTTTCTGTGTTAAAAATTGCAATTTATATTTTAGGACTATTTTCACAATCTAATATATACTCCCACCGTCCGAAAATAAGTGACTTAACTTTCTACTAACTACACTAAATTTAAGATAAAGTCGAGTCATTTATTATTGGGACGGATAGAGTAGTGTATAATGGTAGCTTAATAGAACAAATACCAATTATTTTGCTCACTTTGTCACATCATCCTGCCAAATCTGAAGTCAAATATTTTTACATGAAAATCAAAAATGACAAATTTGAGGAAGTAAAATGAACTTCTTCCTTGGATAATTTATGTTTCATTATGCATAAGTCACATAACCAACAAAGTATGCTGCCATGATAAATGTCCCCTATCAAGAGGAGGCTCCAAGGATTTCACTGACGACACGCTTGAGCGCAGATTGGTCGGAGATCATACCCTTGTGCGTCGTGTTGGGGATCAAAATTGACTTGAAGTAAGGCCGGTCCGGATCAGCCCCTACCAACCTTTGCAACGCCAACACGGTCTCCAAGTTGATCTGACCATCGCCATCGCCGTTTACCAACTGAGGCTTCCCACTGAAGTTACCGTCCCAGAACACCAGCTTATCCACGGTGGGCACGCCAATGCCATTCATGGCCGTCATCGGCACGAGCGGGCGCCCGAAGGTTGAGCGTCACCGGCAGCACCCTCGTCCGGTACCGCGCCACCTCGTCCTCGGAGAAACCTGCCGCCGCGAGGTACTCCGGCATGTCGTGGGCAGAGTAGTTCCTGTCCCGCGTTATCACCAGGGGCGTGCGGCCGTACACCCTGGGGGACGGCATGAGCGAGAACATGCTTGCGAAGCTCCTGTTCCCGTAGGTCAGCACGGCGGCCTGCAGCGACATGGGGTTGGAGGCCAGCGCCTTGGAGGCGAGGGGCCACATGTTGAGCGGCGAGCCGCCGACGCCGAGGCAGAGCATGACGAGGTGCTTGACGTACCTCCTGCGCCACCGCAGGGGTGTCCGGTCGAGGAACACCGTGGCGAAGAGGCCGCCCAGGCTATGCGTGACGAGGACGACCGGCTTGTTCCCGTTCCTCTGGCTTGCGCGCTCCACCAGGAGCCTGAGGCCGGAGCTGAAGCCGGAGAAGGGCCGGGAAGCCAGTCCGGGAGCGGCCGGCGCGTGCCGGAAGTCGTACGGGGCGCCGAATAGGTTCTCTCCCTCTCTGTATCCAACGCGCTCCAGTGCCTCCACCAGCCCTTCCATGCACACATTCCTGATCAATGATCAATGAGGGCACTGAAATCATCCATCCCCTAGCTAGAAACATTCCTCGATTGACATGGTTTGTTATATCATATGCTTATTATTAGCTTACTTTCGGGCAGGGTCGTCGAAGCCGAAGCTGCGGGTTGTGCTGAAGGCCACCACGCGAGTCTTTACGCCCGGCACGTTACGGTAGTCACCGGCACGGGGGGCGTAGACGAGCCGCAGCTGGTCCGCGTAGCACCGGAAGAGGGAGGAGTCCTCCTGCAGCGCCGTGAAGTTCTCCCACAGCCGGAACCACTCGCGCCCTTGCCTTGGGACCCCGCAGCCCGACGCCGGCGGAGGTTGGTACTCGTTGGTGAGCCGCGCCTCCAGCTGGCTGCAGGTGTTGCCCGGCACCAGCACCACCGGGTGGAGGCTGGGAACAGCTGACGATGGTGGAGCCACCAACGAGCAGAGCAGGACTACAAGGGGCATGAGACGCTGGAACGCCATTGCCGTGTCACGTTGGAGCTTGCTTTCTTTATGGCAGCCGATTGCTTTCTTTTTCATAATCACATTTTTGCAGTTTCCTTCTCTTGTGTGCACACGGCATATCAAATACAGCTGTATTGATTTGATGAACGGTGGAGGAGCGACTTGTTTACCACTTATCGAGTGAAGTCTGAAACAAACCCTGTCTTCGTACGACCCGTCCGAATCGAACCTCGACCTTCTAATCCCTGAAATCCACACCCCCAACTATCAAATCCCAGCCGCCAGAGACCTTAAAGCTCGTTCCCAAACAGGGATTGCGGACGTGGCAGAGGATCGCTGAATCAGCGGCTTGTGTGGTCCCAAATTTTGCAGCGCTGGACAAAACTGCTCGAGGCGGACCAGGTCGCCTCTCCTCTCGCTCTGTTCGCCCCCTCGTTTCCCTTCGCTTCCTCATGGCTGGACGCATCAACTTCTCGCGGCGGCCATGGCGAACGACGGATGATCGCGCCGATCTCCGACGAGCACTGCGGCAGAACGGAATCAGGTACGCGATGTGCTTCCATTCTCTAAGCATTTGGTGTGTTTTCCCCTCTCTGGGCGCTAGGTTTAGGGTTCTACAGTGACGTCAAATTGGGGTTTTGGGGGGGTATAGAGATTAGTTGGGGTTTTGATTATCATTGATGCATCAATTACTTTGATTGTAATGTAGGGCTTTGTCGTTCAAATCATGGACCCAACAGAGATCTTGAATGTCAGATTCCACTTTGGGGGGCAGTTCATCACGATTGGTCCAAGTCTTGATTATGTTGGGGGAGATTCTGGAATGTCAGAGGTTGAGCGTGACAAGCTCTCTTTACAGGAGGTGAAAGGGTTTTTAAGAGATCATATGGCAGTGAAGGAGAGCATGAAGTATTATTTCTTGTTGCCTGGCAGAGATTTGTCAAATGGATTGCTTTTTTTACATGATGATGCTGGCTGTATGAACATGTCTGACTATATTACAGATGGAGGAGTTGTGCACATATATGTGGAGTATAATGGTGAACAAGATGAAAAGAAAGAAACTGATAGTGGGTCAGATTTTGAAGACGAGCTTGATGAACTGATGGACATGGGCAGTGAAGAAGAACCTGATGTAGTTATCACAGCAGAAGAGACTACTGCAATTAATCATAATGTTGCAGCAGTTAATGATAATCTCAATGTCATTGAACAAAGTGATGTTGCAGGAGAAGTTCTTGAGCACGTCCTTGTTCCTGATGTAGGTGGTGTGTTCACTCAAGTGACAAGTAGTCCAGTAAAGCAAAATGTGAGAGTTGATTATCTTAGTCAGAGTTCTCAAGTTGTTAATCCAAGTCAACCATGTCAAGCAACACAAGACATATCTTGTTCACTAGCAGAGGTGGCACCAAATGCTTCAGAAGTGGCACATAATGCTTCTGATTCAGATGACTCAGAGGACTGTGAGTATGTGCCACATACTGATGACAGTGGGGAAGAATCAGAGGTTGTAGAGTTGAGAAAACATGCAAGAAAATTCAAGAAAAAAATGAAAGATTCCAAGATGTGGGCTGATATAGATGCAAGAGGGGCAGTGCCCATTGATTTGGTGGCAAATGTGGAGGAAGTTGTAGAGGTCATGGAGTATGAGTCATCAGATGAAGACTACTCATATGATGAGGATGAAGATGGCAACATGGTTAGGAGGAAGAGCCGGTTTGTAAGGTTTAATCCAGACTCTGAAATTCCTCATTTTAGTCTGGGAATGGTTTTTAAGAGCAAGAAGCAGTTAACCAGAGCTATAAAGAGATATGGCCTTGCTACCAAAAGGAGCATCTCATTTAAAAAGTCAGAGGAGGCTAGAGTGAGAGCCAAATGTGATTGGCCTGGGTGTCCCTGGTTGTTGTATGCCGCAAAGACCAGCAGGTGTTCTAGGTTTCAGATCATAACATTTGAAGATGAACACGAATGTGCACAAAACAGAGAGAACAAACTGGTCACTGCTAAAGTTATTGCCAAAAGGTATGAACACTTCATCTTAGCAAATCCTTTGTGGAAGATTGATAGTATGAAATCTACAGTGATGCAAGACATGTTTGCTGATGTGTCCATTTCAAAGTGCAAGGCAGCAAAAAAAATTGTACTTGACAATCTGATGAGTGGAATGAAAAGTGAGTACAGCAAGGTCTTTGATTATCAGTTGGAACTACTTAGGAGTAACCCTGGTAGTACAGTGGCTGTTTGCTTGGATCCAAAAGAAAAGGAGGTGAACATATTTCAACAATTCTATGTATGTTTCAATGCAATTAAGCTAGGTTTTAAAGCCGGATGTAGGAAAGTGATTGGGCTGGATGGTTGTTTCTTTAAGGGGGCCTGCCAAGGTGAGCTGCTGGCTGCAATAGCTAGGGATGCAAACAACCAAATGTATCCAGTAGCTTGGGCTGTTGTGGAGAAGGAGACAAATGAGAGCTGGGCCTGGTTCATTGGGCTTTTAATCAAAGACTTGGACATAAATGACCAAGGAACTGGATGGGTCTTCATTTCTAACAAGCAAAAGGTAAATTTTATTTGCTGCCTTTATTTAGGTGTCATAAAGGTTCAGTCGAGTCAACGGAGCAACAAGTACTCATGTTTTTTTCTTATTGCAAACCTTGATATCTATTACAGGGCCTAATTAACAGTATGAGGGACTATCTACCAAAGGCAGAGCATAGGATGTGTGCTAGGCACATTTATGCCAATTGGAGAAAGAAGCACAAAGATCATCAATTGTAGAAAAGGTTCTGGGCAATTGCTAAATCTGGAAACAGGGAAGATTTTAACTACAACAAGGCCAAGCTTGCTCAACTAACCCCAGAAGGTGCAAAAGATATCATGAAGACAGACCCAAAGCATTGGGCTAGGGCTTTCTTTCCCGTAGGTGCAAAATGTGAGTCGGTTGAAAACAACCTTTGTGAATCATTTAACAATGCCATCATAGAAGCTAGGTTCTATCCCATTATTTCACAGCAAGAGAAGATTAGGAAAAAAATGATGGTTAGAATTCAAGAGCAGAAAACCAAGAGTGAGAAGTGGAATGGCATAATTTGCCCAAACATTTTCAAGAAGATTAAGGCCAACATCAAGAGAACGCAGTTCTTGGAAGTGCTCTGGAATGGAAAAAATGGTTTTGAGGTGAAGCATTTGAATAGCAGAGGCAAGAGGTACACAGTTAACCTTGACAAAAGGACTTGTTCATGTGGTTATTTTCAGCTTGCAGCCCTTCCTTGCTGTCATGCAATCTCTGCTATCTATAAGAGTGGAAGAAAAGTGGAGGATTATGTTGACAAGTGCTACCACATTGACACTTTCAAGAAAATTTATGAGCATTGCCTGCAACCAGTTGAAGGAGAAGAAAGCTGGCCTGTGTCTCAAAACCCTAGGCCAGTAGCACCTGGCTACATTGCCATGCCAGGAGCAAGGAAAAAAAATAATGATAGGAGGAGAGAAGAGGGGGAAGCACCAAAGGGCAAGAAACTGAGCAAGCATGGCATCCAGATCACTTGTGGATCTTGTGGTGGACAAGGGCACAATAAAACTTCTTGTAAGAAGAATGGAGATAACAACAAGAAAGCAAAGTCATATCTTGGGAAGAGAGGGAGAAAAGTGAGGGCTGCAGAGGTAATTTTATTATATTGCTGTAGTATCTTGCTCTATTACAAAAAATCAAAGTCATATGTTGCTCTGTTACAAAAAGTTCAATTATTGATTGACTCTCTATTTTACTTGCAGCAAGCACAGACTGATGCATCCACAAGCAGGGCTGCAGCAGCTAAAGCTTCATCTACAACAAGCTCTCAAGCTGCACCCTCTCAAGCTACAAGATCAAGATTTAGACCACCTAGAAGTTCAGCAACAACAAACAATGGTGTTCCTGGGGGAAGCACAACTGCAGGCAGAGGGAGAGGAAGTGGAGGAGGAACTGAGAGAGGGAGCAGCTCAGGAACTGGGTGGATGGGCTTTTTTACGGCTAGTGGGAATTACTGAAACTTTCTTGCTGTTTTGTTCATGGTGGTGTTCATGGTGGATGGAGTTGTCTGGTTTAACTAGTACTTAAGTTGCCTTTTGGATGGATGTATTAGTTTCTATTTAGTACTGTGTGAATCACTGGTTATGTGTGGTCCTGTGGTTGTCTACTGGTTATGTGTGAACTACTGGTGCTATATGTTTGTGGTACTCTGCTCTTTTGTAGTAATCTTAAATATTGCAAGATGCTACTGTTAAATTGTCCGTTTCATCTGCTCATGTCTGCTGCTGTTTATGTGTGCTTTCTATTTAAAATTGGAAGATGCACAGTTACTTGTGCTACTGTCAAAAGAGCACTATGAATTTCTGCAAATGTGCTATTTGTGCTACTGTCAAAAGAGCACTATGAATTTCTGCTAATGTGCTATTTGTGGTACTGTCGAAAGAGCACTATGAATTTTGACAAAATGATACTGTCAAAAGAGTTCTCTGAAGATCTGCACTTTATTTGGAATTTCTGGATTCAATTAAACATGACTGAGATCCATTACATTGCAATCCTTCCTACCTTCCTCACTATAATGCAGTACATTACATCACTCTCCTAAAACAAGGATAACACTAGGCCTGCAACTAAAGCAGTCGAAAAGATCATGATAGGAAAAACAACACATTTGTACATCTGAATCTCATCTTTCCTCTCACACCTAGCAACAATTTCAGAAATTGCTGAATTCTTCATCTCCAGTTTTTTTGTCAACACAGCAGCATCATGCTCATTTAAATTGCTAGCAAAATATTTGCCAGCTTCATCCAACAAATGGGCCTCCTATGCCTATTCTGGGACAAATGGAGGCGCAAGAGACGGTCGGAGGCGTCGGCGCCGGCTCCCCAGGCGGCAGCCGCAACCAGCCGCCGTTGCCTCGACCGCGTCGCCACCCTGCAGCGCTAGTGCTACAAACACATCCGACGACTCAGGCGCGCAGCCGGCGTCAAGCACGTCCTTGGTCTCCTCTGCGCGGAGCATCCCGGAGCGGCAGGGGCGCGCACAGCCTGCTGGAGTTCAGCCTCCGCGAGCTCGGTGGTGCCACAGCCGACTTCAGCCGCTGCTCATGGTCGGCGTGGGCGGCTTCGGCTGCGCCTACAGGGACGCCGTCAATCGCCGCCTCCGCCGCCAATCTCCGCCGCAGGGGCTGCCGTCTCTCAATCGTAGCCGGAATCGAGAGATAAAGAGGGGGAAATAGTGAGAGGAAACCAGAGAGGGAGGGGGTCACCAGACGTGGCATCATTAATTAGCAAACCCGGTCGCCCGCAGTGCCACGTCACTGATCCCACTCCCTGACAACCGGGATTTGACAGTTGGGGGTGTGGATTTCAGGGATTAGAAGGTCAAGGATTGTTTCGGACGGGTCGTACGAAGACAAGGTTTGTTTCAGACTTCACCCCCACTTATCTCGTGAAGCGAACACGGGGCGCACAAATTAGTTTGTTATATGTTACTAGTTTATCACATTGACTTTACTAGCAAAAAGGCCCGTGCGTTGCAACGGGTGAACAACAAAAACTCACGAAAATTATAATGTCTGACATAAAATGCACTGTATAAACCGAAATCAGCAGTGCCTGGAGATTATTTATTTCATTCGATATCCAGGGTATATGTTTTCGCCGTGTACGTCCTAACCTTTTTTTTTGAACAACGTCCTAATCTATGTAGTCAGGATGAGTATGTCAACACAAACAGATGGGGTTACAACGGGTACGAAGGATTGAAAATTTTAATCCAAAAATAAAAGAAGAAAAAATATAGAACAAAAACCATCAATCATGTGCATGTACCTAACGTCATCAAGAAAAAAAAGAATGTAGAACCAAACCCGTCAATCGTGTGTAATTGTGCATGTAGATACGGAGAAGCAAACAAAATGCATGCAACGGGATAATCAAGCATTTAATCCTTTTGTAGCTTTCTCGTTAAAAAAAACTTTTTCTAGCTAATCCCTCCTGAGTTAGTTAACTTATTTTTTTAATCTCAATTGTTTGCATGGCGAGAATCAAGCCTTGGGTGTCTCCAGCCCGCGCTTGGGCACCAGCCGTCTCACGCGCAGGCAACGCGTGTCGTTTGGCCCTCCACCGCTCTTCCCTCCGACCTTATCCTCTCAGCCCGTCCTCTCATCCTCTCGTCTCTTCCCCACACCTTTCTTCTCCCCATCCCCGATTCCCTTCTCTTCTCAGAGCCCGATCCATCGTGCACGGCGGCCCCTACCGGAGCTCCAGTGCGCCTCTCCTCCTCCCTCATTTCTCTCTCCCCTGCCTCTCTCAGTTATTTCTCTTTTCCCTTGTCCATGAGCAGGGCACACAAGGAGCCTCGCCGCTGCTGCCACCACCACCACGGACGTCTTCGCGCCACCACCGCCTGCGAGTTCGCCAGCCGCCGCTCAGATCTTCGGGATCCATGTCCCCAAGCCGCCGGTGTCCGTCCTCCGCCCCGGATCTGGCTTTTCCACGCCCTTCGGCCTCCCCTGCGACCGGGGCCGCCACCCTCCCCACTGCCTCGTCTACATGCGTGAGGACAACGATGACAGCGCCACCGTCGACCGTCTGGGCAGCCCCTCGGCCTCGCTCGCGTGGGCAAGCCAGTCGTCGCCGGCGGGAGCGACGGTGAACGGGACTACTCTTTGCATTCTCTATCCCATCTGCATCTCTGTTTTCCTCACAGGACTGACGTTGAATATACCAAATTACAGGGTGTTATAAGGGAAGGTGGACTACGCTAGGGATGGCTGGAGGTGGAGGGCGTCGCAGCGATGGGATTGGGGAGGCGGCGCGCGGCGGCGGGGGTGGAGCGCTGGAGTTGGAGATAGGATTAGGAGGCAGGGTCGAGCGGTTGTTTTTTATCTGACCTGTACCGGTTCGATTGACTTATTTTTGGACTGCGGGTTGATTTCCAATAAACCGAGGGGCTTTTGTGTAAAACAACCACGACGGACGACCAGAAACCCTCCGTGCTTTATTATTAGGTAGAGAGGTAGAGAGGTAGAGATTGGCGGACCAGAATTTCACAAAGATTGGATAGGGCCAAAACTGACAATTAAATTGATATAGGGAGTCACATGTAAGCAAAATATATCAGAGAAAGTACGTATGATAGGGACCTCGCTTTTCTTCTAAGGCTGAAGGAAAGAGGGCTATCTATTTATTTATTTAACAACAAAAGGAGATGAACTTCCCACCAAGGGTTCTAAAAAAATATAAATATTCCACTACATGTCCGATCAAACAACTGTTCATACAAATTTAAATCATCTATTATGAAATCTCCAGCTAGGATTTCGTCTGTGGCCGGCATGCATGGAGCTGCAGCTCGGATTTTTGTTGTCTTGCTTCGGTGCTCAAGATATGAATGTGGCTGGTGCGCAAATTCCGGTCCATGGTTGCTATTTTGCCAGGTGCATGCAATCAGTAGTGGTAGGCAATACTCATCGTTTCAACGGAAGTAGAAGGTGAATGACCATGCGTTGCTACGGGCGACGAAAATTTCATATGATAACGTCTGAATTGTCTTACACGTGACACATTACTATATTAACATTAATATCATTAGAATGTACAAGTACATAAAACTTTAATGTATTGAGTATTTAAAGACACTGAACAAGACTTGAAACAACACAGGACGAAAAGAACAAAAACATCAGGATTTACAGAAGCAACACCAAAATCGTCATCGTAAGAAGCTTTTTGTTGTCAGGATAGGTTCATCACAAGCTGCTAGTGAAACTGGTCTAGGGGCTTTCTGAAGTTGCATATTCAGGGTAGTTGCACTTCAAGTGTCGTAGCAGCAACAATCCTGCAGTGGCTTCCTTCAAGCAAGCACATGGGAGCAGGTCCTCTTGTCAGGCAACACCATAGATGATTTTCCTCTTGTCAGAGCCATAAGCATATATAGAAGCAGTAGAGAACTAACTGTCCTTTCATACCAAATTAATTTTACCTTAGAAGCCTCCCTGGAGCATGTTAAGATTGCAAATTAAAGTTTTCTTCAAGTAAAACTTATTGCTGTCTCTAAAGTTCAAGTATAGAGCAAGGTTATCTGCAATAGTTATTTTACAGGAACCATGACCAACCTAAATTACAATCATGTTTCCATTTTTTTTAGTGGCAAAACCACTGGGCTTCTGTTAATAGTCGGGATTTTGGAGTTGTACATGCCCTTAACTTGTACTAGGATATATACCCAATATATTATGCTTATCTTTTTATGATAAAAATGAAAAACACAATTCACTATAAATAAAACGTGAACTCGAAGAAAGTACATATATTTTAAAAGGTTCGTACAAACTGAAAAAGTTCATCGATTTTGAAAAAGCTACATTGAATTTGAAAAAAATTCAATGATTTAATAAAGGAAATGTTCATAAAATTTGGGAAAAGGTCATCAATTATAAAAAAGTGCAGCCCTTCTAAAAAATATCAAGTTAGGAAAAAATTATTGAATTTGAAAAATAATCATTGATTTTGAATGAATGGTTCATAAATTTGAAATAGTTCATCGATTTTGAAAAAATATCAAAAAGATAAAAAAAAGCTCATCAATTTTGAGAAAAAAGTTCATAAATTTTAAGAACAAGTTTACTAATTTGAAAAAAATCATCGGTTTAAAAAAGTTCACGAATTTTAGAAATGTTCATCAATAATAAAAAAGGTCAGGGTTGTTGTAAAAATTTCATGAATATTGTGTTCGAATCTCTTCTTGCACCGGCTTTGCGCGTGCGTTTCTTGCGGTTTAGAAACAGAAAAAAATATAATGGGCCGGCCCATCACGGAGTGGAGGTGCGCGACGTTTGATGGAACGGAAGAATACGTTGCTGAAGGCGCCAAATAGAATTTGGCGCCTATTTATATCTCATGCATTTCAAAAGAGGCAAAAGCCTGGATGGCCGGTCCAATTACAACAACTTGTGTAGAAGTCTTATTAGCAAGTTGGCTCTGTGATTAGCTGCTTGGCGTTGCACCAATTCCACATTTTCTGAAGGTTACAATGCAAATTTAGTCTTACAGAAATGGCGCGTGCGTAAGTTGTGGATCCATCGACCCATAACAACTGCAGGTTGGCGTTGCACCAAGTTGCACATTTTCTTACAAGGCTCGAATACATCATTGCATGCGACGAGCCAAAATATTTAACAACCACACGGCCGGCATGTATGTATGTACGTCTGAAGCTATACAAATACCACTAACCGTCCTCTATCCAAGATAGATCAGGGATGGAGATAGCCAGAGACGGACCAGAGAAAGAGATGGCAGCGCCAGCAGTACCGCCGGCCGTCAGCGACGTCGAGGCTCAGGATAGGAAGAGTGCCCCAGAAGGTGCCGGCAAGACGCCGGTGAACCAGAAGGTGCTGTCGGTGTCGGCGAACCTGGCGCAGCTGCTGCCGACGGGGTCGGTGATGGCGTACCAGATGCTGGCGCCGTCCTTCAGCAACCAGGGAAAATGCTACCCCTCCAACTGGTGGATCACGCTGGGCCTCGTCGTCGTCCTCGCCGCCTCCTGCGTCTTCTTCGCCTTCACCGACTCCGTCGTCCACAACGGCAAGGTGTACTACGGCCTGGCCATCTACGGCCGCCTCAACATCTTCAACCTTTCAAAGAAGGAAGAGGAGGCGCAGTTCGTAAGCATCCAACCGGAGCTCACCAAGCGCGGCCTCAAGAAGCGGGACCTCATTCACGCCTTCCTCACCGCCGTCGTCTTCCTCACCATGGTCTTCAGCGACGTCGGGCTCCAGAACTGCTTCTTCCCCGACGCCGGCACCGACACCCAGCAGCTGCTCAAGAACCTGCCCCTGGGAATGGCGGTCTTCTCCAGCCTGGTTTTCACCATCTTCCCCAGCAAAAGGAACTTCATCGGATCCAGCGATCCAAACAGCGACAAGAACGACGACACCGCCAAAACTAAACCGTCTTCCGCTGCACAGCCTGATCCGGCCACTCAATCTTCAAGTGGTGCATGCTCTACATGCGGGAGGTGCTCATAATTCACCCATCTTTTACGCCAAACCAAATTTGTGCCAGATATCGGTTCGTTCTCAGGTTTCGGCCACATGGAGGAAAATACCCTCTGATCTACCTCTTCTCTCTGAGTTGCTCCCGGCTGAAAGAACTGTTACAAATAATCTTGTGATGATGTATCGTGCTTAGTTTTGAGTCCTGCATGTAGTGTAGGTTAGGAAGTTGTCCGGCGGAGTCTCGGCTGAGCGCCGGATGGAAGCGAGAGGTCAGGCGGCTGCGCGATGTGTGTGGTACTACTTAAGCATCGTAATTAGATTGGTTACGTTAATGGCAAGGAGAGGAACATGTAGCCCATGTGTTCTCACCGGGAGCAAAAGGCAAAGCCATATTTCTTCTTGGTAAAGTGTGTCTTTTTTTTTCGAAAAGGGGGAAATCCCCGGCCTCTGCATCAGAACGATGCATACGGCCTCTATTATTAAAGATAAATCAAGGTCTCAACAATGTCTTACATCAGCGTAATACGCGCATGGATAAGCTCACATAGAACGTCCATGAGAAAGCAAAAGAAAGGTAGCACTCACAACCGGCCAGCATGAAACTAGATAGGTAAAACTAATTGCCTATCCTATTACATGATCGCCATCCAAACCGGTTGAAGATATCCCGCGCCACCATCTCCCACCGGACAGACCCAGTAACCAAATGCTCCCTGGCCTCCGTCGGAGTGAGTAACGACCACGTACGGATCAGCGCTGTAGCTCGGAATAACACCTGCAAAAAGTGAGTATTTGTTGCTCTGTTAAAAACCAAATCATTTCTGCAGTTCCAAATTGCCCATAATAACGCACATACTCCTACACGAATAAGTCTGGCTGTGTCGGCCTGAATCCCAACAAGCCACGCCCCAAATAACGTGTTTACCGAAGTGGGTGGAGTAATATTAAAGGCAATTTGCACGGAGCGCCACAACCCGCGAGCTAACGGACAGTCAAAGAATAAATGCTTGATGGTCTCCTCTGTATCACAGAAACTACACCTAGTAGAACCTGTCGATTAAGCTTAACTAGATTGTCCTTAGTCAGAATAACCTGCTTATGCACAAACCACATAAACACTTTAATCTTCAAAGGAACCTTAACTTTCCAAACCTCCTTGGAAGTGGGTATTACAACAGAATTAATAATATTAACATACATTGATTTGACTGTGAATACCCCAGTCCTAGTTAGAGTCCAAAGCAACTGATCGCGGTTCGGAGTTAGCTGAACGTCCATCAGCCTACGGACAAGGTTCAGCCATGCCTCCCAACGAGACCCAACAAGCACCCTCCTAAACTGGATGTTTAGAGGAACCGACTGCATAACTGTGGCAACAAGAGAGTCCCTACGCTGAACAATACGATACAGATCTGGATATTGTGTAGCCAATGGCGTGTCCCCCAGCCACGTATCCTCCCAAAAACGTGTATGCTCGCCATTGCCGACAATAAATTTTGTTCTATTAAAGAAAGCGGCTTTCACCCTCATAAGCCCTTTCCAGAACGGTGAATCTGTAGGTCTCAGAGTAACCTGGGACAATGTCTTTGAGTGCAGATATTTACTCCTTAAGATCTGCGCCCACGTTGCCTCTGTCTCAGAAGACAACTTAAACAACCATTTACTAAGCAGGCACTTGTTCTTGATCTCAAGATTTTCAACCCCAAGTCCCCCTTGGTCCTTTGGTCGACATATAATATCCCATCTGGCTAATCTGTATTTTCTCTTGGATTCATCACTCTGCCAAAAGAAGCGAGAGCGATAAAAGTCTAGCCTTTTCCGAACACCCACTGGGATCTCGAAGAACGATAGGAGAAACATAGGTAAACTCGTGAGCACCGAGTTAATTAGAATTAACCGGCCTCCATAGGACATGAGTTTACCTTTCCAGCAGCTCAGTTTCTTCTCAAAGCGATCTTCAATACACTTCCATTCACGATTAGTCAACTTACGATGGTGTATTGGAATCCCCAGATAGGTGAATGGTAACGCCCCAACTTCGCAGCCAAACAGTTGTGTATAAGCTTGTTGGTCATCTTTGGCCCTCCCAAAGCAGAACAACTCACTTTTATGAAAGTTAATCTTCAGCCCCGATAACTGTTCAAATAAACATAAGACTAGCTTCATGTTCCTCGCTTTTGCCAAATCGTGTTCCATGAAAATGATTGTATCGTCAGCGTATTGCAGGATGGATAGCCCACCATCGACCAGATGAGGCACCAATCCATCCACCTGACCGGCCTCCTTGGCCCTCCCAATCAGGATAGCCAACATATCAACCACGATATTGAACAGAATAGGCGACATAGGGTCACCCTGTCTCAGCCCTTTATGTGTTCTGAAATAATGGCCTATGTCATCATTGACCTTAACGCCCACACTACCTTTTTGTGTGAAAGTCTCCACCTGATTGCGCCAGAGCTCATCGAACCCCTTCATCCATGAGCTGTTGTAGGAGCGGCCATTTGACTTTGTCATACGCCTTCTCGAAATCCACTTTGAAAATAACACCATCAAGTTTTTTCGCATGTATTTCATGAAGCGTTTCATGCAGGACGACAACCCCTTCTAGGATGTTCCTATCCGGCATGAAGGCCGTTTGCGAAGGTTGCACAACAGTCTGCGCAATCTGCGTTAGCCGTAACGTACCCACCTTGGTAAAGATCTTGAAACTTACATTCAAAAGGCAAATAGGCCGAAATTGCTCAATTCGAATGGCGTCAGTCTTCTTAGGCAACAAAGTAATAGTGCCAAAGTTTAGCTGGAAAAGCTGCAAATGTCCCGCGAACAAATCATGGAACAACGGCATCAAATCCCCTTTGATAATATGCCAACACTTCTTATAAAACTCAGCCGGGAAACCATCCGACCCGGGTGCCTTGTTACACTTCATGTTGGAGACAGCCTCAAAAACCTCTTTTTCCGTAAAAGGGGCAGTTAGGATATCGTTCTCCACAGAAGTAAGCTGAGGGACATCGTGCACTCTAGATTCATCCAGGGACACAGAGTTACCATCTGGAGGTCCGAAAAGACGCTTGTAATAGTCCGTAATATAAAGTTTGAGGTTGTCCTGACCAACAATGGTACCCTCATCTTGTTCTAACTGGAATATTCTTTTCTTTCGGTGCTTACCATTGGCTATCATGTGGAAGAATTGAGTGTTCGCATCCCCCTGGACAACTTTTGTCACCTTTGCCCGCAGCGCCCACTTCAATTCTTCCTCACGAAGTAACTCCTTCAGCCTCCCCTCAGCCTCATGCTTGATATGTAGCTCAGAGACGGACAAAATCGAAGTTTCTGCCCTAACATCTAGGGTTTGGATAAGAGAGAGCAGCCGTTCCTTCTCCACCTTATACATTCCACCTAGATGCTTAGCCCACCCTCGCAGAAAACTCCGAAGATGTCGAATCTTGTTCTGCCAACGCTCTAGAGCATTCCTACCTCCGGCGTCTTTAGCCCATTCTCTGGCTACAAGATCCAAAAAGCCTTCTCTTTCAAACCACGCCAGCTCGAAAGAGAACAAATTCTTGTTGCCCGAATACGTGGCCCCCCCAGAATCGAGCAACAGG
Source organism: Aegilops speltoides (assembly GCA_021437245.1). Lineage (NCBI taxonomy): Eukaryota > Viridiplantae > Streptophyta > Magnoliopsida > Poales > Poaceae > Aegilops > Aegilops speltoides. The sequence goes on from CM038147.1 coordinate 595,771,524, forward strand.
GGTGTGTGATCAGAAATACCACGAGAAAGCGCTTGTACTGTTACGAAGGGAAACTTCTGTTCCCACGCAACACTTGCCAAAACTCGATCCAACTTCTCAAAAGTTGGATTTGGGAGCGAATTAGCCCAGGTAAACTTTCTCCCTGAAAGCTCAATCTCTCGCAAATCTAAGCTTTCTATAATGGTATTAAACATAAATGACCATCTTCCATCGAAGTTGTCATTATTTTTTTCATCACGCCTTCTAATAATATTAAAATCACCCCCCACCAGAATCGGGAGTTGCTCAGACCCGCAGATTCTGACAAGATCAGCTAAAAAGTCCGGTTTGAGCTCTGCCTGCGCTGCCCCATACACCGCAACCAAAACCCAATCAAACCCGTCCACTTTTGAGCGAACCCTGAACTTAACAGCAAAATCCCCCATGACCACACTGCGGACCTCAAGGGAGTCACATCTCACACCAAGTAAGATGCCGCCCGACCTTCCTCTCGGCGGAAGACAATGCCAGTCAAACTCCATACCCCCCGACAGCGTATTGAGAAATTGAGGCGAGAAATTAGCTCTACCCGTTTCGGATACGGCGATAAAGTCCAGTCGATACTCAATAGACGCCTCCGCCAGGAACCTCCTTTTAGCCAAGTCCTTAAGACCTCTGCTATTCCAGAAAATTCCTTTCATATCTCATCGTGAAATTTCTTAGCCGTGCGAATTCTAGCACTCCTACGGACCATGGACGTCGGATAAATTTTGCGCTTCCACTTGCGCTTAGGACTAGACTTCCCTACCGGTCTAATCCTCCGTTTCTGCGGTCGAGCCTCTACCATAGGAACATCCTCTCCTTCCTCCTCTTGCTCGGCAAGTTTGGTGCGAGGTCCTCACAAAACTTATCAAGCACTCGAACTCCCAAAGCATCAATCTCTGAGTCATTCAGTGGTTTAACAGCAGCTAAGTTACGAATCATGTCTAAAGCCCTCTCGGCTTCTAGATCTAGCAAGTCATTAATAGAATTAGAAACTTCGCCCTCATTACTCCCAAGTGAAATTCCTAATTGGTTTGCCTTATCTACAATTTGCTCATCCGAATAATGCAAGATAGTATTAGAAATATTAACGGACATACCAGTAGTAGCGTGGACGTCACGAAGCTTTGCCGCCCTCGCGGCACAACGCTTCTGCATATCGTCAACCTCCGGATCGCCCTGAAGCCGACAACTCATACGTCGGCCCTCAGACGCCTGGTCCGGGATCCCGCCAAACTGGATGACCTCCTCCCTCGTGAACTTATCCGGAGAGTAACCGCCTGTCACTCCCCGAATATCCACCCGGTCTCCATGACCAAGTGAAGACACCGCGTCAACAGCTGGAGAGGCCGAGGCCACCTGCCTCTGCCCCCCAGCCATCCCGGACCTCCTGTCCGGCGAAACCGCAAGAGGCGCAAGCTGGGAACCCCCAACTGCCCCCGACGGCGAGAGCACCACGTCAGCCACTGCGGTAGCAGAGGCCACCTGCCTCCGCCCCCCTGACCCTCCGGACCACCTGTCCGGAGAGCCCGAGGATGGCACCACCAGGGCACCACCGCCTGACCCCAACGGCGAAGAGGGCTTGGAGGCCGCCCGCCTCAAACCCTCCTGCGGGGCCGGTCCAGCAGGCTGCATAACCTCCCCATCAAACGTCCTAGGAAGGGCAGAGTCCACGTGCTCCGGCCCCCCCATCGCAGACCTGTCGACTCTCTCGGAAACCACCTCGTGAAGAACCGGCTCCGGACTCGCCAAACTCCCGACCGCCGAGCCCACCTGCCCATCAACACCCACCGCACCTGCGCCCTGAAGGTCCAACGCCGGGAGAGCTAGCTCAAACTCCTCAGCCGCCTCCACCCTATCACTCCAAAGCCTCGGCGGAGCAGAAGCAGGACCAAAAGAACCAAATCTCAAAGTAGTCGACGGCACCGAAGCACTAGGCACTGACCCCCCGCCTGCTTCCTTAGCTGTTTCCACCGGTCTCTTGGCCATCTCAGACCCAGTCTCATCAACTCGTGGATCCTGACCAGTCGCATCATCATCACCCTCACTCATATCATCACCAGTGGCAGGTGCAGCGTCAGCAAAGAGACTGTCATCCTCAAATTCAATCTCCAGACTGTAAACATAGCCGCGAAATACCCACTTAACCACATCCGGCACAAAATCAATGTCCAAAATACTGACCAGAATACGAGCAATCCCATGAGCCCGAGTAAACTCCATGTCAACCTGCTCAGTTTTTCCCACCAAAATCCCCAGGCTAGCCACAACCCTAGCATCCTGCAGAAGTGCCGACGGCGCCCCCGAGAAGCGCAGCCAAGCCTGAGTAAGGGGTACACCCTGAGGCTCCACCAGGCTCCACTCCTGGAACTCAAGAATGGCTTCCGTACCTGGAACCTTACACATCCCAAAGCTGTGTCTGTGTGTGTGTTCCTTTCGTGGTGTGCTCGTGAGAGAAGAGAAGATAGAAACCTTGAGTTGTGTAAGGCACGCAAGCAAGAAGAAGCGGCACTATGAGGAGGCGGCGCCAACAAGAAGAAAATTGATCAATTCCATCGGCTTCTCACCCATGCTCGTGCAACTTTGCGGACAACACGCATGTGGCCAACGTAGTACAACGACTTTCCGACTGTCTACTCCAGCAAAGGTTGCCCGGCTTCAGTCGGCTTGCTCCAGTGTTTATAGTCATCGCCAGGTGATCTATGGACCGGTTGTAGTTTCTGTTACCTCTGTCGTTCTCTGTACTGCCATATGGTTGCACCTATCTACGTGACCTAGAGTGTATTTTTTATTTGAGACCCCTTGGCTAATACAGCTAGCGCAGTAGACCGTGGCCATGTCGACTTGTTCATCGTGCACTAGAAAGAGTTTCGACCGAATTCATAATCAACACACTGATTGGTTCCCACTTGGGATTCCTAATTTGTCATATATATGGTAAACTAGAGATGATATCTCGCGTGTTGTTGCGGAATTCATTGCAATGTATTTCAATGGGATTTGGTTGGTTTGGAACATGAATATTTGGATTGGTAATGCGAGAACTAAACCAAAAAATACATAGTTTGCTATATTTGATTATTGTATACTTGTAAAATATTTATTGAACATAACTTGCATGCACTTTTCCATGCAAAATGGCATGTTAAGATGGCATGGTTCAATATCGAGAGAAATATATTAACGGGAATCACCTGTTCAGTTATACTAGAAGATAACATGTGCATTGCGGCGGGAACAATGCTAAATTGAGGGTTGTAAAGTGAATCGTAAGTGTTCCCTTAAAATACAAAGTTATTAACAATGTTATCAAAAGAAGGAGAACACCTCTAAAAGCACGTTGTTCAAGTGGCCAATGCGTGTAGGGCAGTCCCTTCTGGCAACTCGCCTCACAGTATGGTTGCATGGGGGATGGTGATGAGGCGTATACGGTTAGGGCACACAGGAGAACAAGCATTTATCACAGCCAGCCAGATAAGGAGAAATTGCACATGCGATGAAGCCAAATTACCTTTACCATCAACCGAGCTAAATTGTACTCGCACACGGTAGTAAAGAACGAACAAATATTTTATTATGGCGAAAACAATATCATGAAGAGAAAGTTATGTGGCATAAATGTTGGTGTTAACGTTGTTGCACTGAACATTGACAGGTAGCTTTAGACTCCAGTTTCCTGTTTTCAAGGAGCTGACTCTACACCCGGATCGCTTCACCATGCACATCAGCGCCAAAGACACTGCCGCCGAACCGTCCCTCACCCACCAGCACTACCACCAACCCCCCACACCTCCGCAAACGACACCACAAACCCAACTCCACCAAAATCCAGACGCTCCTACATCTGCCAACAGGGCATCGCCGCCTGAGCATACAACGTCCGATCTAAGGTGCACGTTATGTCAGGACATCGCCGCCGCCTGAGCATACAACGTCCGATCTAAGGTTTTCATCCGGTGCTTGCTACCAGAAGAATAGCTGGAACAAAATCAGTGACGACACCTCCAAGAAGGAAAACGGCGTCCGTGGATGTCATTGCTGCCGGCATCGACAATGTCCTTGCATGGGTTTCACCCGGATTTGAGCATTAAAACCATGCCTGTAGAAGAGAAAAACAACCTCCCCTCTCTAGCCGAAAAGGCAAGAGGTGCCCCAACCGTGGCAAGGGTCATCTGAGGGCCACCCTGTTGTGCACCAGGGATGGGAGCTCACGGCCAATATCCGAAAGTGGAGCACTATGACACCATCGCGAGCCTTCACCACCAGAGCCGCTCGTCGTCGATGTAGAGCCGCCGCCGCATGGGACCGGCCCACCCGGGCCCAGATTCACCCGTCAAAGCCCATCAGCACTAAGCCGCCATTGCACGCTCTCCACGCCACCATCACCCACCCAGTGAAGCAGGGGAGCCAGCTCTGTCCATCAACGCCCGGAGCCACCACCGCCAACCTACTGCCGGCCACCGCACCTCTGGTAGCCAGATCCAGGTGGATGCGAGCTAGCTGACAAAGGCACTCAACCGGGCCATACTCACGAGAAATACATCGTCATTGTTGTCCCAAGAGCCGGCTGTGCTTTGCCGGTTGGCGCCTCATGCGGCGATGAGGGGAGGAAGATGGAAGGGGAGAGGTGGAGGCGGTGTTTACTTTTTCACCCCGAGTCGCCAGAGCTGGCGAGGTGGGGGGAGCGAGGCGTTTGCAGTTTTCTAAATAAAAGCCAGAAAGACAATGTGGTCGTGCTACAGGAGGCGTTTAGTGCTCTAAGTTGTTGGCCACAATCAGTCCGTGGGATGGCGTGCGATTCATGGATTGTGGGAGGCTATTTTGTTATGCAGCTGAATAAAAGGAGAAAAACTGAAGAGGGCATAGAATGTGCACATCGCAAAACTCCCATGTATGTAAGGGACAGGATTCATGGCACGCAGGTGCGGGGGCACTGAGTCCCACATGCGGGCTTTTTCATTTGGCTTTCAGTTTTTAAACTTCCATATATTTTGAATAAAACAACCCAAATTAAGTTATGTGTTAATCTTCATGTTTCTCGTGTTGAGGGCTTTCAAATAAGACTCATTTTGAATATATTTTGAAGAACATGTTAAGTTTTAACTCTTGAAATTAGTACGAGTGACCGATGAAATCACGATGTTTTTTTTTTGGCCTACAACTGACACAAAAAATGTTTTAAAGCTTATCTATTACTTGGTAAGAGCGAGCGAGAAAATCGCAAGTTTCAGATTAAAAATCTTAAGTTTCAACGCTTGAAACTCAAAACTTATTGTGCACTCGTGCTGGATCCAACTACTTCACGAATCACGAGGCAATCAAGCAGCCTGACATGGCATGGTAGGTGCATGCCCCTGCGAATTTCCATTGTATGTCTCACTGTGTTTCACAGTGTTTTGTTGTGTTCTTCGACTTTTCGTGCGTGTGTGATCTTGTGTTAGTCCCAACAGGTGGATGACCATATAATCTGGAACGTCCAGGATAGACTCTGCTCTGTCTCACGGATCAGGACAACAAAGTGAATCTTGAATAGTTTTAAAATTTTGGAGGTGGAACTTGAACCTAAACAAAGTCGAGGGTTGTAATTCATGTGAATCCTAAGACAAGTTCGGGGGGTAATATGGGCTTGTCCCCGTCAATATTATTATGGCTTGTAAGCGCGTCTTCAATAGTTGCCCTATTTTTAGCCGTGAAAACAGAGTGTTTAAAAAAAATATGCACGAAACAACTTTTTTTGGAACGACATCCTCAACAGCTACCCCAAAGTAGGGCACTCAAACATTCAAATTTGAACCTACTGTGAAACTGATTTTTACTGTCAAAACATCTAAAACTGAAACTAAACTGAATTTTACTAGTAGTACTAGGAGCAGAGAAGCATTCCACATTTTCAGAAAATTGGAATGATGCACTTGCACTACACATGTTGAGAAAATATCTGTCGCTGCTAGCTGTTGCCATCGTTGCTAGGCAGCCGCCGCTAGGTGTTGCACTTGCATTGTAAATTTTTACATTTGGGCAGTTGTTGAAGGGCGTTTTTGTCTAATAAGCCATTGGTGGCTCTGGTTGTTGGATTGTCCAAGTCGGTAGTTGAGGGAGGGGGCGTCAACCATAGTGCTTTGTATGTACTACGTTGTTGTGCTTGTCCTTATCGGCCGGCTGATAAGCAGAGCTTTCCTTTGTCGTTGGAAAACCGGCAGAATATTAAGGTTTGCGTCTCCCGACGGCCTCATTCGTGCAATACATAGTCACCAGGAATACAGGTTTGCGTCGCACCTGTATTATACCGCCGCTACTGCTATATATATTACCGGCAAGTTGAACTAATAATATAATCATGTACACATAGATGTATGCATTAATCTATCTGCTCGGGGTTTGTCTTGTCTGTAGGTCTCTATCTAAGTGACGATCTACCGGTAGTTAACTCGGCCTGTATTCTTGTTTGAGACCTTGGCAAATACAGCCAGAGCACGCATGATGCATCCATGGCCTTGTGTCTGTCTTACTCGATGGTGCGATATGCATTACGGTTCAAGCTCAGCTCACGCAATGTAAAATGATTTTGTTAGGACTCAACCAACTCGTCCAGCGGGCAGGCTTGGTTAAAAGACTCGCCTAGGATTGATTAGTTTGAACTTCCCCGCAAATAAGCAGTTGAAAGTTGCATCTCCGAGCGTAGCACACGACATGGTGACGGTGGTTAACAAAGGATCGATATCACCCTTATTTTTTGAGCAAATGGATCGATATCATCTGCTAACTCGAGGCATGCCCACTCACTAGCAATGTAGCACTAGGCAAACCGATTTTTCTTCAAAAATACATGGAAATTTATTCATACTCACAGCCATTAAATGTATAGTGTTTTGGATCCAGGATCCAAGAAATTACAAACTAATTCCTACAATTAAGAATAAAAATTAAAATTTTGAGACATATTCCTCGTGGTATCGATCTTTGCAAGATGAAGTACCGTCAAGAGTTCAGTAAAGATGCCCCGCCAAACAGTTGTGGAGACTTCCTATTCGGCACCTTTTGCGCTAGTTAGAGCATCTTCAAACAGGCACGGCGCTCTAAAAAAGCGTTTATAGCGACGGAATCGTGAGTTTTTGCGCGCCGTGGAGCGCTGACTCCAGCGGCGCTGCTAAATATAGCGCGGGGGAGCCGCTCTAGCAGACGAGCTATATTTCTTCTCTTTTCTACTACGACTCGATACACATTCGGCTCCGACTGTATAGGCATAGATAAATAGAAACCGATAGATAAAAACGATAGATAGATAAAAACTATAGATAAAAATGATAGATAAAAAACGATACAAAGATAGTGCATAGATAGTTCATAGCCTCCTCCAATGATAGATAAAATGATAGATAAAAAAAACTACTACCCGTCGTCCTCCTCCCGCGACTCGGACTCCGCCTCAGTGATGTCCTTCTCTGACGTCTCAATGAAGGCATCAAGGTACCGATCGTCATTGGAGTCTCAGGATGACGCTTCTCCTAGCCCGATGTTGAATTCAGTAGCCGCCTTCCACGTACGGTTGTCCTCGCGATAGGCGGCTCGCTCCGCCCTCCCTCTCCTCCCCTCCGGCCTCCTTTGCGCGAAGAACTGCTGCTCGTTGATGACGTCCTGCAGGAAGCGTTGGCTCCACAGCGCCATGGCTTCCTCGTCCATCTCGGCGAGGCTGAGACGGCGCTACCGCCTCCGGTTCTCACGACGATCCTCGTTGGTGATAAGCTGCAGGGGAGGCGCCCGCTCCCGCGTCGGCACCTCCAGGAAGTTCATGTCCCTACAGGACTGCCGGAGGCGCCATGCCGTCGCGTCGTACGCGCGGGCGGACTCATGGGCGGTGTCGAAGGCGCCGAGGCCGAGGCGCATGTCGCCAGACCGAATCTCGGCAGAGAAGCCGCCGAAGGGGCACGCGCGGATGCCGCGGTAGCCCGAGAATCCCCGGCGGCGTGACGGCATGGTGGCGCCTCGGCGGCGAGGCGAGAAAGCGGCAGAGGGAGCTGGAAGAGAGCGGCAGAGGGCGCGTGGCGAGGTGGATAGCGATGGGAGGGCGCGTGGCGGACGCTGCATTTTATAGGCGCGTCAAAACTAGCACGAGCCCAGCAGCTTTTTCGCGCACGCGCGATCTTTTCCCGCACGCCTGAGTTTCCCGTCGCCGCTAGAGCACGCAAAACGGCCCCGCGCGCGCTAAAATTGCCTTTTACCGCGTGCCTGAGTTTCCCGCCGCCGCTGAAGCGCGCAAAACCATCCCGCGCGCGCTAAAATTGTCTTTTACCACGCGCACGTTTTTTGCCGAAATCACTAATTAAGGAGTACTCCTTGTGGAGATCACTCCAACTTCCGCAGGTTGCGACAAATGGCACGCTGCATGTGCGCCACTTGTCGCAACCTAGGAGTTTTCCTTATTTTGTAGATCTGTTTATTCAAAACATTTTTATCTCTTAAACCGTGCGTCCAAATCTCAAACCGCTTTCGCCGTTGGATTCCTCGCGTCGAGATCTTCAAAACTAGATCCTATGTTGATAGGTTTTGGCGAACTTTTTTTCACGAAAAAACCGGACAAAAAATCGACGAAAAAACCGACCGGTACACGAATTTTTTCACTTTTCGAAAGGGTCACGCCCGTGCCTCTGGCGAAATCACAACCGTGCCTCTTGCGGAAGCAAAACCGTGCCTCTTGCGGAAGAAAAAAAAACAGAAAATGCATTTTTTCCCTTTCCGAAAGAGGCACGCCCGTGCCTCTCGCGGAAGCAAAACCGTGCCTCTCGCGAAAGAAAAAAATACAGAAAACATGTTTTTTTTTTCGTTTTCGAGGAGGCACGGCCGTGACTCTCGCGAAAGCACAACCGTGCATCTCGCGGAAGCAAAACCGTGCCTCTCGCGAAAGAAAGAAAAAGAAAACACATTTTTTTTTCTTTTCCAAGAGGCACGACCGTGCCTCTCGCGAAAACAAAACCGTGACTCTCGCGAAAAAAATGCGTTTTTTTGCGCAAAAAAAATAACTTTTAAAAAAATTATCGAAAGCCAGGGAAGACCGGTGAAAAACCAAAACGTCAAACAAAACCGAAAAAAACCGTTTAAAAAGCCGAAAACGCGTGTGAAAACATAAAAAAGAACAAAATCCGAAGGGAGCGCCCAGAGCGCGACACGTGGCGAATGGCTGAGAGCGCGCCAAGTGGCGCTGATCGTTGTGAGGCTCGCGAAGGAGGGCTCGTTAATTAGTTGCTCCCTTTTTTGCAGCCACGGTTGGAGTTTGTTCTTGGGAACGCGGCGCACACACGCATGGTCAGTTGGGCCAGCCAATTCCCTGCAAAAAAAAAAAGTTAGGCCAGCCAATTAAAGCAACGTTTTCTCGCTTGATCGCTCCACCGGTTCGCTCCCTTCTCTATTGTCCCTCGCATTCGCTGCAGCTTTTCTTTTGACCACTTATCGTCTGACTCGTTGACAGTTGACCGTTTAACCTTTTGAGAGATTGACACCGATGACTTTTCCAAAAAGTTCATCAATATGAAAAATGGTCACCAATTTGAAAATTTTCAAAATTTAAAAATAGTTCATGAATTAGAAAATCATGTGTAGATTTGCAAAAGTTCGTGAATTTGAAAAAATTGTTCAACTTTGAGAAAAACTTTGCAAATTCAAAATAGTTTCTGAATATTTAAAAAAACCAGGAAATTAGAAAAAGGTTCACGAATTTGAAAAAAAATATCTTCAATAAATTTCATGAATTTGAAAACAAAATTTCATGAAATTTAAATGAAAAAGGGAATGAGGAAACAAAAAAAGAAAACGGAATAAAGAAAAGAGAATGAGCAAAACTGTCCGAAAAACAAAAAAAAAACAAAGAACCAGTCAAGGAAATAGCCCACCAGAAACCCGTGCTAATCATAATAGGCCTGCCCGCTTCAGTCAAGGGGGGTGTGCGCCCGCTTTTGCCTCTATTTGGCGGATTTGGCCCAGTTTTTATCTAAAAAAGGATTTGGGCCAGTTGTCAGGTCTTTCTTATTCTCTAAGAGCTTGCTGGACCTGGTGAGACAGTGCGTTCCATGTCTCCAGGCCCGATCCATCAAAATATCACATCAGCTGCGCTTCCATTGAATAATTGATGTCCCTTGTCTAAAAAAAAAAAGAATAATTGATGTCCTGACACTTGAAGCTATCGCATGCAGGGAGGGCATCTCCCGTGCCGAGGATCTTATGTTAAATAACTTCATCATCGCATCAGACTCCAAACACGTTATATATGATACTGACAAAGGCAGTAGAGGGGGATATGGAGATATGGAGCGATCACCATAGTGATCAAACTTAGAGCTTTAAATTTTAATTGTAAGTTTACGTTTGAAGGTAGAGAAGCAAATAGAGATGCAGATAGGTTAGCCAAGTTTTCACACTCTCTTGATCAGGGGCGTCATGTTTGGTTTGGCGTTCCCCATGATCGTTTTTGTATTCCACAACATGTAGTTTTTGAGTAATAAAGCTTGGTTTAACCACTCAAAAAAAAATGCGCTTCCATTGAGCCTGATGTGTAATGGCCCGAAGCTATGCTTATGGCCTATGTAAATTGGGCCATGACAACACTTATTTTTCTTGGTTCTTAATAACGCACTAATGGTGTCCTGAATGATATTATACACCTTCTATTCATCTCTCTTCACTCGAATTGCGGTGGCTTGAGTCTCTGGAAGAGCCTTCCTCAATGCAAGAACTCATATGCTTTGTGGGTATATATGTGGTTGGATTTGGAGTCCGACCGACCCACATGGATTTGGTCATGTGTCCTTTGCTAAACTTCTTGGAGACCTCCTGCTCTTCGCCTATTTCTTCGAGTTTCAGACTTTCAGTACAGACAGGAGCATCTTCACTTCTATCGACCAATCCTACATCGTTCCGCTTCCAAAAAAAATGAGGATGGTGTTTCGGCCAATGGCCTTTTCCCCATTTCTCTTCACACAACTGTGCCATGAGGTGAAGCTGGTCCACCACAACCCCACGAATATCTCCATCATATTCACATGCGGACAAAACCCTAGCCACTTGCCACTCCACTCCACTTCGAGTTTGCGCCACCCCACTCCCCCCTCTCCCCCAGCTCCTCTCCGGCGATCTTCGGCCTCCTCCGGCATGGCGGGCAGTGGACCCAACTCCGGGCACTCTGAATTTGTCGACTGGGATCTCGACCAATGTGGGGACTAAGAGAAGTTCTCTGTCCACCTGGCTCTTCGTCACTCCAGGGAGAAATGCACCTAACCAAGGACTGAGTCGATCCGGCAGGAATCCATCGCTTCTGTTGATGCGGCGCTTGGATCTGCCCGCACTGGTACCTCAAGGCGCATGAACCCGATGGATGACCCCTGGCTGGCAGTGCAACCCCCGCGGTGGAGCCTTGTCCCACTGATCTCGGGCTCCGATTCCAAGGTCAAAGCCTGTAGATGGCCATACCGTGGATGCAATGAGGAGCGGCGTCCCTGCCGAGCGAGAAAGAGGGCATGGCAAACACAAGAGGTCATGTCGCACGCCATGTTGGTGGCCAAGAAGAAGCAAAGGAGAATGGTGCCCGCCCTCACAAAGAACAAAACCGAGCGGTCCATGCTATGGACAGACTGCGCACCAAGAGGAGAAGGATGAGGTTAGGGGTCAAAAAGCTCCAGCAGTGAGCAGATTCGGCTCCATCCATTATGCCTGTTCGGCCACTCCTTACGTAACAATGACGACAAGGGCAAGGACAACCATGGGTAAACTTTCTCGATAGGTTATTATTTAGAGTATGTCAATTTTATGTAGCCCGATGACATGTATCATGAAGTAGTTTTATCTCATGTGTGTGATGGAGATGAAGTACGTGAGTTTATTTTACGTTGCATGACATTGTATGGATTTGAGGATTTGCTAATGAGTAACCCTGTTGTCGACAAGGACATTTAGAGGTGACCGATCACTGTCCATGACTGTAGATGCTCTAAACGAGAGTGTATGGACACGTGATTACCTACAGGGTAGGAGGATTCCCCATACATGTTCATTATTTAGCTTGGTCTTGTCCATAGCATTGAACTTCATGCTATTTGGGATGTATTAATATATACTCCCTCTGTAAACTAATATAAGAGCGTTTAGATCACTACTTTAGTATTCTAAACGCTCTTATATTAGTTTACGGAGGGAGTAGTTATATACAGAAAAAAATGATGTGAAATATATGAAAATTTCTTTGTGTCATGACATTTTTTCTTTTCCCTTCATAGATGCACTAAATTATATTATTCTATAGTGATGAAGAAATTTTTATTAACATGTAAATAATTTATTAAATGAATAAATACAATATCTTTGTTTTAAATACATGAACATTTTGTTTATTTTCAACCAAAATATGTCAACTTCTAAAAAATAAAAATATGTCGCTGCTTTGAGTGAAAAGATTTTCATGCTTTCACATTAGCATATTTACGAGTTTATATCAGTGAACTAAACTACTCAAGCATAAAAGAGTAAGCTCTATCAGCAACGAGCTATTTGTTGATAGTTCAAGTCTTAAAATATTGCACTCAAATTTGAAACATAAATATGATACATGAGTTGCAGAAAATCAAAACAGATAAAAAAACATTAGGAAAAAATGGCCAGGATAGCATAATAGGCTTGGCCTACTAATTTGGCTTCCGCTTACGGCGTTGAATACACACTGGACATGGCTCTAAGCATGTCTTGTTCATAAAAGACAACGAGTGTTGCTTGCCATGGTGACACAAGTAAGTGGGGGAGGGAGAGAGGGGCTTTGCTACACCTACGAACAGATTCTAGGTAAACTTACGTGATAGCTGACTAGGCGTGATTAGATTGGAAGAAAAAAATGACTCAGGAGGCCCCACAGGGAATAGATTATGAAGTTTATGTAAGATTAGGTAAACACATTACGTAGGTGTAGGATTATTTGGGGCACATGCATGCCATGCAACCACTGATGTGCGTTTGAGACTTGCCTGTGAAATAGTGTAGAGATATCCTTAGGGAAAACCAGACAGAACATTTGAAGCATCTCACACACGTGAACGAGCGCGTGATGGTAGGTGAGATGGAGAATGAGATCGAGTTCGGCACTAGCTAGGTAAGCTTGGAGGAGCTCGCCGCCGGCAGTAGCTCCTCACACACGCACGGACAACTAGCTAGAGAGATACAGCATTATGGTATGTGTTATGGCGTCGGTACTAATGATAGTAGTAGTGGAGTGCGGCGTTTCTGCTCCCGAGCTCATCTGCACCCCCTTATGAAAAAAAATTAAAACAAATACTACAAAAATTCAAAAAAAAATCTAATTTTTTTTTTGTGGTAGAGAATTTTATGCGTGAGGTGCGCTGCAAATTTCAACTTATTTGGACAACTGAGCAACTCGTAGCAAAAAAGACAAATTCAGGGTCTGTAAAAAAGTTTACTGTTCACACACTGTTCTGACCCGATTTGTTTTTTCTTTTGCTGAGCTGCTCAGATGTCCAAATAAGTTGAAATTTGGAGCAAACCTCACGCATACAATTATCTATCACACGTAAAAATGGATTTTTTTTAATCTTTAGTATTTGTTTTGATTTTTTTTCTGACCGGGTGCAGATGAGCCTGGGCACCGAATTGGATTTTTGGTAGTAGTGCTCCTATTTTTGTTGGCTGCCGGAGCAGCAGCGGGGGCTGAGCCGATGAGTCCGACTCTGAGGATCGGGATGCCCGGCTGGGAGATGTCGTGCGGCGAGGCGGAGGTGATGTACCCGTTGGGCATTGGCCCGTGTTGATTAACATTTTCAAAATACTTATTAACATTTTTCAAACACTTAATTAACAATTTTTAAATACACGATCAACTTTTTTTATACACATTGTATTATTTTTTATACACGAGAAACATTTTATTTCTATACATATTTAATAGTTTTCAAATGCAAGGTTAACATTTTTTCAAAAGTTTGATTTAAAGTATTTTTTAAATATATGTATTCAGAATATTTCAAAGTATAAACAAAAGTAAAAAAGAAAGCAAAAACAAAAAACATGGAAAGCAAAAAAAAATATATGAGGTTGTGGCCTACCTGTGGCGCGCTGGGCTGGCCCAGTACATCGCTCCGCTGGATGAGAAGAAACTCTCACGTCCAGTTTTGCAGTAGAGATAGAACTAAGAAAGAGAACCATCGACTATAACCCCAAAAGAACCAGATTTTTCAAACAACATAGAGGAAGAATGAAAGGAAAATCCTGCCGAGGCAATCGTATTTGTTTTGGTAGATATGCTCTTCAAGCACTTGAACCCGCTTGGATCACGGCGAGACAGGTAGAAGCAGGACGAAGAGCAATAACACGATATGCACGTCGTGGTGGAAAACTATGGTTACGTATATTTCCCGACAAACTGGTTACACTAAGACCCACGGAAACATGTATGGGCTCGTGAAAGGGGTCCCCCGAATACTGGGTATCCGTTGTTAAACCTGGTCGTATACTTTATGAAATGGGGGGAGTATCTGAAACTGTAGCTAGATCAGCTATCTCCATAGCTGCTAGTAAAATGCCCATACGAAGTCAATTTATTCGATTAGAGATATAGAACCCTAAAAGGGGTATGGAAGATAAAAAAGATGCCCGGTTTTTCTTTCTGGAAAGATAATATTTCTTTCATCCTTTTGCATTGAAATAACAAATTGAAATCAAAAAATTATGATTCAACCTCAGACCCTTTTAAATGTAGCAGATAATAGTGGGGCTCGAAAATTGATGTGTATTCGAGTCATAGGAGCAGGCGAGGCTGCCCTACGTCTCACTATAAGTGAGATATAGGGGCGCACGATATTTGATTTGTCCGGACTAATTTGTTTTCTCGGTCATGTGTACTTTTGGTTCAATATTTCGTTGACCAGGTTCAATTATTCTTCCGGCCTGAGCCATTTTCCGGTCCTTTTTTCTCAATTAGAGTTTTTCTTAGAAACTTCTCAATTAGAGTATGGACCCTAACCAATTCATGGTCGGGTATCTTCTTTTTTTTTTTTTGAGGGTGGGTATCTTCTTATTGACCCGATAAGATACACCGATTTTGGTGGGGCCTTGCCCATATCAAGTCAAATGATAATTCTACATCTTTCTCATTTTGTGACATGCCATAAATCAATGTCAAATATTTTTCTCCATGCACACAGACAAAAACAACATACGAAAATCACAAGCCTTTGGTCAAAATTGCATGAACCATAAATCAATGATTTTTTTTTCTTTTGAACACATAGAGAAAAAGCCTGATACATGTACATGTTAAAATCTTATAACTGCGAGTTCAAAAAAAAATCTTATAACTGCGTAGTCCTGCAGAATTATAACCAAGATTTTCAAGCGCTTTTCACGAAGTGCATAAGCCATAAAAGCTGGTTGTATTTTACAAGGCAATGCAGGTACATTGAACATGCATGTAATTGTGTAATGTGTATGTTTTTCTTATTGTTTGCGTGGTAATGTTTATGTTTTCCTTGTCCCACCGTGACGAGTGAGAATGACTAGCCACCGGTTGGTCGAGTATAACATATTCAGAAATACTCCCTCCGTTCAGAATTACTTGTCGTAGAAATGGATGTATCTAGACATTTTTTAGTTCTAGATACATTTATTTCTGCGACAAGTAATTTGGGACGGAGGGAGTATATATTATTATTGTCACAGATCGTACCACATATGCCAACTACTGCATGAAAAGCTAGTACTCCTATTTGCAGGTACACACGCGCGTTTGACTAGCTAATCAGTCGATGATGAATCAGTAGTCGACATATGGTTATTAGTGAACCATAGCACAGCTAACTTTACTTAATTTATTTGTCACTGAGGTTCGCTTTGTTGGGAAAACTCAAAAAAAAAGTCACTTTGTTAGACAACGTATTCCATATGGTACCGCCCAGGGGAATGAACTAATTAACCCAATGGTCAATGCCAGATCTAAAAACAAAATAATGAGAGGGCAGTTGTCGGCGTGTTGCTTTTCTCTGAAAAAGAGAGCATGCCTCTGACGCCTACGTCTAAGGCTGGTTGTAATGGTAGTATCATAGCTAGTATCATGCATGCCAACTAGGCAATTTTGATGAGGTGTCGTAGCATTAAATGAAGAAAGAGAGGGTGTAGTACCATATCATGATACTGTATCATATTAAATGCTATGCTACTTTGTGTCATGCATGGCAATAAATAGAGTACTACATGATACTAATATATGATATTATGCATTAGGGATGTAGTATCATACACTAGTATCATATGCATGATGCTAGTATATGATACTCCCCATTACAACCAGTCGTGTATGTGATTGGGCTCGTCCGTGGGTGCACATGCTGAGCAACTCACTCTGCATCGTTTCCCGGGAAGCTGCCGGTTATCACCCGTGTTACTTTTCTTAAAGAAGTACCTAACCCAAGACCAGGTTGGTTGCCGTCCAACCTTTTTCTTCAGACAACACGCAGTCTACGCGGGCGTACTGCATGCTAATTACAAAAGAAATTAGCCCCATGCTGGCACACTATGCATCCACTTAAGCTTGTCTCCGTGCATTCTCCATATCAGCTGAGAGATTGTGTCGCCGTTCCACCATTTTTTTGGACGAAAGGACTCGTCAAGCTATATACTTTGGAATAGATACATTCATTTGGGCGATAAGATTTTTGGACGAAGAAAGTATTATAGAATAAACCAACAATATTGGTGACTCCATGGAGAAAGCTGATCAGTAATACAACTTTAAATTCGTTGTCAAATGAAGTTTCTAAACATATACTCTCTCCGTCACAAAATACGTGGTGTAGTTTCATGATGTTTATTTCTAAAACGGAGGGAGTATATTTCTGGCGTAGTACATATATTTCAGTAGTTAAATTAAAGAACAAAAAACGCAAGTTTCATGCAATAGGCGTCGGCCGGACGATAGTTCAGACTTTTCCGCCGCCTCATCAGCCGTGTGATCCAGCTAGCCAACCGTCTGATTTATGCATGATGCGGGTCTATGGACATGGTTAATTACATGGGGCGTTGGCTCACCCTAATCATCTTTCGCTATAACGCGCCGCACACACATGTACTCCCTCCGTAAACTAATATAAGAGCGTTTAGATCACTATTTTAGTGATCTAAATGCTCTTATATTAGTTTACAGAGGGAGTAGTATGAAACTGCATGTGACTCGAACAAACAGCTGACATTGTTTTTTTTTTTTTGCAGGGAAACAACTGACGTTGTGACAAGTGAGAATGACTAGCCACCGGTTGGTCGAGTAGAACATATTCAGAAAATATTATTGTTGTCACAGATAGTACCACATATGCCAACTAATTCATGAAAAGCTAGTACTCCTAGTTGCAGGTACACACGTGCGTTTGACTAGCTAATCAGGGAAAATATTCTATAGAACATAGTAGTCGACATATGGTTATTAGTGAACCATAGCACAGCTAACTTTACTTAATTTATTTGGCGCTGAAGTTCACTTTGTTGGGATTTTTTTCTTAAAGAAAAACATCACTTTGTTGGACAAAGTATTCTATATGGTACCAACCATCCACTGGAATAAACCAACCCAATGCCAGATCTAAAAGTGAAATAATGAGAGGGCAGTTGTCGCGCGTGTTGCCCTTTCTCTGAAAAGAGGAGAGAGCATGTCTACGACGCCTGCATCTAATTCAAAAAAGTTAATCACATCCACGCATTCATTGTGTATGTACATGCTGAGTGCTGGCTAACTCACTCTGCATCTCCCGAGAAGCTGCCGGCTGTCACACGTGTTACTTTTCTAAGACAAGTACCTAAGGCTGCTGCCAATACATGAGTGCTTAAATAAGGTGCTAAGCACATTGAATAGCTTAGCAACTATACTTCTTAATGCATAGGTGCTTAGCTTATGGTTGCTAAGCTTGCTTCATTTAATAATTTAGCAACTAAAGCTTTTCATGTAGTGGGCTTCCTTTCTTTAAATGTTTTGCCTAGGTTCACACGCTTAGCATTGTTTCTTCTTGAGGTCACCACACTCATCTCTCTCCTCTTAAATAACTTGCCACGTCAGATTTTTTGCCTACGTGGAAAGCTTAGCACCTGTACAAGGTGAAGCATTGGGAGGGGCCTAACCCAAGAGGCAAGACCAGGTCCAAGAATAGAGAGATCAGGTTGGTTGCCGTCCAATCTTTTTCTTCAGACAACACGCATTCTACGCGGCCTTGCTGCATGCTAATTACTCCTTAGGTCCAAGTGCATAAGTCACATTAGGAGATTCATCGCAACCTAGGTGCAAGCAGATTGAAGGAGAAGAAAAATTGGACCGGCCCTCCTTCCAATCAAAGCGTTGACTTCTCTCTTTTAAACGCCGAAATTAATCGCAACAGTTAAGAGATGCCATTTTAGCTGCCATGCAGGCCCATATATCCCATCGCATGCAAACCAGCTTTGATTTCCTGCCTAATCAACGTGTAGACGTGTTGGGCTTCCACGGAGAGATAACGAGGCAGAGGAGTAAATGCTCGCTGGGGAACGAGTCTGGGAGGCGATCGAGATGGGAAGTCAATGAAGAGTATGTTGACGTATAATGTGCTGCCTAGTCTCTTTCATCAGATCAATTTTTTGGTTGCATTGGCTAGAGCATACACTTCTACATGGTATCGGAGCCAAGAGGTCTCGAGTTCAAGACCCGGTTGGCGCAATTAAATTGCAGCCCACTTTCAGTCCACGTTTAGGCCGAAGGAGCCACACATGAGGGCGAGTGTTGACATATAATGTGCTGCCTAGTCTCACTTAAGAGGAAGGGGCCCACCCCCGTAAAATCAGGAAGGGCGATAGATTTAGATAGGAAATTTACGTAGGCCTTCTTAGCTTCCTTTGTAGGTGTACTGAGTGAACGGTGCCTAAACACTTTGGCAATATCTGGTTTTTGTAAGATGACTATGCACCTGGATGGAGGGAGTACAAAAAATTAGTCCCACGCGGGCGGACGATGCATCCACTTAAGCATGTCTCCAGCGCATGTCACCACCAACTCTATGTAAGCACATATGTTTCACTAATTATAAATTGAACAACTATATGTCTTGTATGGCTCGTAATAGGCGTCGGCCGGACCATAGTTCAGACTTTTCTGCCGCCTCGTCAGTCGTGTGATCCGGCCTAGCCAACTGTCTGATTTATGCATGACGTGTGTCAGGTTTCATTACGTGGGGTGGGGCATTGGCTCACCCAAATCATCACTCATATAACGCACCCCATCAATAATACTACACACATGGACGTGTTGCGGGTGTTTTACAGGATCTTCAACTAACTGATCCCCCCCTTCCCCCCCCCCCCCCACCCCCAATTTGCAGTCGGGGTGGGGCCTAGCTGCCCCTCATCTTCAATTCTATTTGTCCAATTTAGTTAGCTCGTAAAATCCTCAAGTAAACCTCCGTGCATCGAACAAACAACATGTGATTCGAACAAACAGCAGGCATCGTGCCAGGGCTGGCCCGCTCTGCGAATTGCGGACACCCACTAGCCTGAAAATGCTTATGCAGCAGCAACTCTATTTAGGCAACAATTTTTTTATAATATTGGAAATGAGATAAACATGGCAGAATCTAGGAAAATATTGGAAAATAAAAACAGGAAAAAAACGGACCAAGGCCACCAAAAGTGATAGTAAAGGGGCCAGCATGCTACTGGTCACCCGTAGGCGATTCTTATTAGGAATCGGTACCGGCAACACATAATTTTCGCGCCCTATGCTCCCATCTTTCCAGTTCCTCAGTTTGAATAGTATTAGGCCGCACCTGTATGGTAGAATCATTTTCATTAAATTTGAGCGTACATTGTTTTACACCTTTTAAGAGGGTTGTTTTTCAAAAAGCAATATAGTAGTATCAGCATGGTATTCAAAGATTTTCTGCGCGCCAAAGGAACAAACAAACGCACAAAAAGGGGCAAAACAAGCCAGGGATAATGCTTTCGTCGCCTTTGCATGTTTTCGCAGAACCCATACCACTTGTCATTTGCATATTCCTTTACTCTAACACAAGCGGTACGCAGCCTAAAATTTACTGGGGATAAAGAGCATGCGTCTATGACCTCGTGTTTGTCATTAAATATGGTACTAATTGGCTATAGCTGGCCCGTGCACATCATGACCGATTAATAAGCTTGATTAAGAGTGTGAAGTCTATTTACCGTACTACTCCACGGTGAAATCTAGGAAAATATTGGAAAATAAACGTAGCATACATGCTTTCCTGAGAACTGGAACAGCTCACCGTCCTGCAGGCCAGTCTTGTTCAAAAACTTGTTCAAATTTACGAGTATGATGTTTGGTACTATTAGAGAGGCCGACTCCCCTATATGTTTAACGAGATAACAACACACATGCGATGACATAAATGCGGTGGTCGGTACTAGCACAGAGGGTGTTAACTTACATTTTTGCATATGGTTAATTTAAAATGACGACCATCGAAGACCGGAAGAGTTGCTCGTCTCGCATGTGCGGCCCAAGACTTTAATTTGCTTCAAAATTTTCCAGCTCGCAGCTTCATATGTCATGGATCTCTAGCAATTTTCTTCAAGAGTAAGATTCTTCCCTGTTCCAGACCAACATATGAGCTATAAAGGGCGGTCCTTTCCAATCGATCGATCTGTGTCTTCTGGAGTAAGTTTTGATATTATTGTAGGTGCAGGTAAATGTTCTGATACAAGGCATTTTCTTAGATATTACAGGTCACGGTTTCCCTAGAGAGCTAGAGCTAGCATATATATGAACAAAAAAAGCTCATATTTAGTTGTCAGTGTACCAAATGCACGGCCAACGTAAACTTTTCGGACTTGGGGCTAGCTAGTCGACCAATTCCCAGTGACAAAACTAGCACGCATCCATAACCTCGTGTTTCTCCTAACATAATATGGCTGGCCGGCCGCCGCACATTTTTTTTATGTTTTTAGAAAAGGAGGATGTACCTCCGGCCTCTGCATCTGGACGATGCATGCATCTATTTTATTAATTATTCGCAAAGATCATATAAGGTGATACATCAATAAGCCTGAAGCCACCATCTTGGCAACGTTGTTGCTACTCTTGTCCCTTGATGAAGGTGTGCCGAATATCCGGGCCTAATACCAAACAGACATCGCACCAAAGCCTAACATCTAAAGCCGGATGCCCCACCCAGGCCACTACCTGGATTGGGTCACACACCGGTCTAGCACACTCCTAGTGAGCACCGCACGCTGCGAGGGCCGTCACCTCCATCTTCCATGGATCCATCCTCAGAGCAGAACTGATGCACCAACCTTGCCAGGCCTCTCTGTCATCGACGCCATCATGACACCAGACAGTTTCCTCCTCCTGCGAGAGTTCATCTCCGCGCATCGGACGCCAAATCTCCACTGCACCATGCCGTCGAGATCCACAGCCATCAATGCGCAAGCTGAAGCACCGCTCCACCAAAGAAGCCATCCACTGGTCCCTCATCCCGTGTACACCTCCAAGAATGACGCCCCAAGAGGGAAACGACACCAGAGCGCCACCGTCATCCGATCTACTGATCTAGGGTTCGCCCCAGAGGTAGCAGAGAGTGGCCTTGAACTTCTCCACGGTGATGCTTTTAAGAAGGGAACGACGCAGACAGCGCCGCCACCGCCGGCCTTGGCAGCTAGCTGAAAGCAGGTTTTCACCTGGATCTGTTCGAAGAGCCTCCCTCATGCATGTCGTGCACGCTCTACCTCCATCTGTGCCGGGGCCTGGACGAAAAGGATCCAGGCCACCGCTGCCTGACCGGCCATGGCACCACCACGATACCTACAGCAGTTGCCACCACCAGCCCACGTGCTGAGCCACAGCACCGCTCCATACCAGATCCGGTGAATGGCACGCCGGTCGAGCCCGAATCTCGCCTCCACCATCCGTGCCAGCCGCGGCCCGTGAGGATGCAGATCGGACCCGCACGGGTGGCCAAGACCGCGACCGCACGCCCGCGACGGAGCTCTCATCGTGGCGACACCGTGCCGCGCGCCGGCGACCACCGCTTCCACGATCGAGGGCGCCGCCGTGAAGACGAGCTCCGGATAGTCACCAGCCACCTGAGATCTCCCCATCAAAAGAGCAGCCGACGAGGAGCACGAGCCCCGCCGCCGCCGGCTCCGCGCAGGCTTTGCTTACCGGAGGCCACCAGCGACAGCGAGGGGGTGGATGGGATGGGTGGGGCGAGGAGAGGCTGGGGGGGGGGTTCGCCGCCCGCAGGGGCAGAGCCAGGATTTAGACATAGGGGGGGGGGGCGAGAAAGACAATAATCGTTTCAGAGACACAACACAAAAATATAGTCTCGAAAGTAGAATTGATATGAATGGAAACATATGTTTAGTAATAACATAAGATTGAGTTATCACGTAGAATAGGTTGCTCCTCAAGTTGTATTCGATTTCTCAGTGATATTTGAGCTCGAAGCAAATGAGTTTGTAAAATGGCTCTATTTTCCATGAAATAATAAACAAGATGTGAAATCAGATTTCTAAGTTACAATCTTACCTAATTAGTAAAATAAATCATTGGTTTGAAACGAATTTGTACTGATTCACATGGATTACTATTTACCAGCGGCGTACCTTGATTCCTTGGAACTTTATCTGTTTATATGTGTGAAGCCGGTATTACAGACCAGTAGATGTGATCTCTCATAGATTCAATTTCCCTGGGAGTGTACTGCCCTCTGCTCTGTGCGGCTGTGCCACAACAACAACGGCGGAAGCCGCGAGAACGCCTAGAAGTGACGCTGCGACGGGCGACGGCGCAAGAACGTAGGGAGCTAGCAGACCTAGCTAGAAGCCACGAACATAATTATGAAAAGGATAGGAAATTAACTGCTCGATCTGACGGCCGGATGTAACCCTGACGCCTATGTATAACCTAGCGATCAGCGATGCTTTCTGCCTTTGGGCTGGGAAAAGTTGGCATGCTAGGCCATTAGCGCTAAATAAAGTATAACTACGACAGGTCAGCCAGATATACATATACGTCTAAACTACTACTCCCTCCGTTCCGAATTACTTGTCTTGGATTTGTCAAGATACGGATCTTGACAAATCCGTATCTTGACAAATCCAAGACAAGTAATTCGGAACGTAACGAAACCTATTACGCGGGGGGTCGAGGCGATGGGGGCATGCTCGCACCCCCCTGTCTCCGCCCCTGGCCGCCCGTGTCGCCCCATGGAGGGAGCGGCGTGGGGGCAGATGGGGGCCGCCGCATATGTATTGCAATGAGCTGTTACATACGATATATTTACAGGGTCGAGAACACGAGATCGATGGGGCCAAGATTAGTTTTATGAGGTCTACGGCCTGCCTAACTGAGTTTTTGTTAGGACTCCAACCACCATCATCTTGTTTATAAAGTGTTCAAATTAACTAGTGTGGTTATTGAATCGTATGGTGGGTTGGTGATTAATAAGATAAACACAGAAACAGAAAATAAACACGGAAACAGAAAATTAGCTAGGACAAGTGGGAGTAAGCTAGCAACCTAGCCCAGGCGAATGGATATTCGCCTTTACCTGTTTCGACGGAACCTGCACCCACTTTGTCAGTTGGAATGTCTGTACTCAAACAACCCATCGCAACAGCAGACCTTTGCCACTCTTCTTTAAAAGTTGTTCAAATTACTCGGACAACTCATGGCCACGCATGGGATGACGTAAATGTGGTGGTTGCCTGGTTGGTGGTGTGTTCATCATCTTCTTCTTCTTCTTCTTTTTTTGCGAGTACATCTTCTATTCTTTTGGAAAGAACTTCCGCGGGCGGGACGTTAACTTGTTTTTATCTATGGTTGATATAAAATGACAACCATCGGCGCACGAAGAAGATGAAGACTAGCTCGTCTCTCGGATGCGCCCCAAGTCTTTGTATTGACACGTCCAACTTGCAGTTCACTAGTGACATCCTCCCGTATTACTGAACAGCTTTCATGGCCCTTCTTTTTAGTCATTTCTAGACTTCCAGTGGCCGGCTGTATCAAAGGGTACAAGCCGTTTTATAAACATGTTCGAAACTGTTATACAGCAGCTAAAGAGCATCTCTAACCGATGAAGGATCCATCAAGACCATAAAATGACGAACATGTTATACCTTCTTGCAAGGTGGAGGGACTTGAGATAACTGTTTAAGAAATCCACACTTGTTTCCAATGGAGGAGCTACCTTGTCGTGTGCAATATCTGACCTAAGATTCCTTATGTGTCAAATGAGTCAATTGCAAGAATCCACCACATTTGCGGCTAGGTTTGCAGGAAACCACCAACTCGTTAATCCGTTGCAGAAAACACCAAAAAAATTGTTAAGCCGTTGCAAAAAGCACTGATCAGATGATTTGGCCCATTTAATCACTTTCTTACAAGTGGGGCCAGATTGTATGGAATTGAGTTAGCAAAAAAATAACACATGCACCCCTAGATCTAAAAAACAAAAGCAATCAGACCCTCCCATAGAACACCGACGCCCTATCCACTACGCGCCGCCGCCGCATCGCTGCCATCCGCACGTAGTTGGGGTCATGGAGGGAGCGGAGCACGTACTGGTTCCGGGCGCTGGTGCCGCCGGGGTGCGGCAGGATGCAGGCCTGGAGGTCCTTGCCGCCGTAGATGCGGACCTCCACAGAGGTGTCCCCGCGCTTGAACGCCTTGTGCAGCGCCTTGTGGAGCCCCGCGCGGCCGCCCATGAAGGGCGCGTCCAGCGAGGCCGCGCCAGAGCCCAGCCCGACGCGGACCGACTCCACCACGTCGCCCTCCTGCACCACGGCCCCGCCGCCGCCCCACTCCTCCGCCTTGGAGCTCCCCGCCACGCACTCCAGCACCACCACCGCCACAGCCTCCCGCTTCCTCCACCCCTCCTCCTGCTCCATGGCCCGCTAGTCCCCCTCGATCAGTCGAGCTATGATGCTCACACGCACGCTTCCCACTTCGTGTCGGCGCCAACACCCAAGTGGTGCGGGCGGCAGGGGAGCAGTCACGTGCCCCACATGAGGCGCGCGGGGATCTTCATCTTCCACCGGAGGGAGTGGACCAGGAGATGGAGACGGGTAGGGGCTCGGCGCGCACGCTCCTATGCTCCCCGGTGTCCTCCTACTCTGAAGCGCCGCAACTCCACCAGCTGGGCTCCTCCTCCTCCCTCATCCTCCCGTCTCGGAGCAGCGCGGCGGCGGCGTGTAGTGGATAGGGTGTCGGTGTTCCACGGGGGGAGGGTCTGATTGCTTTTGTTTTTTAGATCTAGGGGTGTATGTGTTAATTTTTTGCTAACTCAATTCCTTACAATCTGGCCCCACTTGTAAGAAAGTGATTAAATGGGCCAAATCAGCCGATCAGTGCTTTTTGCAACGACTTAACAAATTTTTTAATGTTTTTTGCAACGGATTAACGAGTTGGTGGTTTCCTGCAAACCTAGCCGCAAATGTGGTGGTTTCTTGAAATTGACTCATGTCAAATCAGTAATATCACCATGACATGCACTTCATCAGAGCACTCGAACAAAACATGCAGCGGCCCCTCCCTTCCATTGTCCACCAACCGATCGTTCGCTGGTTGTCGCCGGATTAGGTGCGGTTTAAAGGAGCAAAACCGAAATTTTTAGTCCTCTAAAACTTTACAAGGGATCGGTTAGAATGCTCTAGCTTAAGATTTAGCTAGAAGTAAGTCACCTGAAAATAGAATTAGGGCCACTCGATTTCTGCAGCGAAGGAAGTAGGCGACGGCGCGTAGCTCCGATTCGCTCGCCGGCGCCGGCGGCAAAGCTCGGCCAGGAATGAGCCGCAGCTAGTGGTAGTCGGCATAGGCGAGTAAGAAACTTAAAGTTTGTGGTGTGTTGTGTGTGTGGGGGGGGACGGATCGCGAAGAAATCTTGTTGTTCCTTGGTTTAGAGGTATGGTCTGGGGGGCAGCACTGCGGTGGGAGGGGTGAGGGGAGGGCAAGCTTGGCGCGGTATGGCTGCCGGCTGCGGGCGGCCGCAGCAGGCGGTTAGGCTGACCATAGATCAATGCGGTTCGAGGTTGAAGAAGATGAACAGTAACCATTTCAGAAGGTTGAAGAAGTTGATATGGTCGTCCATCTTGCATCCGACGGCACACAGTGAATCAATATGCCTAAATTAGATTTTTCGGACGACTTATGTCTAGCCAATCCCCTAACTTAACTGACTTTTTAGCGTGGGCGTCAATATAGGCAACACTAGACCTACGCAATATTTGTTAGGTGTTGTTAAATAGCAACGTGGAGCGTTATTAGTGGATCATTAGGGGGAAGCCCCCGCCGGTTAGGTAGACATAGGAATAGGCGTCAACACCCCAATGTTTTGTTCCGCCACTGACCGCAGCGTTTGTGGTAGCTTATTTTAGCTGATTGTTACTCTATTTTTAATGAGTATATATTCAAACATTCAAAGTTTAGTGAGTAAATAAATAATTGCCTACGAAGAAAAACATAACAGCCACGTGTGGGGTTAATTTAAAATGACGATCAGCGAAGGCTGGGGAAGACTTTGTGGTCGCTTGGATGTGACCCAATTAGTCTTTTTTTTATGTCCAACTTGCAGTATCATATGTCATGGATCGACCTCCATCAATTCCCTATTAAGAGCGCCTTCTCCCATTAGCACAAGTACTCCAAGCTTCAGCTACCACTCGCACCACACAATAAGAGCTTAATCCACACTCAAGTTTGCTAGCAGCACGGGAGAGAAAGCAATGGCGGAACTTGCAATTGGTTTGGCCAAGATGGTGGTGGAGGGGACGCTCAACAGGGCTCAGGTGGCGATCGAGCAGGAAGCCAGGATGCGGAGGAGCGCCAAGAGTGACATGTTGTACATCACTCTGGAGTTCGAGATGATCCACTCCTTCCTGGACGTCGCCAATCAACAACGCGTCATGAACAATCTGGTGAAGACCTGGGTGAAGCAGGTCCGGGAGCTCGCCTACGACGTTGAAGATTGCATCGAGTTCGTCGTCCACGTCGGCATGCAGACCAGGTGGTGGTTCCGAATAATCCCCAACTGCGCCGACCCAAAGACATTTTTGCTGGAAGAGGCGGTCCAGGAGTTGGAGGAGCTCAGGGCCAGGGCTGAGGAATTGAGTAAGTGTTACTTACGCTACAACCACATCACCGACTCTGAACCCATGCTCTTCAGGCTGCAACAACATGCATCTGGCTCCACCGCTGGTGGAGCAATAGCACTGGACATGCTCATCAAGGCAAGGGATGCACCGATTCGGGATCTCGCCCTGCTGATCACCAAGAAAGATGACCAAGACCTTCAAGTTATCTCGGTGTGGGAAACAGTGGACAGCGACCTTGGGACGACATCCATCATCAGGAAGGTCTACAATGACCCGTCAGTCGTCTCTTACTTCAACTGTCATGCCTGGGTGAAGATTATGCACCCTTTCAATCCTCATGACTTTGTCCGGAGCCTTATGGCTCAGTTCTCTGCAAACTCTTGCGAACGACGACAAAGGGCAACAATAGGTATGCATGTCCTAACCAAGATCCAGGGCACCCAGGAAGATCAGCTCTTCGACGAGTTGGAGCAATTGATCACGAACAAGAGGCACCTCATTGTATTGGAAGGCCTTTCAAACATGGTAGAATGGGATGCTATCATGGCGTTCCTTCCTAACATGAAGAATGGCAGCTGGATCATCGTGTCCACGCAGCGCTTCGAGATAGCAAGCTTGTGCATCGGACATTCATACCAGCTAACAGAACTGAAGCGCTTCTCGGCTGAGCACTCCGTTTGTGCCCTCTTCAAGGAGGTAATTATATATAATTGCCTGAAACGTCAATTTCAGCTTTGTTGAATTTTACTTTGTTTGAGAATAGCTTTAATTTGTTAATTTTTTTTACTCAACATTAATACACATACAACTAACTTGTTCGGTATCCAAACTTCAATTTTGCATGTCTTTTATTTCTACTTAATTGCAACCCAGTGCTAAATTTTCCTCTCCATCCAGCAATGTAACATCACCAAGTCATGCATGTACTCATGAGTTCTTCTTTTTGCATTTATCTATTTGTGCAAAACATACCATCTCCTCATCAACTAACATGTGTTTTTTAGGGAATTAAGTCATGGAAAACACTCTTATATTAGTTTCGTATTAGTTTTAGTTATTTTTAGCACTTCTTCCACCCAGGAGTTCCAGCTTCACCGTAGAGCAGTTTATCCTGTTTAGCTTCCAATTAGCTCCGGCTTTAAGAATGGGGAAAATTTATGGGAAATGTGTATTGTGCCCCTAGGCTAGCCAGCGCTTTCCCAGCACAGGTAGCCGCGACCATGGCCAAGGCTGCCACCGTTTGGGAGTGACCGGGCGGGAAATGCTGGCCCTCATCACAGGCCCAGTATATGTGGATTCGTGTTCAGAATTTTTGGAATCCAAATATATTATTTTTGAGTTGTTCAAAATTCAGGCTCCATAGAGCTTGAGTTCCATTTAGCATTTTCAGTTCACGATAATACAAGACCACGGGGTAGAAAAAGTAGAAGTACTTGGAGGTTGGCTCATAGTATATATACCAAAACCACTATATCTAACCAAGTTTTTGCTCTAAGGTTAAACCACTTGGCTGAAAATGACCCATGGGTAAATATGAATATGGCACGTGTATTATTTTGGTATATGGCTGTGTAGAAATGAGTGGTGTGCCTAGATTTTTGTTTCAAATTTTTTGAACTAGCGTACAGTTTTGCTTGGTAAGTTTAGTGTTTTTTGCTGGCTGGGGAACAGTCCGTACGAGTTACGACATTGTTTCTTCTGTGTGCTTCCCTCTCTTGTCGCTGTTGTTTTGACTATATCGTTTTCTTTAATCGGTGCCACTTTTCGTGTGCTTTCTAAAGCCTGCCGTATCTGTAGTCTGATTATGTACTATTTCTCACTCATCTTAATAGAAATGACAGAGCTCCTCACACTTCTTTGAAGAAAAAAAACATGGGCATGTTACGTGGCTGTTGTTTACTTTATTTATTCCTGGTGCGATTACAACTCTAGAAGTTATATATACGTGTGTTATATATACGTGTGTATGTGTATGTATAGGGGCATGGAGTATGTGAGCTCGAGCTCACATGCACCCTTTGCTACAGTAAAATCAATCTTTTTAGAAATCAAAAAAATCTGAAACTTTTTGGCAACAAACATTTATGTATCTTTCACATGCGTGCCAATTTTTGTGATGAAATGACATTTGTGGAGGTTTCGGCAAAATCATGCTCCAAACTTGCTTAGTGCTTAGATAATAGACAATCTTAGACACGTATGGTCTTCCTTAAATAAATTGGTATAAAATGTAGTTTCTAGACATGATTTCCCACCAAGTCTGAATCTGATCTGCAGATTGCTATAAACATTCATGGATCTCTTCCACTAAGTATCAATCTCTCTCATAATAGGAGTATTACTTGATACAACTGATTGTTCAATGCCTATTTGCACTTAATTGATTATACAATTGCTTCATTTAGTTAGTGAAATAACTTCTACCAACATTTTTTTACTGAAATCGTAACCAGTTTATTTGTTTTACTTGTGTTGCACAATTTTCCCATTTTGCTATTATTTTAAATTGGTATGTAATTATCTGTCAAAATTGTATTCTGCCACTTGATGAATCTTCTACCACTCGATGAATCTGTCTATCTTTGACTCTCTATTTAGTTAACTGATTATACAATTGATTTATTTGGTTAGTGAAAACTTCTACATTTTTTTTACTGAAATCACATATTGTACCATTTTGTTTGTTTTATTTGTGCTTCTGTTTTCTCCATTTGGTTATTATTTACAAAATGGTATTTGTTTGTCTAAAATTTATTTTACCATTCGATGAATATGTATATCTTTGATTCGCTTTTTCGAAGAGGTTTTTGTGTTTGAACTTCTGTTTGTGTTCATTGGACTAATCTATGTTGAATTATTCAGGGATTTTGTTGGGCACATTTTCTTGGGTGGATTGCCAATTGTTTGTTGATGTGTGATCCATGTTTTGCTGTTGAGGGTATCTACAATGCAGGTGCTAAGATAAGGCGCTATGTTCCAATTGCTGGTCGTTTCGTAAAAATCCTGAACGTTCCCAGGATTCTAGCTGGCATGGATGCCAAGCCAGTCATCGGGTGCCTGGCCTCATTTTTTTCGCGTGATCCTTTCTAACGAGCGCATCAGATCCTCAACCGACTACGGTAGTGCTCCAGTAGGCAGACTTCTCCATCGGCGCTTCTTCCTTGGTTAATTTTTTTATAATGTTCTAAGCACCCAAAAAAGCGCCCCTCTCCCATTGTAAATGCACTTAGTGGGTGTAGAGATCAGTCGGTTTGCTTCTTACATTGCTACCTTTTGCATGATAACTAACGTGATGCATGATATGACCATGTGTGCATGGATGCATGATATGACCACATGTTCCCATGCACGTAGTTGCGTCCCGCGCTAAAATCATAAGGTGTGGTTGTGTTGAGACTCTCGACACCGCTTCTTCCGAAATTTCTGGAGTGTTTCTTTATATATAAATATGGTGATGATAAATGTAGATTTTTTAAATTACTTCAATGCATGACTTTCGATTCCGTGACTACAAACATATGTGCATAAAGGTATTTTTTTTTGTCTAAATTCTCACACAAAATAAAAATACCACGACACACGTATTGTATTGATGGGGCGCGGCGTGTCGCCGCGCGGGCATAGCTAGTATAGGACTAATGTAGGGTTCCTGTATTCGTTTTTTCTTCACCCCAAAACCATAGAACAATTGTTTCTGTGGTACAATGTTCTATGGATTTATAAACAAACGTTATGTACATGCTATCAAAATACTGAAAAATACAGCAAAAGCAGCCTATCCCACTCCAATTTTTTTTCTAACATAGCACCAATTAATCAATCTGTCGTGGACTAAATCACTAATCATAAATCTGAAGGTTCTTTTATTTTGATCTGAGTTTGACTAGAAGAAGATCATAATTAGGTTGTGCTTCTAAGACATCATTCATGGACTTCAGTTCTGAAAAAATTCCCATTCCTTTGCATCCAAATGTTCCAGCAGCCTAGCTAGCTACGTGTGCTTAGGGCATCTCCAAGGAGACCCTCAAAACTCTGGTATATGTCCGGATTGTGGTGTCTAGATCATTTTGTTAACTTTGCTCATCCAATGGGGACCCCTATCGGTCCGTGGAGTGGTCCAGACGCTCGTTTTCCCGCAAACCGGAAGTAACTTTGGGGGGAGTTATGCGGGAGTCCGGACATCCACTTCACCAACCAAAAGCAATCACGTGATCCTTTTCTTTGTTCTCTCTCCTCTCAACCGCACAACACACACATATCCATCACATGCATAGTCACCCCCTCTCCTCTCAGGACTGGATGGCTCCCTCTCACATCATGTCTGCGGATCACGTCCGGACATGAAAAAGGACATTTACGGTGTCATTTTAGGGGCTAGCATTGGAGATGCCTTCTGTACTAATTTGCCTCTCGATGTACATGCACAGGGTTCTCAAGGAGGTGGAGAGAGAGGCGACAAATCAATAATGTTGCGTGCAGTAAGCCAAAATTATTCCTCCTCTCAAAAGGAAGAAGTCGCTGAGTGGTTGAATAATTCTCACCTTGTTGGACGGGAGTCACAGCTGAATGAACTTCGTATTTGTACACTTAACGCGCCCTTCAGCTCTTCCAGTGTTATTTCTGTGTGGGGGATGGTTGGCGTCGGGAAATCAGCTCTTGTGAGAAACTTGTACTATGACAGAATGCTTCATAGTGAACAATTCAGCAGGTACAGTTGGGTGGACGTATCTCATCCCTTCGATCTGAATGACTTCTGTCGGAGCTTACTTGTGGATCTTCATTCGGTAAAAGACCCCGTTAAGGAGTGCTGCCAGCTTTTGAATAATCATCCGTGCCTCATTGTTATCGATGATCTCCGGTCCAAACAAGAATGGGATATGATACGAACAAACTTGGTATCAAAATCTTCTAAAAGTCTTGTCATTGTCGTCACAACTGAAGCAGGCATTGCTACATATTGCACAAACAATGAAGAGCTCGTGTTTCATGTCAAATGTCTAGCACCTGATGCCGCCTCTCGTCTCTTCAACAACAAGGTATGTTTTTTTGGTGCCTATCTAATCTCCTGCATGCAAGTTCTCGGTCACAAAGTAAACAGTGTGCATGACATCAAAATCTTCTAAAAGGCCTTTTTAAAGGACTATATTGACTCGTGAGACCCTCCATTTCTTTTTTACTTTGCATATAAATCGGACAGAAGTACTGGTGACACCCTCCGCTTCCTTTTACTTTGCTCATAGTAAACACGAGAGTAGAGACACGAGTCCCTACATAAATCATCTCACTAAGCTGCCCGCTCCCTTATTTTTAGTTTGCACATAAAGCTTTGTCTTAAGTCAATCTTCATGAGGTTTCAACTAGTTTATAGAAAAAATAGCATCACTCAAAACACCAAATCAATATCATTGGATGCTACATGAAATTAATTTTTAATAATATAAATTTAGTATTGCAAATATTGATATTTTTCAATATAAATTTAGTCTAACTTTATGAAGTTTGACTTCAAACAAATTTTATATGTGACAAGATGGCAAGTGATCTCTATGCGACAGTAGAGGGGATTGGCAATCGTCTGCCAAGGCATGCGCTGCGAGGTGGTCGGTGCATGTGGGTGTTGAATCCTACTGGTTCGTAGTGGGTGGAGGTAGCGAGTCCAGAAGCTGAAGGGGGCTACCCGAGGCGAGGTGGCTAGGCATGCGGCTAGGTGTGGTTACCTAGGTAGACAAATTCTTCTAAATTGTCTAAAAAAGAAAAATTCTTAAAAAAAAACTAGGCAAACAAATGGGGGCAAACAGGTCGGCCGGCTCATGTCCAAGGACACGGCCAAACGTGTCTGAAGATATGTATGGGGTCAAATTAGCCCACTGTGGTCGGAAATGCTCTAAAGCTTAGGACACTGGACAACATATATAATACAACAAAGTGTAGATATTTACATGCGGTTTTTGCATCTTTACATTTGTGTCTCAGTTGGGTCTAGCTGAGATAATACAGGCTAAAAATCAACACCTTCGTATTGTTTAGTTGCCTGCATCAGGAAACCATTTTTTATCTGGCTTTTGGTTGTCTATGTTGCACTTGGTTGATGCACTACACGGTGTTTGTTTGTGCACGACACAAAGTGTGATCACGCCTTCGACCTTAATTCAGAAAGTGTTTGTTTGTTTGTGCACGACACAAAGTGTGATCACTAGGGTGACATGTGGGCCTGCTAGCAAACTGATTCACATATCAGCCACCCAAATTCAGAAATCAGATGATTTGCTTCCGTGGCATGTAGCCACTTTTGTACTTGCCCACATTTTGAAATTAATTACTGTGAAGTTGGCAGCATTTTTCATCTTGTATATGTTTCTCCAGTGCTAGCTAAACTGAAGATATCTTTCTCCCCCACAAAAGAAAAGTTGAAGACGTGTTTCTCCTTGATTGACCTTTTAAAAGAATCTCCTGTTGTGTTTATCATTTTAATTTAGACACATCTACATGAATAATTTATTTAATTTTGCAATTATGCTCCTCAATTATTTTTGCAACTATTCTTTCTTTATGTAATACAACTAATCTTAGCATAACTGAAATTAGTTTTAAACTATTTGAACAATAGGTGGGTAGAAATAATCCATCATTCCCTGTTCACATGAAGAAGGAACTAGAAGAAGTTATCTTACGATGTGGAGGTCTTCCCAAACTGATAATTGCTATAGCTGACTCATTGGCGACACAGACGGTCACATTAATGGATAGTGTGCATTCTTTGAATCACAAATTCATGCACCATCTAAAGAACAATGTGGGGCACCATGGCTTACGGGATCTATTCAGTTGGATGCATTCCCACATCCACAGTTGCCCGGATTCACTCAAGCCATGTATTTTCTACCTACCAATTTTTCCTCAAGATTGCAAACTCCGGCGGAGGCGACTAATAAGGCGGTGGATTGCAGAGGGTTACTCCAGAGACAACACTACAGAATCTGCGGAGGAGAACGGGGAGAAGCAATTCTTGGACCTGCTTGGTATGGGCATAATCCAGCAGCAATCAGAAACAATAACCACCGCTGAACCAGGCGACACAAGGATGGTCTCATGCCAGGTCAATGGTTTTATGCACGAGTACATCATCTCAAGTCGGTTGGAAGAGAACTTTGTGTTTGAACTGGGGGACAATAGTGCCTTAACCACCCGGCGTACAGGGCGTCACCTGGTCATACTGACAAGTTGGGACAGAGATCAAACTGTGTTCGAGAGCATCGACTTCTCGCGGCTACGGTCGCTGACCGTTTTTGGGAAGTGGAAATCATTCTTCATCAACTGGAACACTGATATGAGAGTGCTTCGGGTGCTTGATCTAGAAAATGCATTTGGCCTGAAAGATCATGATCTCGACAGGATAGTGCAGCTACTGGGTCGGCTGAAGTTCCTCTCTCTACGAGGATGCCATGAGATCTCTCGATTGCCAAGTTCACTGGGTCTTTTAAGGCAGCTACAGAGTTTGGATGTCAGGGACACAGGCATAAGTGTCCTGCCAAAGAACATCACCGAACTAAAGGAATTGCAGTACATTCGTGCCGGCACGGGACCCGCTTCATATGGACGCCGTTGCCGAGCCGGTGTTCAGGTGCATGGATGTGTTAGCAGACTTTCAGCGTTGCACACACTTGGAGTTGTCAACATTACTACTTCAGGGGGGCTGACCATCACGAGAGAGCTCAAGTTGCTCACTCAATTGCGCAAGTTTGGAGTGTCTGGCGTCAACCGGAAGAACATCAAGGATTTTCTCTCTACAATCTCAGGTCATGTCCATCTAGAATCCTTGTCTGTGCAGCTTGACAAGGGTAATGAAGGCTGCTTGGATGATATCGGTTTGCCTTGCGAGAACCTACGGAGTCTTAAACTGTATGGACTCGGAGATAAGATGCCTATAGCGGCTTACAGCAGGTACATGTCTGAATATGTACAGAGCAATACCAAGTTACAAAAGTTGGATCTGGAGATGAACACTTTAAAAAAAATTGACATTGAGTTCCTTGCCATGCTGCCAAGACTGTGTGTCCTACGCCTTCAAGTCAAACAGCAGCTTCAGGATGATAAGCTACACTTTTATGCCGAGATGTATGGAGAGCAGTTGCCCACCTTCAAAAAGGTGAAGACCCCCGAGGTTGCTTGCAGCTCCAGCGAGTTACATGTTACATTTGGATCAAAATCAATGAAGAATCTTGAGCTGCTCAAGATTGATTGCGCCAGTGCATTATATCAGCTTTCCGGCATGAATA
Organism: Aegilops speltoides; assembly: GCA_021437245.1. NCBI lineage: Eukaryota > Viridiplantae > Streptophyta > Magnoliopsida > Poales > Poaceae > Aegilops > Aegilops speltoides. The sequence goes on from CM038147.1 coordinate 595,806,947, forward strand.
ATCTATCTGAACTCAAGCAAGTCTTGCTCAAGGGTACCAATGATGAAGCGATCAGGGCAGAGTTTGCGAGCCATCTTGCCAGTCATCCAAGGCAACCTGTCGTGAAGCTGGAGGAACAACTACCGCGCTCGTCCTGAAGGGTCGACGACATTGTCTCTGTTTATTTCCCTTCATTTTGTTTTGCCTACGATTAGCTCGATCTAGCCATTGCAAATCCTGGTTTGTTTTTTTGTGTAAAGGCTTTACACTTTCTTTTGTAAAAATAAACTATACTCTGCCGGTAGTTTGATTCTACTTACATACATGGCTTCATTGTGATCTGTGGTTAGTTGATGTGCAGGACAGTTGCCATGTATTTTACCATTATTCATTGTGAAATATGGTTAGTATCGTGTAATTAGATACATGGGAGCCATTCTGCTAATTGTTATGATTACTGGTATATATCAACCATGGAATCTTATAATACTTCTACTTTTAGTTCATCGATAAAGGAGGCACAGGCACTTGTTCATTAATAAGTGCGGTAGTTACTGTTCATGATCTCACCTCAGATTTATGTTGCTCCACGGACACCCAGAAACATTCATCATCTGTCAATAAGACGGATCCATAAGACAAAATCATGAGTTCCTGACTAGCTAGCTCCAAATCCGTAAGACAGAACATGTTTACTTCAAGTCACTAACGATCAGCAGAACTCAAAATTCTGGATACTGATCGAAAAAGGTTATATCGATGGCACGCGCCTACACTTCTGCTACATTACTCCACATTTAGTACCCAGCCCACACCATGCATTACAAACACACCCAAGGTTTGACTTTGGCTGCTCAAATGTGCTAAGCAAATACTTGAACCGCCGCCTGTATCGCTTCACTCTTGAGCTGCATCGCGCCCGTCCTCCAGGGCCTCTTTCTCCTTTTGCTGCTCCACTGCTCAGGGACAGGGTGGTTCATCATAAGTAAACGCACAACAGCAACTCAGCTGAAAAGGAACTGAACCAATCATCATCTACCAGTTACTCACATGCAATCTCCGCCAGAGCCTTCTGAGTGCGCTTCTCCAGCTTGTCGATCCTCTTCTGCACATCCCGTTTCAGGTCCCAGTTTGGGTTCTTTGGGGCGATGTTCCCGAAGGGGTTATGTAGACAAATACGGTGAGTTTGCGACGTGAAAGATGCAAGGATGTCACAGTATAATTAAGGATCTATAAATGTTACCTCGAGTGTTTTGATTTTCGGTTTGAGCTTTTTTTCGCCCTAGGCCGAGATGGCCGAATTTCGGCCATTTTAAAAAATTTCGGCTGAAATTTGACCAAATTTTGCCTTCAATTTGACTTAAATTTGACCAAAATTTGCCAAAATTTGAGCAATTTCGACCAAAATATACTTTTCGCCTCAGGCCGAGATGGCCGAAATTCGGCCGAAATCCACTTTTTTCGAGGCTCGAGCTGCTTTGGCTCAGCTGCATCAGCAGCAATTGGATCTTCAAACTTGGGGAGAGACAATGGAGCCACCTTACCACCACGAAGTCGCTCATCATGAGGAAGGTAGTTTCTGAACTTCAGTGGTACCTCCCTGCACCAGAAAGATTGCATACTTGTGAACAATGATGCACCCACCATTAAAGAGGAGTCAAGTATGCTTCAGGTCATCAATTAATCTTGTAAACATTTCACACGACGTTCGGATTTTTCAACAGATTATCCAACATCGCGGACGAAAGGTTTGCGTATACTTGGTAAACAATCAGGACATCCGGCACTAACAATTTATAATTTTATAATCGACAATCCATTGAATGCTTAACAGAAGTCAGGAAATGCTATCTCAACAACCTGACAAGTAAACTGGTTGTACAAATCATATAATGTGAGAATATACATGGCAAGGCATTACTGTGTAAATAAAATTCAGCTTTTACAAGAATGACAAGGCTGATGGAATGTAACAACGGGAGCGAATTCAGATTTTCAGCCAGGTGCAAAGATTTCACTAAAACAACATAAAGGGACTCGGCCAATTGTTATGCCCAGAAGATATATGTAAAATACAAATGGGACTAAAAAATGATAGTACGTAAAAGCTGTTTGTTCAATTATTTACCCGTTGTCTTCAGCCTCATCAGATTCCTTAGTGGGGCTAACGTTCTCCTTGGAAGCATCCTCGGGTGCATCCACAGAACCTGGTAATGCTGGCCCTGTCCCCTGTTCTTCTGCAGTCTCATGCTCACCATTCCTAGTGCAGTCAACGAAAATAAAATTCAGCATAGATTCACTGACACGGACAATACAAATTTACATCTCCTAAGTTGATACATTGTTCTCATGGCTCAGTCTTGTAGCTAGTACACCCCGAGGAGCAGCACAATAACACTCTAGTTCAATTCAAACCGAGTTATTGTTACGAGAACAACATCAGGCGAACCCACAATGAGGTATACTGTCATTTAAATATATATATGGTGATTAGTTTGCACTCACTGTCATGCATTTATGTGGTTCGACATATAACGCAGAAACATGTTATCAACTAACATAGAGCTTACTCTGGCAACACAGAACTGAGACATCAGCAGTACATTTGGAACTTGTATAACTTGATGAATTATTTTCAGATAAATGTTCGAGCATTCGGGTCATTGTCATACCTACACGTACAGTGAGTGGACACAAATGGCATGAACTCATCAAATCCTAATGCTAATTAACTTAAACCATGTGGATTTTCGTATGAACTAGCACACTAATAATAATGATGGGAGTTGTCTCAATTTGATAGGTAAAGCTGGACGAATCAAACCAAACACAACCAAAATCCATAAGGCCTTCACTAGTAGAAAACAGGGCTTTGGTCCAGGCCTGAAGAGGGCATTAATCCCGGTTCTCATATGAACCGAGACCAATGGGAGCATTAGTCCCGGTTCGTGAGGCCAGGGGGCCGGCCGGGCCTCGGGGGCCATTGGTCCTGATTTGTCTGACCCCTTTGGCCCCGATTCCATACACGAACAGGGACCAATGGGCCTCGCTTCTGGCCCACAACCTTTATGAAGGAAATATGCCCTAAAGGCAATAATAATGTTATTATTTATTTCCTTAATTCATGATAAATGTTTATTATTAATGCTAGAATTGTATTAACCGTAAACTTAGTACAGTGTGAATACATAGACAAAACATATTGTCCCTACTATGCCTCTATTAGACTAGCTCGTTAATCAAAGATGATTATGTTTCCTAACCATAGACATGTGTTGTCATTTGATGAACGGGATCACATCATTAGGAGAATGATGTGATGGACATGACCCATCCGTTAGCTTAGCACTATGATCGTTTAGTTTGTTGCTATGCTTTCTTCATGACTTATACATGTTCCTATGACTATGAAATTATGCAACTCCCGAATACCGGAGGAACACTTTGTGTGCTATCAAACGTCACAACGTAACTGGGTGATTATAAAGATGCTCTACAGGTGTTTCCGATGGTGTTTGTTGAGTTGGCGTAGATCGAGATTAGGATTTGTCACTCCGATTGTCGGAGAGGTATCTTTGGGCCCTCTCAGTAATGCACATCACTATAAGCCTTGCAAGCAATGTGACTAATGAGTTAGTTGTGGGATGATGCATTACGGAACGAGTAAAGAGACTTGCCGGTAACGAGATTGAACTAGGTATTGAGATATCGACGATCGAATCTCGGGCAAGTAACATACCGATGACAAAGGGAACAACGTATGTTGTTATGCGGTTTGACCGATAAAGATCTTCGTAGAATATGTGGGAGCCAATATGGGCATCCAGGTTCCGCTATTGGTTATTGACCGGAGACGTGTCTCGGTCATGTCTACATAGTTCTCGAACCCGTAGGGTCCGCACACTTAACGTTCGGTGATGATCGGTGTTATGAGTTTATGTGTTTTGATGTACCGAAGGTAGTTCGCAGTCCCGGATATGATCACGAACATGACGAGGAGTCTCGAAATTGTCGAGACATAAAGACCGATATATTGGGTGACTATGTTTGGACATCGGAATGGTTCCGGGTGAGTTCGGGCATATACGGAGTACCGGGAGGTTACCGGAACCCCCCGGGAGGTATATGGGCCTTATTGGGCCATAGTGGGAGAGAGGAGAAGAGAGCAAAGGAGCCCCCCCCCCCCCAAGCCCAATCTGAATTGGGAAGGGGGTCGCCCCCCTTTCCTTCCTCCTTCCTTCCCCTTCATTCTCTCCTAATCCAACTCGGGAAAGGGGGGAGTCCTACTCCCGGTGGGAGTAGGACTCCCCTTGGGGCACGCCTAGGAGGCCGGCCTCCTCCCCCTCCTCCACTCCTTTATATACGGGGGAGGGGGCACCCCATAGACACACAAGTTGATCATTGATCTCTTAGCCGTGTGCGGTGCCCGCTCCACCATAATCCACCTCGGTCGTATCGTTGCAGTGCTTAGGCGAAGTCCTGCGTTGGTAGCTTCATCATCACCGTCATCACGCCGTCGTGCTGACGAAACTCTCCCTCGACACTCTGCTAGATCTTGAGTTCGTGGGACGTCATCGAGCTGAACGCATGCTGAACTCGGAGGTGCCATGCGTTCGGTAGTTGGATCGGTCGGATCGTGAAGACATACGACTACATCAACCGCGTTGATAAAACGCTTCCTCTTATGGTCTACGAGGGTACGTGGACAACACTCTCCCGCTCGTTGCTATGCATCACCATGATCTTGCGTGTGCATAGAATTTTTTTAAAAGTACTACGTTACCCAACAGTGGCATCAGAGCCAAGTTTATGCGTAGATGTTATATGCACGAGTAGAACACAAAGAGTTGTAGGCGATAATAGTCATACTGCTTACCAGCATGTCATACTTTGATTCGGCGGTATTGTTGGATTAAGCGGCCCGGACCGACATTACGCGTATGCTTACGCGAGACTGGTTATACCGACGTGCTTTGCACACAGGTGGCTGGCGGGTGTCAGTTTCTCCAACTTTAGCTGAATCGAGTGTGACTACGCCCGGTCCTTGTTGAAGGTTAAAACAGCACATACTTGATGAAAAATCGTTGTGGTTTTGATGCGTAGGTAAGAACGGTTCTTGCTCAGCCCTTAGCAGCCACGTAAAACTTGCAACAACAAAGTAGATGACGTCTAACTTGTTTTTGCAGGGCATGTTGTGATGTGATATGGTCAAGACGTGATGCGATATAAATTGTTGTATGAGATGATTATGTTTTGTTAAAGTTATCGGCAACTGGTAGGAGCCTTATGGTTGTCTCTTTATTGAAAAGATGCAAGCACCATATAATTGCTTTACTTTATCGCTATGCGATAGAAATAGTTGCAAAAGCAATAATTGGCGAGACGACCGTATGACGATACGTTGATATAGATCAAGATGATGGAGATCATGGTGTCATGCCGGTGACGATGGAGATCATGACGGTACTTTGGATGCAGATGAAAGGAACAAGATGATGATGGCCATATCATGTCACATATTTTGATTGCATGTGATGTTTATCTTTTATATATTTATTTTGCTTAGTTTGGCGTTAACTTTATAAGATGTTCCCTTACTAGAAATTTCAAGGTATAAGTGTTATCCCTGAGTATGCACCATTGCGATAGTTCTTCGTGCTGAGACACCACGTGATGATCGGTTGTGATAAGCTCTACATTCACATACAATGGGTGCAAGCCAGTTTTGCACACGCAGAATACTTGAGTTAAACTTGACGAGCCTAGCATATGCAAATATGGCCTCGGAACACTGGAGACCGAAAGGTCGAGCGTGAATCATATAGTAGATATGATGAACATAGTGATGTTCACCACTGAAAACTACTCCATCTCACATGATGATCGGACATGGTTTAGTTGATTTGGATCACGTGATCATTTAGATAACTAGAGGGATGTCTATCTAAGTGGGAGTTCTTAAGTAATATGAGTAATTGAACTTTAATTTATCATGAACTTAGTCCTGATAGTATTTTGCAAATTATGTTGTAGATCAATAGCTCGCGTTATAGCTTCCCTATGTTTTTTATATGTTCCTAGAGAAAACTAAGTTGAAAGATGATAGTAGCAATGATGCGGACTGGGTCCGTGATCTGAGGTTTATCCTCATTGCTGCACAGAAGAATTATGTCCTTGATGCACCGCTAGGTGACTGACCTATTGCGGGAGAAGATGCAGACATTATGAACGTTTGGCTAGCTCAATATGATGACTACTTGATAGTTTAGTGCACCATGCTTTACGACTTAGAACCGGGACATCAAAAACGTTTTTGAAATGTCACGGAGCATATAAGATGTTCCAAGAGCTGAAATTGGTATTTCAAACTCATGTCCGTGTCAAGAGGTATGAGACTTCTGACAAATACTTTGCCTAGAAGATGGAGGAGAATTGCTCAACTAGTGAGCATGTGCTCAGAATGTCTGGGTAATACGATTGCTTGAATCAAGTGGGAGTTAATCTTTCAGATAAGATAGTAATTGACAAAGTTCTCTAGTCACTATCACCAAGTTACTAGAACTTCGTGATGAACTATAATATGCAAGATAACGAAAACAATTCACAAGCTGATCTTTGCGATGCTAAAATTGGCGAAGGTAGAAATCAAGAAAAGCATCAAGTGTTGATGGTTGACAAGACCACTAGTTTCAAGTAAAAGGGCAAGTGAAAGAAAGGGAACTTCAAGAAGAATGGCAAGCAAGTTTCCACTCCCATGAAGAAGCCCAAAGCTAGACCCAAGCCTGAAACTGAGTGCTTCTACTGCAAAGGAAATGGTCACTGGAAGTGGAACTACCCTAGGTACTTGGCGGATAAGAAGGATGGCATAGTGAACAAAGGTATATTGGATATACATGTTATTGATGTGTACTTTACTAGTGTTTATAGAAACCCCTCGGTATTTGATACTAGTTCAGTTGCTAAGATTAGTAACTCAAAACGGGAGTTGCAGAATGAACATAGACTAGTTAAGGGTGAAGTGAGATGTGTGTTGGAAGTGGTTCCAAGATTGATATGATCATCATCGCACACTCCCCATACTTTCGGGATTAGTGTTGAACCTAAATAAATGTTATTTGGTGTTTCCGTTGAGCATGAATATGATTTGATCATGTTTATTGCAATACGATTATTCATTTAAAGTCAGAGAATAATTGTTGTTCTATTTACATGAATAAAACCTTCGATGGTCATACACCCAATGAAAATATTTTGTTGGATCTCGATCGTAGTGATACACATATTCATAATATTGAAGCCAAAAGATGCAAAGTTAATAATGATAGTGCAACTTATTTGTGGCACTGCCATTTAGGTCATATTGGTGTAAAGCGCATGAAGAAACTCCATGCTGATGGGCTTTTGGAATCACTTGATTATGAATCACTTGATACTTGCGAACCATGCCTCATGGGCAAGATGACTAAGACTCCGTTCTCAGGAACAATGGAGCGAGCAACTGACTTATTGGAAATAATACATACTGATGTATGCGGTCCGATGAGTGTTGAGGCTCGCGGCGGGTATCATTTTTTCTGACCTTCTGAGATGATTTGAGCAGACACTACTAGGAAAAAGGCTATAGATAATATGAACATTAATGACGCACCACTTATGTGGTGCGCCACTGCTATATAGCAGTGGCGCACCATGTGTTGGTAGGCAATTAGTGTCCATCACACTAATGGCGCACCACACACACGGTGTACCACTACTAACAATTTTTTTCCAAACTAGTAATGGCGCACCAGGGCACAGTGCGCCATTACTAGTTTTAACTAGTAATGGCGCACCACACACTCTGTGCGCCACTACTAACAATTTTGTTTTTCCTTTTTTTTTTCAAAACTAGTAATGGCGCATCAGAGTATAGTGCGCCATTACTAGTTCAAACTAGTAATGGCGCACCACATACACGGTGCGCCACTACTAACATTTACTTTTTTTTGCAAAACTAGTAATGGCACACCACCTAACTGGTGTGTCATTAGTAACCAGGATTACTAATGGCGCATTTATAGGTGGTGCGCCATTAGTAACCTGAGACCAGCTAGATATTTTGGACAGCCACCTACCATACTCACATTCCCCACTTCATTCTCTCCACCTCTTCCTCCAAGCTTGTCTCGGCTGCCTCCTCCTCCTCACCTCATTTGCACCATAGATTCACCCAAATTAAGTGGTTAAATTACCTTTTTTTATAGGTAAGTAAGGGGAAAGCTTTCTTTATATTGTAGATCTACTTTTTTCTCCCTCCAACAACATGCACATGCACTTTTTATGGCCTAGCTAGATCTATGTATGTTTGTGGTGTTGCATATATGTTTGTGTTTGCAGGTACCGGTATTTGAAATGCGATAGTTGCCAATATTTTGCCGGAATGTTGATTCATTTCCGTTTCGGCGAGAATTTGGCACTATGCATTCTTTTTGGTCCTATTTTTAGGCAAAGTCATGCTAAATTTTTTCTTGGTTCTAAAATATCGTTTTGCTCTACCCCGTAGGCGACCATGGTCCGCACGATGACCGAAGGCATCGTGAATAGGTTTTTGAGCTCCGCGAAGGCTGAGATGCTTCAAAAGAACGAGACAGAGATAAGATGTCCGTGTCGAAGATGCAAGCTGAGGAGCCTTATGGACCGGATTCCGTACAGGTGTGGGACCACCTGCTCTTGCGTGGTTTCATGGATGGCTATCGGTGGCAAGGTGATGAAGATGATTATGAAGTCGTCCATGGGGGCCAGGCAAGAAATGAGGAAGGGCAGCAAGACAACCGCGGCGAGGGCGGGCGAGAAGACGAAGAATCTCCAGGACATGATCACGAAGTAGATGCAGTACACAGTCATCATGTAGAAGATGCCGGACATGATGATGAGGAAGATATCGGAGCAGACGAAGGGCATGATCATGAAAATGAAGATGCCGGAGCAGACGACGATGGAACATCGATGGGCTGGGTGCAGGACCCTCATATTCCAGAGCTGCTTCTCAAGCAGACGGATAACGCAAGAGCTACCGCTCGAGAGAAAGCTAAGCTGGATCAACTGGAGATAGACGCGGGTACTCCATTGTATGAAGGATGCAGGCCCGAGGATACTCGCCTGAAAGTAACGCTCATGGCTCTGGCGATGAAGGTAAAACACAAAATGACCGACACATGCTTCGACGAGAACATGTCATTCTGGCACGAACGTCTTCCCAAGGGGAACAAGTGCCCGGCCAGTTTCGAGGAGGCGAAGAAAATCGTGTGTCCTCTGGACTTACCGCACGTGAAATACCATGTGTGCATGAACAATTGCATCATTTATCGGGACGAGCACGCGGAGTCTACCATATGTCCGGTGTGCGGCATCACTTGATACAAGAAGAGGAAGAAAGCTCCTCGAAAAGTGGGGTGGTACTTTCCGATCACTCCTCATTTGCAGCGGTATTTCGCGAACACTAAGGTAGCAAAGCTCCTGCGTTGGCACGCGGATAGGGAGGAGAAGAAGCGAGAAGATGACGGAAATGATCCGGAGATAAATAAAAAAGACAAGATGCTGAGTCACCCTAAGGATGCGAGCCAGTGGCAAGCGTTGAACTTCGAATACCCAGAATTTGGGGACGATCCAAGGAACATCGTGCTAGGCGCGAGCACCGATGGAGTCTATCCGGTTGGCAGCCAGAGAATCACACATAGCACCCGGCATGTGTTTATGTGGATGTACAACCTTCCCCCTTGGTTGTGCATTAAGAGGAAGTAAATTCACATGAGTATGCTAATTGAAGGACCGAAACAACCAGGGAACGACATCAATCTGTATCTGGGGCTGCTGAAAGAGGAGCTAGACACGCTGTGGAAAACGCCAGCCAATACGTGGGACGCCGCAGAGAAATAATATTTTCCTATGAGATCCGCACTGCTCACGATAGTGCAGGACTATCCCGGTTACGGATATGTCGCGGGGCAGGTGGTCCACGGATTTTCTGGATGCGTCAGGTGCATGGATGACACAACGTATCGCCAGCTAGATAGAGATCCTGGGTCGTCGAAAACCGTGTTCATGGGACATCGAAGGTGGCTTCGCGATGATGACTCATGGAGAAAGCGCAAGGATATGTTCGATGGTGAAACCAAACCCCGAAGATGCCCACGTACGAGGAGAGGTGAGGAAATAGATGAGCTGTTGAAAAATTGGAAAGATTGCCCACTGCCGGGAAAGAAGCAAAAGGCGCCAGAGACGGAAAAGAAGCAAAAGGCGCCAGAGCCGCTGCTGAAGGTATGGAAAACGAGGTCTGTTTTCTGGGACTTGCCGTACTTGAAGATCCACCGTGTGCCTCACAGCCTTGATGTCATGCATATCACGAAGAACGTGTGCGAGAGTCTGCTTGGTACCCTGCTCAACATGACATAGAGGACCAAAGATGGGCCGAAAGAAAGGGCAGACTTGAAATCAATGGGCATCAGGGAGGAGCTTCACACTAATGATGATGATGATGAGGCGAAGCAGGACACGGAAAGTCGTCGCAAAGGCGAAAAGGCTAAGAAGACCGGAAATGACTTCCCTCCCGCGTGCTTCACTCTAAGTCAGGAGGAGATCGAGCAGTTTTTCACCTGCCTCGTAGGAGTAAAACTTCCTTACGGTTACACGGGGAAGATAAGCAGATACCTAGACTTAGCGAAGCAGATGGGATGAAGTCTCACAACTGTCACGTGCTGATGACGCAGATACTTCCAGTTGCAATCCGTGGGATCATGGACGCGCACGTCCGTGAAACGCTATTTGGCCTATGCAACCTTTTCGACGTCATCTCTCGGAAGTCGGTTGGCGTGAGGCATCTCAGAAGTCTACAGGAAGAGATCATGGTGATACTATGCGAGCTTGAGATGTACTTCCCGCCCGCATTCTTTGACGTTATGGTGCATCTGCTGGTCCATATCATGGAGGATATCATCCAACTCGGGCCGACGTTCCTGCACAGCATGATGCCGTTCGAAAGGATGAATGGTGTCATCAAAGGATACGTTCGCAACATGTCACGTCCAGAGGGAAGCATAGCCAGGGGCTTTCTGACTGAAGAGTGCATCTCCTACTGCACGAATTATTTAGGCATCGAGAACCCCGTTGGTCTTCCCATTAATAGGCACCTCGGCAGGCTCGCTGGATGGGGTCACCGTGAGGGTCGTCACGAAATGCATGTCGACTTCGAGGGTCGACTCGCCGACTTTGAAAGAGCAAACCTAGTCACGCTACAACACATAGACGTGGTCGATCCTTGGGTGGTAGAGCACAAAACCTTTATTGAGAAGACGTACAATGACCGAGGCCAACAGAGTACGAACGGAGATATAATCAAAGAGCACAACTCATGTTTCACGTGTTGGTTCAAGGAGAAGCTTTTGTCGTACCCTTTACATGAGGATTCTTCCGCGGAAGAACAACTCATATTCGCCTTGTCACGAGGCGCCGAGCACAACGTGATGACGTATGAGGTGTACGATATCAACGGCTACACATTCTACACCGAGGGAAAGGACATGAAGAGCGATGGTTATCAGAACTCCGGGGTAACGATGGAATTCTACACCGGTAACAAGAAGGACAGATACTATGGAAGGATCGAGGAGATCTGGGAGCTGAGCAACGCTGGAGAGAAGGTCCCGATGTTTCGTCTCAGATGGACCAAGAGCGTCCTAAAAGAAGACCGGTATTTCACCACCATGGTTATACCCAAAGCCAAATCCAAGACCGCGGGCGCAAACGTCACAGCGAAAAATGAGTCATGGGTACTGGCTTCCCAAGTGGACCAATGCTTCTTCATTACCGACCCTACCTAAAGGACATCCGTTCAAGAGAAGAACTCCATTTGCAAAAAATAAGGGCAAGAAGATTGTGAACAGATAGCTAGCTAAGATCGATTGCATTTAAATTATAGCTAGCCTTCATTTCTCGATTGTATTTCGACATATTGAAATGATATTTGTTCTGTTCTAGTCCTCATGAATATTTATTTATGTTTATTATGGTATTTATGTTTATTCTGGTATACCAATTTTTATTTGATGATATTTTTTCAACTCATGAATATTTTTAAATTTCATGGGCACGTTTTGAATGCCTGAATATTTTTTCAAATTTGATGATATTTTTTCATATTCATAAATGTTTTACTAATTCAAAAATGAATGCAATTAAAAAAAAATTGATGCCACCCACCGTGTATAGGGTTGAACAGGTTCGGGTGCTGCCAGGCTGCGACGACTTGTTACCTCCGTTTCGACCCGCTGGGGCCAACGAAGATGATGTGATGACCCTCAGCGCCTGCTTAAGCTGGCCCCTGCTTTGGCCGAAGAGCCAGATTCGTTTGGGGGCGGCGGACACCATCCCACAGACAACACCGCCAGTCGTGCCGGCGCCAAGCCATGGCAAGACCGCCGCAACGCTTCCGGACATGCCGGACATGCATATAGCACAGGATCCGGACATGCATATGGCACAGGATCCGGACGACGACGATGGTACATTTATCAACGTCGATAAGTACTTTGCCAAACATGGGTACGGTGACGAATTCTTGGGGCCTCCTTCTCAAGAACCCAACCCTGCAAAAGACGACCGCGATCTAGCTGGTACCGCGGAGAAACCCAATTGCATCAGGCGTTGTCTGGCATTCAATTCTCAGGAGACGCCTCCAGCTGCCGCCTTCACCGAGCCTCAGATAGCCGAGGTGCGAAATATTATCAGCCACAACACAATCAAGAAGGCGGTCTCTGAGCAGAACTCGATCCCATTACAGCAGAAGAAGAAGGGAGGGAAAAGAAAGGATAACAAGGGCGGTGCGAGCGAGCCGGCACCAAGTACGATCCGTGCTCAGGACGGCCCACCTTCACCTAAGGATATCTCGAGGAGGGTGCATGTGGCGGGTAGGCCGATGCTACCAACTAATCTGCTCAATGCTGCAACCGGTGCTATGCGGAGTCTGCATGACAGTGTTTTTTCTTTGGAGAAGCGGCGTCTCTCCGAGAATGACGTGGCATACCCGGTTTTCGTGGGCAAGGTGCCAGTGGGTAAGGGCTTTGTGGATAGCGCCATCGGGGTTACGATCGTCCTGCGGTTTGATGACATCTTCGCTATGTTCAACCTTCATCCGCTACACTACACCTTCGTTCGGCTATTTTCGCTGAGTATGGAGATGCGGATCATTAGAGACAAGACCCCGGACACCGTGATAGTCGACCCCTTCTACATGCGTGCCAAGATCTTGGTCAGCGCTGGGGACCGGCAAGTTGCGAGTTCACACCTCGAAGGCGTCATTTTGGCAAACCCAGATAAGGATAACATCCTCGTGCCTTACTTTCCCGAGTAAGTCATCCCCTCACCGCCCTGTAACGTATGATTTCTTAGATTTTGATCGTTCTTTTTTTTCTAACATTCCGTGTTTTTTCTAACATTCCGAAATATTCCATGGCCACGTATTTTGACTCGGACCGTCAGTCAAAGAAATACTACACAAATATCAAGAAAGTTCTTGATGATGTTCTCCCCGGCTACGCCAGATCTGAAGGCACCTTCAGCAGGCCAATTCGTAGGTACGGCAAGCACGTGTTCACCCACAATACGACGTTCCCCTGCGTCAAGCAGCCGCCTGGCAGTCAGAAGGATGCCTACTACGCCCTCCATCACATGCGGGCGATCGTACAGGACCATAATCACCTTCTGCTACCAAATAATCTCAAAGATTGGGCCACATGCTTGTCGGCATTCCAGGACGCGGACATCAGACAAGAACTCTTTCGCATCCAGTCGGAGTTTGCGGAAATCATCCATCAAGATGTCCTTCGTACCTCGGGGCAGTTCTACCTCAGATATCAACCATCCAACAGTGAGATAGAAACAACGCTACAAATGCAGGCTGACAATGCCCGCGATTTTATGACCATCACGAAAGACGGCGGCTTCATCCACTCTCCGGTCCCTGAGTCGAGTCGAATGTAGTGATGCTATGTAGTTCTGAAATATCGATTAGCTCATGTTGTAATTAAACTTTAATGAACTTGTATGTCTCTTTGGTTTGGACAGTCGTTCAACTTATATGTAATCGATGCTATTTATTAGTAGGACCATGAATCATGCTATTAATGTGTTGCTTTTCTCTTCCGATCCTTTTGTTGCATACTTATATATTGCTTATGTATTGTCTGTGAATTGATACTAACGTTTTGTTTGGCTAGTGCATAGAGATGCCGTCGTATGTCGTGTACAAGGGTAAGGTTCCCGGAGTCTACGACGACTGGGAGGAGTGTCGGAGACAGGTTCATAGTTTCAGTGGTAACATTTACAAAGGGTACACCACTAGGGCGGAGGCGGAAGCTAGATACGCGCGCTATCTAGTGGGAGAGAGGAGGGAGCGTTGAAGGAACCGGATGAATACCAGTTTCATCGCGATGATGCTCATCGTGATGACCGCAGCTCTCTTCTATGTGATGGTAGTTTAGATGATCGATATCGACTTGTAATGTGAAGACAAACTCGCTACTCGTGGTCTCGAGACTTGTAATGTTCTAACTTTGTTCGGTATTTTGAATTAGGAGACTAATATGATGAATTGTATTCAGAGACTAACTTCTATTGTATTCGATAAATCTGTTGTTTATATGTTGTGTTGTCTATATTCTGTGCAGTAATATGTTTTGTAACCTATGCAAATATCGAAAAAGAAAAGAAAATTCCTAATATTCATACTAGTGGCGCACCACACTGCACTTTAGTGGCGCATTGCAATAACCACACTAGTGCCACATTATCTAGAAGTGCACCATTAGTAACCCAGAGCACAAGGTAGATATGGCCCCCTGGGAGGCATAGTAATGGCGTACCACTTGACATACTAATGGCGCACTCCCTGGTGCGCCACTATTGTCTGGTATACTTTTTCTGAAAGCTTATTGTCTGGTATACTAATGCCGCACCAGGGGTGCGCCATTAGTATTAATTACTAGTGGCGTGATGCTACTGGCGCACCTGTAGTGCTCCATTAATGGCCAAAATAGGTGCGCCACTAATTAGCCTTTTCCTAGTAGTGAGATATGTGTATATCTACTTGATGAAACACAAGTCTGAAACACTTGAAAAGTTCAAAGATTTTCAAAGTGAAGCACAGAATCATCGTAACAAGAAAATAAAGTTTCTATGATCTGATCACAGAGGCAAATATTTGAGTTATGAGTTTGGCCTTCAAATTAAACAATGTGAATAGTTTCACAAACTCATGTCACCTGGAACACCGCAGCATAATGGTGTGTCCGAACATCATAACCATACTTTATTAGATATAGTGCAATCTATGATGTCTCTTACTGATTTACCGCTATTGTTTTGGGGTTATGCATTAGAGACAGCTGCATTCACGTTAAATAGGGCACCATCTAAATTCGTTGAGACGACACAGTATGAACTGTGTTTTAGCAAGAAACCTAAGCCATCGTTTCTTAAAGTTTGGGGTTGCGATACTTATGTGAAAAAGTTTCAAACTGATAAGCTCGAACCCAAATCGGAGAAGTGTGTCTTCATAGGATACCCAAAAAGAAATTGTTGGGTATACCTTCTATCACAGATCCGAAGGCAAGATATTTGTTGCTAAGAATGGATCCTTTCTAGAGAAGGAGTTTCTCTCGAAAGAAGTGAGTGGGAGGAAAGTGGAACTTGATGAGGTAACTGTACCTGCTCCCTTATTGCAAAGTAGTTCATCATAGAAATCAGTTCATGTGATTCCTACACCAATTAGTGAGGGAGCTAATGATGATGATCATGTAACTTCAGATCAAGTTACTACCGAACCTTGTAGGTCAACCGGAGTAAGATCCACACCAGAGTGGTATGGTAATCCTGTTCTAGAGGTCATGTTACTTGACCATGACGAACCTACGAACTATGAGGAAGTGATGATGAGCCCAAATTCCGTAAAATGGCTTGAGGCCATGAAATCTGAGATGCGATCCATGTATGAGAACAAAGTGCGGACTTTGGTTGACTTGCCCAATGATCGGCAAGCCATAGAGAATAAAATGGATCTTCAAGAGGAAGACGGACGCTGATAGTAGTGTTATTATCTACAAAGCTCGAATTGTCGCAAAAGGTTTTCGACAAGTTCAAGATGTTGACTACAATGAGATTTTCTCAATTGTATCGATGCTTAAAAGTCTGTCCGAATCATGTTAGCAATTGCCTCATTTTATGAAATTTGGCAAATAGATGTCAAACCTGCATTCCTTAATGGATTTCTTAAAGAAGAGTTGTATATGATGCAACTAGAAGGTTTTGTCGATCCTAAAGATGATAACAAAGTGTGCAAAGCTCCAGCGATCCATCTATGGACTGGTTCAAGCATCTCGGAGTTGGAATATACGCTTTGATGAGTTGATCAAAGCATATAGTTTTATACAGACTTGCGGTGAAGCCTGTATTTACAAGAAAGTGAGTGGGAGCACTACAACCTTTCTGATAAGTATATGTGAATGACATATTGATGATCGGAAATGATGTAGAATTTCCTAAAAAGCATAAAGGAATGTTTGAAAGAAGTTTTTCAATAAAAAAACCTCGAAGAAGCTGCTTAGATATTAAGCATCAAGATCTATAGAGATAGATCAAGACGCTTGATAAGTTTTTTCAATAAGTACATACCTTGACAAGATTTTGAAGTAGTTCAAAATGGAACAGTCAAAGAAGGAGTTCTTGCCGGTGTTGCTAGGTGTGAAGTTGAGTAAGACTCAAAGCCCGACCACAGCAGAAAATAGAGAGAGAATGAAAGTCATTCCCTATGCCTTAGCCATAGGTTCTATAAAGTATGCCATGCTATGTACCAGACCTATTGTATACCCTGCCCTGAGTTTGGCAAGGGAGTACAATAGTAATCTAGGAGTAGATCACTGGGAATTGGTCAAATTTATCCTTAGAGGACTAAGGAAATATTTCTCGGTTATGGAGGTGATAAAGAGTTCGTCATAAAGAGTTACGTCGATGAAAGCTTTGACACTGATCTGGATGACTCTAAGTCTCGATCTAGATACAAATTGAAAATGGGAGCAATTAGCTAGAGTAGCTCTGCGCAGAGCATTGTAAACATAGAATATTTGCAAAATGCATACGGCTCTGAATGTGACAGACCGTTGACTAAACTTCTCTCACGAGCAAAACATGATCACACCTTAGTACTCTTTGGGTGTTAATCACATAGCGATGTGAACTAATTATTGACTCTAGTAAACCCTTTGAGTGTTGGTCACATGACGATGTGAACTATGGGTGTTAATCACATACAGATGTGAATATTAGTGTTAAATCACATGGTGATGTGAACTAGATTATTGACTCTAGTGCAAGTGGGAGACTGCAGGAAATATGCCCTAGAGGCAATAAGAAAGTTATTATTTATTTCCTTAATTCATGATAAATGTTTATTATTCATGCTAGAATTGTATTAACCGGAAACTTAGTACATGTGTGAATACATAGACAAAACATATTGTCCCTAGTATGCCTCTACTAGACTAGCTTGTTAATCAAAGATGGTTATGTTTCCTAACCATAGACATGTGTTGTCATTTGATGAACGGGATCACATCATTAGGAGAATGAAGTGATGGACATTACCCATCCGTTAGCTTAGCACTATGACTGTTTAGTTTGTTGCTATTGCTTTCTTCATGACTTATATATGTTCCTATGACTATGAGATTATGCACATGAGACGTATCTCGGTCATGTCTACATAGTTCTCGAACCCGTAGGGTCCGCACGCTTAACATTTGGTGACGATCGGTATTATGGGTTTATGTGTTTTGATGTACCGAAGGTAGTTCGGAGTGCCGGATATGATCACGGACATGACGAGGAGTCTCGAAATGGTCGAGACAGAAAGATCGAAATATTGGACGAGTATGTTTGGACATCGGAATGGTTCCGGGTGAGTTCGGGCATATACCGGAGTACCGGGAGGTTAGCGGAACCCCCGGGGAGGTATATGGGCCTTATTGGGCCATAGTGGGAGAGAGGAGAAGAGAGCAAAGGAAGCCCCCGAGCCCAATCCAAATTGGGAAGGGGGTGCCCCCCCTTTCCTTCCTCCTTCCTTCCCTTTCCTTCTCTCCTAATCCAACTAGGGAAAGGGGGGAATCCTACTCCCGGTGGGAGTAGGACTCACCTTGGGACGCGCCTAGGAGGTCGGCCTTCTCCCCCTCCTCCACTCCTTTATATACAGGGGAGGGGGCAACCCATAGACACAAGTTGATCATTGATCTCTTACCCGTGAGCGGTGCTCCCCTCCATCATAATCCACCTCGGTCGTATCGTTGTGGTGCTTAGGCGAAGCCCTGTGCCGGTAGCTTCATCATCACCGTCATCACGCCGTCGTGCTGACTAAACTCTTCCTCGACACTCTACTGGATCATGAGTTCGTGGGACGATCGAGCTGAACGTGTGCTGAACTCGGAGGTGCCGTGCGTTCAGTACTTGGATCGGTCGGATCGTGAAGATGTACGACTACATCAACCGCGTTGATAAAACTCTTCCGCTTACGGTCTACGAGGGTACGTGGACAACACTCTCCCACTCTTTGCTATGCATCACCATGATCTTGCGTGTGCGTAGAATTTTTTTGAAATTACTATGTTCCCCAACACTTTAGTACCGGTTTGTGTTTGGAACCAGGACTAAATAGAGGCCTATATATACCCCCAGCCCATGAGCAGAGCAGTGCACTGCTATGTTTTTTTGGCCGGCCGTCGAAGAGCTTTGTGGTGCTCTGGCTCACCTCCTATGCACATGAGTTGTTCGACGAAATGCATGAGCCACACTTTATAAGCTTTCTCCTCTCGAAGATCCTTGTCCAAACTCCATTATCCTCAAGATTTGTCTAGGTTTGGCGATCCGCCCTGTCCCGTCCCCGTCCTCGCCGCTGTCGATTGCCCGCGCCGCTCGTCGCCGGCACTACCGTGGTGAGCCTCTTGTTCCTATCTTCTTTCTAAAAGAAAAAAAATCTTACTTGTATGATTTAGATTTCTACTTGTATAATTTTATTCCTTTTATTATTGTTTATTATTGTATTGTGCGATGGTTTTGGGATCCGCCCCCGTCGGCCCTCGTCCTGTCTATAATTCGGATGTGGTATATACTATCTTTTATGACTATTTCTTTCATTTAGTGTTTATGAAAATTATGCCGACCAACATGACATAGATGTTTTATGTAGGAGGTATGTGAACCGGAAATTCCAACTGACCCTCTTGTCGAGAGGTTAAATTTAGTTGAAAAAGAAAATGATTAGTTGAAGAAAAAATTGAAAAGAATTGAGGAGGAGAATGGCATTGGAGTTGCATGTTGCCGATGTCGTCGATGATTACAAGATCAAGATGGATAAAATGCGCTTGAACATTAGAAAGATTAAAAAATATGCAATTCGCACTGAGGCTTGGTATCATTATGCCGTTGAATCAATTGTTACCTTAGTTGCGATTATGATCGCATATGTTATTGCATTGAAATGTTTTACATAGTTTTAATGTATGATTTAATTAGATGCTCTAGAGATCTATATGTTGTTCAATAAGAACTATGTATGACCTTTATGTATTTATTTTTTCAGTAATAACATTTAATCACTACTGTACTTTGGTTTTAATGTGATGATGAAATCCCTTTATAACAGATGAGTTTTCGTCCGAAACCCTGATACTTCGAAAGAGATTGTCCGTTTTGCACACGAAGTGTATCTAGTTTTTGCCGTAACCCTCTTCACTTTTTAGAACACTCTATGTGGGTATAATGATGATTCCATGCCAACTTTCAACCTTTTCAGAGTTCATTTGAAGTGTTTTTCAATTTCAGGGTCATTTAGCTAAAAAATAATCAGTAAATACATGAAAAATAGCAATGAAGTCAGAAGGGGTTGAAAATTAATGATGTGGCTTTGAATGGTGCATTTTGAACACACAAAAAGTCTAGAGTTCGAATAAGTTAAAATATATGAAATCCCTTTGTAACAGATGAGTTTTCGTCTGAAACCCTAATACTTCTAAAGAGATTGTCCATTTTGCACACGCAGTGCATCCAGTTTTGTCCGTAACCCTCTCAACTTTTTAGAACATGCTATGTGGGTGAAATGATGATACCATGCCAACTTTCAACCTTTTCAGAGTTCATTTGTAGTGCTTTTCAATTTCAGGGTCATTTAGCTCAAAAAACAGTAAATGCATGAAAAATAGCAAATGAAGTCAGAAAGGGTTGAAAATTGATGATATGGCTTTGAATGGTGCATTTTGAACACACACAAAGTCTGGAGTTCACATAAGTTCAAAAAAATGAAATCCCTTTGTAAGGGATGAGTTTTCGTCCGAAACTCTGATACTTCGAAAGAAATTGTCCATTTTGCACACTAAGTGCATCTAGTTTTTGCCATAACCCTTTAAAGTTTTTAGAACATGCTATGTGGGTAAAATGATGATACCATGCCAAATTTCAACCTTTTCAGAGTTTATTTGTAGTGCTTTTCAATTTCAGGGTCATTTAGCTCAAAATAATCAATAAATGCATGAAAAATAGCAAATGAAGTCAGAAAGGGTTGAAAATTGATGATGTGGCTTTGAATGGTGCATTTTGAACACACAAAAAGTCCGGAGTTCAAATAAGTTCAAAAAAACGAAATCCCTTTGTAACAGATGAGTTTTCATCCGAAACCCTGGTACTTCGAAAGAGATTATTCATTTTGCACAAGAAGTGTATCCAGTTTTTGCCGTAACCCACTCAACCTTTTAGATCATGTTATGTGAGTAAAATGATGATACCATGCCAACTTTCAACCTTTTCATAGTTCATTTGTTGTGCTTTTCAATTTCAGGGTCATTTAGCTCAAAAAAATATCAGTAATACATTAAAAATCTGTAATTTATTTATTTATGCAGGAAAACTTCCGATATATTCATCTTCAATCATGATTATAATGAACGCCGGAAATAATAAAAATTACATCAAACTCCGTAGACCAGCTAGCGATGAGTACAAACACTGATAGTCAAACGATGTCGACACTTTTTAACTATATCATGACGATTGAGTCCTTCGGTTGGCTAGACACTTTTTAACTATATCATGACGATTGAGTCCTTCGGTTGGCTAGACCAACGTGGAGGACATATCACATGGTTTGAATCAGTTGACCGTCACTTACAAGCTACAACTAACTATCTTATCTTCCAATACTCAACCCTCAAGATAACTTTGTTTGAACAATAAAATCCACAAGATAACAGACCAACCGATTGGTAGCTACTGGTCGTCACACTTGGTGGTTGAACCGACGACAATCGTGGATAAGACAAGCCACTAAAATATGTATTGAGCGACTGTGTCCTGCTGCTTAAACAAAATGGTGGTTGAAACGATTGGTTGTTACTTATTGTTTGATGAGTTAAATACACTGGAGGTGCCTCAACTTGTCTTGCACGAGCAGTTTGGTGCCTAAAGTTGCAAAATACATAAAACTGGTGCTCGAACTTGTCCGACCGTGCAAATACAGTGCCTCCTTCCGTATTCGAACGTACGCCCAGCCTACATGGCGAGAAAGTGCTGGGTGCTCCGCGCATGAGGATTCTTTTTACAAAACCCGCATGTATTTTATTTATTTACATAGGAAAGACCTGAAATACAGTGTGTGCTAGCGAGAAATAACATGAAAAAAATTCATACTGGAGGGGTTTCGAACCTAACAACTCCTGGTCAAATACGGCTCAATTGGTCCACTGGGCACTGTATTTGCACGGCCGCATGTACCTCTTCAAGCAATTTGCCCGGCCGTGCAAGTATGAGGGAGTTTTATTTTTATATGGTGCTTATGGACCCGCACAAGTTTTTTTTTTCAATTTATTTATTTTAAGTTTTTGTATTATTTTCACTATACAAAAAATGTAAGAAGAAAGTACAACTGCCAAAACTTAAAGAAAGTGTTAGTGCATTTGAAAAATGCTCAACATGTTTTTGCAAAATATTAAACATGTATTAAAATTATAATGTGTGTTTTGAAAAATGTTTGCTTTGCATTAAAAAGTTGGCAATGTGTACTTTTAAAAAGTTCAACGTGTATTAAAAATAATTCTGTAAATTTTTGAGTAATTTTATTAAAAAGTTCAACACAGTACTTCCTCCGTCCGAAATACTTGTCATCGAAATGGACAAAAAGAGATGTATCTCAAACTAAAATACGTCTAGATACATCCCCTTTTATCCATTTTGATGATAAGTATTTCCGGATGGAGGGAGTACTTTTTAATGCATGTTGAATAGTTTACAAAATACAACTCTGTCAATCTGTTAATAATTAAGTATTTTAGGAATACAATGAAGATAAACAATAAAAGTGTGTGCTTGTTGTCCAGAATGAAGAGACATAAATTGACACAATAATTTCTAATATAGGTTGAACTATTTCAATCCCCATAATTTTTTGAAAAAGCTCTTGTCTACCTCTTCAAAGTTCACAATAAGTAAAATAGAAAAAATATTTAAAATAAGAAATAATTTCATATTGTATTTCTATGGGAAAATTTACGTGCAATGATACTAAACAGGAACTTTGAAAAAATCCCGATAGATAACGCATTAGGAATAGTAGAGCAGTACGTGGAAAGTGTCTACATAGCTTTCTAGCTAAATAGGTGAACGCAGGTCAAATTTCGGCCCAGTGGACCAATTGAGCCGTATTTGACCAGGAGCTGTTAGGTTCGAAACCCCTCCAGTATGAATTTTTTTCATGTTATTTCTCACTAGCATACACTGTATTTCAGGTCTTTCCTATGTAAATAAATAAAATACATGCGGGTTTTGTAAAAAGAATCCTCATGCGCGGAGCACCCAACACTTTCTCGCCATGTAGGCTGGGCGTACATTCGAATACGGAAGGAGGCACTGTATTTGCACGGCCGGACAAGTTCGAGCACCAGTTTTGTGTATTTTGCAACTTTAGGCACCAAACTGCTCGTGCAAGACAAGTTGAGGCACCTCCAGTGTATTTAACTCTTGTTTGATGTCAGCGATGTGAACCATGGGTAGAAGGTTACATTCTTTTTTCAAAAGAAAAAAAAAACTCGCTTTCCCGTTCAAACACTCTGTGTACACTGATGTAAAAAACATGCTTTCTTGTGCAAACACTCTTTTTCAGTCTTGTATACTTCCTTGCATGTGTTTTTTCGTGTTGATTGTGTGCATCATAACAATCCTGGTGTGTACTCATTGCGTGTGTATCCCTTTTATTCTCTATTTTGAACTAATAAATCCATCTTTTATAAAAAATAAACACAAGTATATATAAGCTATAAACAACGGTACATAATTTCTAATGATCGACTTGTGGGTTATTGTAAGTGTAAGTCTGACATCTACAATCCATTTGCTTAGACGTGTCCAGAGCGCCGGAAAGTTAGGCATAAAAATACTAGCAAAAGTCTTACATACTACGGCTAGCTGATTGAAGAGCTACGTGGTGTGGGTGTAGCTCCATGAATTCAGCTATCTTTTTTTTTAGGGAACGCCGGACATAAGTTGTATCTTGTTTTCAAGAGAGGGTAGATTTTATTTCCTCCATGAAGCATCAACAAGATACATAATATAAAGAGCAAACACTCGGACTCTGTATAGGTAGGATGCACATAGCCAACACCAACACACACGCAAACACACGCCAATAATTAGTAAAGTTATATAAAACCAACGGTACGCGCATGTGAGGAAAAAAGAAAAAAAAGCCCCAAAATGATTAGACCTGCAAACTACAACACTGACCATATCTGCACAAACCATCTCATGGCACCACATGGGCGACGAGATTCTTCAACAACAACGTCTTCAAGAAGGGTGTGACACTCAAACTTCGCCGTCACGTCTAAGTTTTCACCCTGAAGAACTGTCCGATCATATCCGAGTAATGCCTTAAAGAAGGTAACAGCATAAGAAAGATCATCATTGCCAGGTACACTGTTCAAGAAATCTTCCGATTCACAGATTTATCGCTAATCGGGGGGTGACCGATAAGATTATGCGTTATCTTTGTCATTTATCTTTTCGACCGCTTTATCATTCTGACAAGCGATTTATCAGGAATCTACCGATAAATCAGACCTATTCATAGCACTATGTTTGCAAAAACTATGTTTATTTATATTTTGTGGACCTTGTTACGGAATATGTACTATTGTCCTATTTTGTTTGTCATTATACGAGGATTCAAAGGCTAGAAATGAAGGTAACACTTCTGTCAAATATTGTTTTGGTGTTGCATATAGCGTATTTTAGTGTTGGGAACCTGAGATTTGCAAAAAAAAAATCCGATTAATAGTCCACCGATAAAATCGATTAATCAACCCATGTCCGATTAATCTCTAATCCCTAGCTGACCGAGACGATAACGATAAGCGATATCCTCAACATTGGCCAGGTATAACCACTCGGGTCTGTCCTAGACTTTCGACCCAGAGTTTGAGACCGAGTGCTCAAGTAGCACCACCTAGGACGTCACTCATGTGTTGTCATCACCACTTTTCCGGGAATCAAAGAGCAACGTGCGATGCGACCACCACTACTACACAACCATCCTTCTGTGTCAAGTTGTCATCCATAATTTGTATCTCATGACCGAAGTCAACCACCGGATCAGGAGAGAAAAACCCTCCCAAAGAGCTTTCGATGACCATCATCGTTCTGGAGTCGTAGGAAGTCGCTGCAGTACTGTTTGCAGTGGCACCATTCGGCCGATCGGATCTGAATCACCACCACCAAGCCGTGGACCGTAGCGCCGGCGGCCGGCCACCTTGACATACCCCAATTCTGTCAACACCATGGAGATTGTGGCGTAGATGATGATGTCGGTATACCCCATGGCGTCGACGAAAAGCGAAGTTTCATAACACAACCCCTTGAAACCTTACAGGCTGATGTTTCGGGACGGGCACGACCGGATCCCATCTGACTCAGATGTCCAAAAGTGCCATGCACCAATCCGTGAAGACCTCCAGAAGAGGAGTCTGGAACTCGGCGGCGGCCAGATCGAGGATGACCAGCAGATGGCGAGTTGGACAGGACAAGACCATTAAGGTCATTGCGCTACCATTCTTTTCCCCTTCGGCGCTGCCCCACACGGTCCGATCTCCACCTCCTGCACCGCGCCCACGGAACCCCACCTTTCTCGGAGATGGGGCCCACCGCAATCGCTGCAGAGGCCAGCAGCGGCGGAAGGTAGGGCGCAGCGGATGGCAGTTGGCGGCGGCGCTGGGATTTGGCTCCTAGCGTCTCTTGGGGAACGACGTCAACCGTGTTTTTCAGATTGGTTTCTTTAGGATCTTTGTTAACCTACGGTACAAATAAAGACGAAGCATTTCCACGTATGATCAAGTGACAGGCTACATTATTGGCAAAAAAAGAAAGTGATATGCTAGGTTGCGTGTGTGAAGTCTACACCTGGCATAAACTACTTCATTAGGACTCGACCAACTCATCGTCATGCATACCTGGCCAGCTGGCATAAATGTCCCCGTACCTGGTTTTCGAAACGAACAAAGTGCAATATTGAATGATATCCTAGTTGGTTAGGGCATCTCCAACAGGTTGTATGTTAGTCTTGTTGGTAAAATGTCCATGTCATTAACCAAGAAGCTATCATACAACTACTCCAATGGGTTGTATGTAAGTTATCCAATAGATGGTGGGACAATAAATGTGGTTGCTCTCTATTTCACCTTGGAGCTTGTGCAAAGGTTGTTGGTTAATCTACATACAACTTTGCTCTCTCTCCACATTTAATACATGCCACATCATCACTATGTCCTAGGTGGCAAATTTACCAACACCTATCTTACAACTGTTGGAGATGCCCTTATCTGGAAGAATCTGGCTAAGAAAGTTATCCTAGCCTAGTCAACTTCTTTTAGTATTACAAATTATTACATCTTACTTATATATATACTACCTAAGTGATTCCAATAACATATTTATCTCAACATGCAAGCATACCGCCTCACCATACAATTATGAATGTGATAAAACCCACCTCAACATAAAGTCATGGATGAAAAAACCCAGCACAACATCCGATCATGCATGGAAAAATATTTTATATTTAATTATTCTACTTATATTTAATAAATATTTTACAACTATACCTAATCAAATATAATAAGTAAAAATAGTCAACAAATATATAATAAGTAATATGTATATTATTTTTGGTTCTCATACTAATTTTCATGAACCGGTTCTCACAGCAACGCGCATGCTATTCTCTAGTTTGTGTACTTTATCATACCTTGAGTGTACTATGTAAACTAGGGCTGAAATATATCAACTTCAATAATAATTTTATGAGAGTTGAACATTTGTTGGCCGTATAATTATTTCATCAGATTTATTGCTTATATGAGATATATGACTCCTGACTCGCTTGCTTGTGCATTCCATGTATCAAGTATAGCACTTGAATATCGGGTATTACGTCTGCTCCTTGTGCTTCATATGAATCTTCTGGGAGCTTTGATTTCTTGTAACTCAAAATGATTCATTTATTTATATCATTTGAGATCTTATCTCTATGTGCATTGATGTGTACATGGGAACGATAGTCATTGTTGACATCGGGAGTTTGATCATCATCATAGACATCAGCTTTGAGTGCATATTCTTATAGGCGGGCACACAAAGACTAGCAAGTCTGAAAGGTTAAGGAAGTAACAAGAGAGGGGTTAGGTTAATAACAATTCACTGGCAGCCGCCTCATTACAAAAAAAAGCTTAGGGTTCCTCTGCCTCACGCCGCCGCCGCCGTCGGGTTGTCTCCTCTCTTGTGGCCTTAGGGCCACAGGGCGCAGTGGACCCGACCCTTGCCGGCTGGAGGACTTTGTTTTAGATGTTTCTCTGAACTTTTTTAGGGTTTGTGTCCTTCTCAGGAAGGTGAGACGGCGATGGCTCCGTGATGATGGAATAAGGTTCTCTGCGCCTAGCCCTGGCCCCAGTAGTGCGTGTGCGTGATGATGGAATAAGGTTCTCTCCGCCTAGTCCAAGCCCCAGGCGAGACGGCGATTGCTCTGTGTGCTATAGAATATACTCAAATTATATATGATATTTCTCTAATAACACCTTCTCTAACCATATCCAATATCATTAAAATAATTTGAATCAATCTATATTTTTGACTGATTTTTTGACCTTGAAGACTAACAATCAATAATAGGACTACTCTCAGGTTACCCATTATTAATAGAGGAGATTTCATGGTTTGCGAGTTCGTTACGTTATTCCAACATATATTTAACCCAAGGTTACAACAAAGTAGGTTTTTACATGAAAATAATCATGGTCAAACTATATTTGGTCCGTCTTTTACAATACCATGCAAAACAATATCCCAATATGTAACTGATCTAAAATTTATTATTCTCATTTGTATTGACCATAATACGTCGGTTATTTGTATTTGTTGTGTTGCTAAAGACTGCATCTTTCTTATAGTGAATTTATAATTGAGGAAATTACTAAAGAGATTTTGTTTATTTTCCCCTATACATCACCAAGGACTACTTTCACATTTTCTAATACTCATGCATTTTAAGCTCTTTTATGCTAGCCCGTGCAGTTGCACGGGTTCATGACTAGTTATTATTTAAACTGCTTAGACTAAGTGGCGAAAACCAAGTTATCAATGATATTAAAATTTTCTGGTTCCTTACTATTTGCTGTGAGACAACTATGAACCACGGGAAATGTTTTGAACTTCATGTTCTCGTGCGACCACAGTCTGTACACTATCTTTGTTACTACAAATGCTAGTACAAAAATTGGTACAAACAACGGATCTTTTCAAGTAAATTTCCATCGGACTATCTCTTGTGAAGTAAACTTGACCGTACCATTTTATTAGATGTTGCAGATTGTGGTTTATCTGCATTTTGATAGCCATATATGACTGCATAACATTGTAATATAGGTGTTTATCCGTTTAATTCAGTTATCACAAAAATAGTAGGAGATTCAGACTTTTTTTTACCATGAGCTATTTCAGTGTGTAATTAATTTTTATTGGGTATCTCAAATAGTTTTGTTTTTTTAGGAAAACCTTTTGATCTATTCATCTTCAATCATGGCATTACAACGAACGCCGGATATATTAAAAATTACATCCAGATCTGTAGACCACCTAGCGACGACCACAAGCACTGATAGTCAAACGATGTTGACACTTTTTAACTATATCATGACGATTGAGTACTTCGGTTGGCTAGTCCAACGTGGAGGACATATCATATGTTTTGGATCAGTTGACCATCACTTACAAGCTACAACTAACTATCTTATCTTCCAATACTCAATCCTCAAGATAACTTTTTTTAACAATAAAATCCACAAGATAATAGACCAACCGATTGGTAGCTATTGGTGGTTGAACCGACGACGATCTAGGATAAGACAAGCCACCAAAATATGTATTGAGCGACTGTGTCCTGCCGCTTAAACAAAATGGTGAATATATTAGTGACTTATTGTTTGATGTCAGCCAATGTGAACCATAGCTAGGTAGAAGGTTACTTTTTTTCAAAAGAAAAAACTTGCTTTCTGGTGCAAACATTTTCTCTACACTAATGTAAAAAACTTGGTTTCTGGTGGAAACACGCTTTTTCAGTCTTGTATAACTTTGCTCTTGTAGGTGTGCTTCCTTGTGTGCGTGTGTTGGTGTTGATTGTGTGCCTCATAATGGTGATGGTGTCTTCTTATTGTGTTCGTATCCCTTTGATGCTCTATCTAGAACTAATAAAAATCATCTTTTATCATAAAAAACACAAGTATATATTAGCTACAAATGATGGTACTTAATTTCTAATAATCAACTTGTGGGTTATTATATATTGGCACTACTGTAAGTGTAATTCGATATTTACACTTACACGTGTCCAGAGCGCCCGAAAATTAGGCATAAAAATACTAGGCACGAGTCTTAATTTTTTTTGCTAGAGAACTTGAGGTCTATTCATCAACTGTCAAGGTAGTACAAAGAACACCAGAAATAAGAATTACATCTAAGTCCATAAACCACCTAGCGACGACTACATGCACTGGAGCAAGCCGAATGCGCACCGCTATAATCGCCCCTCCCTCATCGGAGTCGGGCAAACATTGTTGTACTAGACAATAGGGAAGTCCTCATGCTAAGCCCACACAGGACCAGCGCAACAGAACAGCACATGTCGTCAATGAAGAGAAGCCTAGATCAAAAGGATCCAACATATAGACATATAGACGTAGACGAAGGAAGACCAGATCCAAGCGAATCCATCAAAGACAAACACCGACCGGATCCCACGAGATCCGCTGGAGACACACCTCCACACACCCGACGACGATAGAAACATTGTCGAGACGGGGGCTAGGCAGGTAGGACCACCAAGTCCTCGAAAATTGCGCCGCCGGCCGTCCTTTCTCCACCCCTATCAACGCGATGGAGATCATGACATAGATGGCGATGTCGACATACCCCGTGGTGACGACGAAAAGCGAAGCTTCAGAACGCAACCCCTTGAAGTCGCACATGCTAATATTTTGGGACGCGCACAACCGGATCCCATCCGATCCGGATGTCCAGGAACGCCATGCACCAATCTGTGAAGACCACTTGAAGAGGAGTATGGAACTGTGCGGCGGCCAGATCAAGGATGACTGGCGGCTAGAAGAACGGCGAGTTGGACAGGAGAAGACCATTAAGTTTGTTGTGCTACCATCCTTTTCCCCTTTGGTGCTACCCCATACGGGCCGCCCTCCACCTCCTGCACCACGCCCAGGCGAACCCCCTCCTCTTTCTGAGACGAGGCACACCGCAATCACGGCGGAGGCCAACGGCAGAGTTGGAAGGGAGGGTGCTGCGTCACCTGGGGAGTGGCGTCAATTGTGTTTTCCGGTTGGTTGCTTTCGGATTTTTGTTAACCTACGGTACAAATCAAGAGGAAGCATTTCCAGGTATGATCAAGTGATAGGCTAGATTATTCACAAAAATAGAAAATGAAAAGCTAGATTATGTGTGTGAAGTCTACACCTGGCATAAACAACTTCATTAGAACTTGACCAACTCTGCATACCTGGCCAGCTGGCATAAATAACCCCCTAGTTTCGAAAGGAACACTGTGCAATATTGAATGAGATCCTAGTTGGTTATCTGGAACAAACTGGCTTAGGCCTAGTCAACTTCTTCTACTATTATAAATTATTACATCCTATATACTCCCCAAAGTTTACTAAACTTGAGGCACTTATTTTGGAACGAAGGGAGTACTACCTAAGAGAATTCAATAACATATTTATGTCAACATGCAAGCATACGGCCTCACCATACAGTTATGATGCGATAAGGCCCACTTCCACATACAAGCATGCATGGAAAAAAACAGCACAACAATAAACCATGCATGAAAAAAAATGTTTTATATTAATTTATTCTAAGTATTTTATAACTACATTTAATCAATATAATAAATAATATGTATGTTATTTTTGGTTCTCATGTTAATTTTCATGAACCGATTCTCACAGCAACGCCCTGGGTATCCTCTAGTTTGTGTAGTTTATCATACCATGAGTGGACTAGGTAAACAAGGGGTGAAAGATATCAACTTTAATAATAATTTTACAAGAGTTGACCATATGTTAGGAGTATAATTATTTCATCTGCTTTGTTGCTTTTATAAGATATATGACTCTGCGACTCTGCTTGCTTGTGCATTCCACATATCAGCTATATCACATGAATATCGGGTATTACTTTCGCTCCTTGTGCTTCATATGAATCTCGTGGGAGCTTTGATTTCTTGTAACTCAAAATGATTCATTTATTTATACCATTTGAGATCTTATCTCTGCATTGATGTGTACATGGGAACGAAAGTCATTGTTGACATCGGGACTTCCACCACCATCATTGACATCAGCGTAGAGTTCATATTTTTATCAGGCGGGCACACAAAGACTAGCAATTATGAAAGTTTAAGGAAGTAACAAGAGAGAGGGTTATGTTAATTATTATTTGCTATCAACCGCCTCTCTCAGAAAAAAAAAGTTTAGGGTTCCTCTGCCTCCCGCCGTGGCCGCGACCGGTCCATCTCATCTCTGCTGGCCTTAGGGCCATGAGGGTACGGTGGATCCCGACCCTTGCCGACGGGAGGTGATGTAGGGTGGACCTTAGGGGCCGATCTTTCACGAAATGGAGGGGATCCCGCAAAGAACACGAGGGGAAATACGAGGGAAATCACGAGAGGAACACTTTGATAGACAAGACTCAATCACGCCTGTGCTAGGACCACATACATACGAGAAGATACAAGACCCAAATCCAACAAAGGGAGATACATAAGGAGCTAGTTCTTCCCGATCCGCAAGGAGACGGGGTTTTGAATCCACGAGGGGATCTTCCCTTGCGGGGTCTTGAATCCACTTGGCAGATCTTCTTCGCGGAGGCCTTGGTCTCCAATGAAGTATGTATCAAGTGGATGAGCAAAGCTCGAATCTCTAAAATGAGCTAATACTTTGCTAACCCTAGATGGAGCTGAGGGAAGAGTATATATAGTCTTAGCCACGAAGGGTCAAGTGGGAGAGATATACAAGGCCAAAGGCCATGGCAACGCATAGGTGGTTCCGGATGTCCAGAGGGTTACGGTCGTCCGGATGCTCACGGACGTCCGGAGGTCTTCGGACTTCCGTAGATTCGGCTCTGGATGGTTGGCACAGGATACCCGGACGGGTCGGTTGTCCGGTGGCTGATGGATATCGGACGTCCGGCTGCTATAAGGTACCTCAGATGTAGTTGTCTTGGCTGGCTGAAACTCCAGGCGTCGGACGTCTGGCAGGGACCAGTCATCTGATGGCTGTCGGACGTCCAACATGGTCCGGTCATCCGGTGGCTGTCAACCCTTTCTCTTGTTCCTCGCGCTTGGTGTCCTCGCTGTCTTGTCCAATGCTCCTTGTTGTTCCATGGCCTTCCTCCTGGTTCCTGGTCATGCATAGCACATAGTTTGAGGTAGTAGCAATGTCTCACATGTGCAAAGTGACGGTTCGGAGTGGAGCGAGTTCGCCTTGTGTCCAATGGCGTAAGTTTGAGGTCTGGTCATATGTCTCCATGGGGCTTGGGGAGTAGTCGTAGTGTACATGGGGATGATCATAGGATGCTCCGCAACATACCCCCCCCCCCTTTGGAAAGATCCGACCTCGGATCATAATCCTCATCACCATCGAAATGTTTGTCATATACGGTCTTGTAGTTGGACGAAGTTGAAGACATGGCGCAATCCAAGTACCCCAAAGTGTCTCCTGAGTGGTATTCATGCAAAAAGAGCAAACACAAGCGACACTCAGAAATAAAATGGTTAGAGCACACAAGGTGTCCATCAAAGAAGTATGAGTCTGTCCAAAAAGATTGTTCGTGGCAAGGCAAAAGATGCTTACCCAAATGATGTAGATTGATATGTGATGCATCCATGGGAGCAAATTCATTCATTGTGCACACAAATATATTCTGAATGTGATCAATGCAACCATTGTGCAAAATGGTGTCATAATGGGATGGTTTATCAAAATCATGAACATGGTAATTGGTGCTCAATGTGACTATGTGATCATGCAATTGATGATGGGTAATGTGATCATTATGTATGAATATGCCATCAAGGAATATCACAACAAATTTGCTAAGAAAGTGCACAAGCTCATATATCATGGATGACATAGAAATACAAGATGCAACAAGGCAATCATAATGTGAGTCAATCGATGCATAAGATGTAAATTTGTTATGGGTGGTGTTGTACCATGGCTCAATGTCATGGTAGAAGTGGTAGTTCGGTGGTGCATCCACTAAGTTCGAGCACTCCAAAACTTGAAGGTCCAAAGTGTCCATCTCCAATGCCGGTACTCCATCCAATAGGTGTATCATGTAGACAAGAAGAAGGAGACAATAATGAAGGAATGACCCATCCAATATGCGTATTTGGGGATGGCTCAAAGGGAAGGAGTTCACCTTATGAATGTCCCCGAATATGTTGGAGTTGCACATCATGTATGCCTTCACATAACCAATATGTCTCATGACGACACTGCCTTGTCAATCCTCCAAAATGAAAGAACATGATAAACACTCAGAAAAACAAATGAGGTTAGCGAAAAGGCAAAACCAAACATTCGTGTGGTGAAATACCCAACAAGTGTTTTCATCAGTCTTATCATAAGAAAGTACAAGGGTGTGGGGCATGGTATGTAGGCATAAGATGCTAGAACAACCAAAGACATTAAGCGCAATCAAACAAGCATGCATCACAAGTATCGTGTCCAAGTCTCCAAGATCAACAAGCATTGCGTGGTGGCACTCATTACATGTGAATATGAGAGACGCAACTAATAAAGACAATTGAAATTGATCAAGATAAATCATGTGAGAGGCATGAATATATGTGCCATCAACCCAATGAAACGAGCGGAAATGGATCATGGTTAATGCAACAAAGCAAGCAATCATAGCGATCAAGCCATGTAAGCTCGTAGGGTGAAGATGCAACATACTAGAAGTATTCATGGCAATCATGTCATGTGTGCAAATAGTGGGCATATATAATGCACATGACATATAAGAAGCATGAAAACAAGATATGAGTAGTGTATCATCATTGTATCGGCAAGAAGTCCTACGTAAATAGCAATGGAACATCATGACTCTCTAAACACAAGAATCAACAATAGCATGTGGCACATGGTAAACATGGAAATAGCAACAAGGATCTCCACCGAGCATGCAAATACACATAGTAGTAGAAGAATTGTGAATCATATGTAAGTGCAAGCAAGGGTCACAATTGCATGTCAAAGGCATAGAAAGAGGTATAACATGCAAAGTGAAGATGATACAATGGGCATAAAGTAACAATCGATATATAGCCCAAAGCTCGTGTGGGAACCAAGTAAAAGAGATGCATGTAGTCCTTGCGCGAAGGGAACAGTGGTAAGTATAGTCCACGTGATCCCAAATTGCCATTGCTCTCAAGAGCTTGTTTTGTCAACTCACGGGATTGTGAAGTTGACAAGTATTCTTGAGTACCTACACAAAACAAAGGCAAAGGAAACAATTTGTGTGTGTGTGATATATGTACACATCATCCATTATGATGCGCACGTGCATGTGTTGATTAGGACAAAATATCCAATGCTCAAATACATGAGATGGATGATATGGAAACATGTCATCCATCATGATAGGTTTGTTGTTATGTATAGCATAATGGAGACTCAAATTGTGTAATGCATCACTAGTAATATATAGAGCATTGTCATGAATGGTATGCATATGGTGCACACAATTGATGCATTCATGTGCATCACCATATTCATGTGTAGCAATTTTATTCACGGGATGATGCACACAAAGTATGGAATCATTCGATATACAATAATTTTCATGGCATGACATATGGGATGGTGGTGCGAAGTGTGGTGGTGGTTCCGGAAGCTCAATGGGATTGCGGAAGTGCAATGATGGGTTATGCGAGTTAGAGTTGAAGCCACCGTCCCTATGTAGCCGAAACACCTTAGGAGACACAACCCACAACTCAAACAAGCTCAAACAAAATTGGGTTGAGTTGCGGTGGCGGGAGTGTATGGTGGCAAGATTATGCGGAAGGTATGGTGGTGGTGGATGAAGAAGGAACTGTCCCTAAGTAGCCGAAACACCTTAGAAGACTCGAATAATTACTCAAGCAACCACTAATGCTATGGGGAACAAAATGGGTTAGGTTGTGAAGTCGGTGGTGGTAGTACGGATGATATGATGGTGGCCCTAGGCAAACATGCCAAAGTTCAAAAAAAATTGATGGATTCTAGTGATGATGGTAGTATTTTTGTGGGATGGGGATGTCAATAGCTTCAAAACAAGCTAAAGAACGTCAAAATTGGAGTCCGGATGAATTAGTTATGGTCGAAACAAAAATCAGCTGAAGTCAAAATCTACAGGTACAGGACGTCCCGTAAATGACGGATGTCCGGAGGGTCCGGAAATCCGTTAATTTTGTTCTGTTAGGTCGCACCGGATTTTTGGTAAAGGTCAGACGTCCGGTTCTTCGGGATGTTCTGGACGTCCGGTAAACGTCGGTCGTCCAGTGGGTCGGGCAACTCGAGATCTGAGATCCGGGACGCGATTTTGGGCGGAAAATGATGATTTTGGGGTAAAAAAATATGGTATTCCATGGATGCAATGTGAAACTTGTGGAGATGCTAGTTCTAATTGAAACACGGCAAATCCATGGGTCAAATTCAACAAAACATCAGCAAACCAACAAATCACAAAAAAATTGGGGGCTATTTTTTGTGAGGATTTTCAAAATTTAGGACGAAATCAAACAAAACTAGGCTAGAAAATGATGGGGGGGACTCCAAATTTGTGATCAACGTGGCTCCTGATACCAAGATGATGTAGGGTGAAACCCTAGGGGCCGATCTTTCACGAAATGGAGGGGATCCTGCGAAGAACACGAGGGGACATACGAGGAAAATCAAGGGAGGAACACTTAGATTGACAAGACGCAATCTCACATGTGCTAGAACCACATACACACGAGAAGATACAAGATCCAAATCCAACAATAGGGGGATACAAGAGGAGCTAGTTCTTCCCGATCCGTGAGGAGACGGGGTCTTGAATCCACGAGCGGTTCTTCCTGTGCGGGGTCTTGAATCCACTCGGGGGATCTTCTCTGCGGAGGCCTTGGTCTGCAATGGAGTAGGTATCAAGTGGATGAGCAAAGCTCGAATCTCTAAAACGAGCTAATACTTTGCTAACCCTACACTAGTGCAGAACCGGCCTTTAGTGCCGGTTTGCCAACCGGCACTAAAGAGTGGGGACTAAAGGTCCCCCCCCCCTTTAGTACCGGTTTGTCATGAACCGACGCTAAAGAGCCACCACGTGGCACGAGCCAGGCCTGGGTGCGTGTAGGACTTTAGTACCGGTTGGTAACACCAACCGGTACTAAATGTTTGGGTGTTTTTTTTTAATTTTTGCTTTAGTTTTGTGTTTTCAATTTGGCTTTATTTTCCATTTAATTCTTTTTTGTTTGCTGGTATTTCATGACTACAAATTGTACACGTTATGCATATATATAAATAGCTTTTCTCGTACGTAGAACCGCATATATATATCATCGAATGTCTCACAGCCAACACCATTAACTATTCACACATACACATATATATATATATATATATACATATACAATTTCTCCTACATGTTGCCTTGGTGCCTTCGAAGCATGCATGATGACAAGTGGTTCATGGGGGCGGTAGCGGGTAATAGTATTCTCCTTTGGGATCTATGACCTGGTCGAGCAAAAATCCGGCTATTTTCTCTTGAAGTGCTAGTATGCGCTCCTCGGGTAGGAGATTATCCCGCACCTCTCTGAACTGTTAAGAAGGAGATCAATATGCATGTGTATTAGATGTGTTACAAGATATCGATAATGGTGTGAATAGAGTTCTGACAACGTACCCATTCCTGTCTTTGAGATCTGCTCCTTTCGGACGCCATCAAGCGAATGTTGTTGCAAACGTAGAATGCACACAGATCATTCCCCGGTGCCTGCTTTAGGGCCTTTACGAGAATGGAATTGAATCAGATAATGATTAGTCAAGCATGATAATTAATTAATGGTATTGAAACAAGAATTAAAGATATGGCTAGCTAGTACTACTTAATTACTTACCCTTGGTCGATGCCAAAACAACTTTTTTGGCCAATTGCCTGGAGTCACCTTGATTAACTTTGCCCAAGCCCTGCCCACCGGCAAAGAAAATCGATAAAGGGGTTATTAAATAGTTCATATTAGGAAATGACGAACTAATAATAGGCCGAGATATAGTTAATAATGATTGAAATTACCTGTTGACTATTCCCTTCATGATGGTGTAGTCTTTATCTTCTTTAAGTAGCGAGTCGAGTAATTCGACTGTTGCTTTGTCAACTTTAATGACTAACAAGATCCAGTGGAAACTGCATGCGCACACGTTTGCATGTATTAATTAAGCGGGCATGTGCATAAAATTAATCAACTATATATCGTAAACATTATACACTTAGTTATTAACATTTAGCTAGCTAGTAAGCAAAAATAGAATTTGTATTAACTCACGAGAAGTTGTAAGGAAGTAGTATATCTTCATTGGTATTGAGGCACTTCAAGAACTCTAGCATGCTTTCCTCTACACCTGCTTTAGAAGTTGCAAGATTCCATGTGTACTCACTAATGGTATTTGGGTCAATGAACCCAATGCCATAGCGTCCAGATTTTTTCATTTCATACATCTTGATCCTGCATATAATACCACAGAAAAGAATATATAGTGAGGATAATTACATGTAATGATTGATCAAAAATTACAGAAAGAAATCACTTACAAACAATAGCAACTGACGAGAGATTTGTCGAGTGCGTCTTGATTGTATAAATGAAATAGTTCTGAATACTCAACACATAGAGCTTTCTCATGGTAGTAATGCTCCTTCTTGACATTCACCATGAGGGACTCTCGATTGGAAATCTTGGTAATGTTCATGTACCATTGATGCAATTCATACATTCTCGTTGGGAGGTTCTTGACCTTGTCTGGCTCGACCAAAGGTTTGCCCCGGGCATATTTCCATTTTATTTCCTCCTCTCTAAGCGGAGACATGGGCTCAATTTCAAGGAGTTGTCCAGCAGAGTTCTTGAGCATTTCAGCCTGCATTATATGCTCCTCCGTTATTACCACATCGCCTAGCTGGGGAACTTTAACAGTTTGCCCACAATAATATTGGGCGTGTGGCCTCCTCTCATGTGTTGTTGGCACAACAAGCGGGGGGATCGATTGCGCCGCCTGTTCTCCCAGCTGGGGAACGGTTTTCCCGCATTTTTTGCCCGCTGCTTGTTGGCTCAAGCTCGAGCTCGCTTCCTTCTTTAGCCGTTCTCGATGTAGTTTCCTGATTTGGCGCTCATAGTCCGAGTCAACAGGCTTGGGAGCTGGTTCTCTAGCCATATGAATGAAGTGGTCAATTACTTTCTCAGGCACTTTCTCCTTTGGTGGCGGTGCCGGTTTCGGTCCAAAATGGGCATCCACTTGGGCCTGCACTATGGCTGCGTTTTGCTCCTTAGTCATGTCGTAAGGCCTCTGAGGAAGAGGAGCGAGGCTTGGACCATATTTATATCGCTTGTCTCCGCCTGTACTTCCTGAACTACCTCGACTCGTACCGCTACGCACCATAGCTGCGGCATGTCTCTTCTGCGATTTGCTGAGACGGCGGAGACGGCTGACGTGGCTGAGTTGGACAAGGAGAAGTGGCCTAACGATGTGCCGGACATGAAGCAGGAGGTGTGGCCTGACACGGTGCCGGACTTGAAACCGGAGAAGTGGCATGACGCTGTGCCGAACTTGAAACAGGAGGAGTCAGCTCACGCGTTCGGGGACTTGGAGGAGGTGGCGGACTTCGAGGAGGAGTCGGCTCACACGTTCGTGGACTTGGAGGAGCGGGAGTCTGCTGACTCGGTGGCGGAGTCGGCAGACGACGCGGTGTCGGTGGACTTCGAAAGATGATGCAATCATTTCTCCGTAGGATGATATGATGTATGGCCTCTCCAAGTGTGCGCTCGTCTTCACCTCCAGGAATGTCAAGCTGTAGCCACGAATATGGGTCCACCACTTCATCAACCATGACACGAGCATAGCCCTCTGGAATCGGGATGCAATGGAAGGTTGCTTCGGGGGTAACTGGAAAAGCAACGTCGTCCGCCACCTTCATGGATATGTTCGTCATTTTGGAGTGTAGCTCACAGTTAGTGTTCTCTATGATGTCATCCACAGGGTATGTATCCAGCAGTGTGTCGCCCGGGGCAGAACCAACGCTGCTTCTCGGCATGGATGGGAAGGTGCCATCCAATGCTGGATGATCATCCGCTTGCTGCTGCCGCTGCTGAGACCCCCTTTCCAAATCCCTTGTCAGATACACCATTCTCCGCCTTCCATTGCAGCAATTCAAGTGTGGTGACCAACTTTTTTGTCAGCTTCGCAATTCGGGTACAACAATTTCTTGTGATCCTCTAACATGCGCTGCAACTTCGTCCTCTCCAGATCACTTGCGCAGTTTCTCTTTGCATCGGCAATGGCCCGACCTAGATCATCAACGGGCTCATCTGATGCCTCTTCTTCAGCTTCTTCCCGCATCGCCGGCTCGGCTTATTCCCCCATTGTTGTATCATCGTATTCAGGGAACCCATGGCCAGGATAGCCGTTGTCGCCCTCTTCTTCTTCATTGTCTTCCATCATAACCCCTCTTTCTCTGTGCTTGGTCCAAACATTATAGTGGGGCATGAAACCGGACTCAAATAGGTGGACGTGAATGGTTCTTGACGTAGAGTAATTGTGACCATTCTTACAGCCAGCACATGGACAAGGCATAAAACCATCCGCCCGCTTGTTTGCCTCAGCGGGAAGCAGAAAAGTATGCATGCCATTAATGAACTCGGGAGAGTATCGGTCATCATACATCCATTGTCGGCTCATCTTCATTACACAACACCGAATAGACCAAATTAATATAAGTTCATACATAAAGTTCATATACAACACTTAATTAAATGCAACATACAAATAACTCTCTAGCTAAAGAATTTAAATGCAACAACAAATGCGATCAAGATCGCAACTAAGGTAACAATTGATCCAACAGCATAATGATACCAAGCCACACTATCAATGGCATATTTTCTAATCTTTCTAATCTTCAACCTCATTTTCTCCATCTTGATCTTGTGATCATCTACGACATAGGCAACATGCAACTCCAATTCCATCTTCTCCCCCCAATTCTTTTCAATTTTTCTTTCAGATACTCGTTTTCTCTTTCAACTAAATTTAACCTCTCGACAATAGGGTCAGTTGCAATTTCCGGTTCACATACCTCCTAGATAAACATATCTATGTCAACTTAATGGGCATAATTTGTCATAAACACGAAATGCAACAACTAGTTTTAAAAAAGAATATACCACATCCGAATCATAACAAGGATGAGGGCCGACGGGGACGGATATCAAAACCATGGCACTATGTATAACAAACAACGTACGGGTAAGATAATTATACGAGTAACTATATATCCAAATCACACAAACATCAATTTGGTAATGTAAAACATTCATGAACAAGAGCCTCACCACAAGGTGGTGCCGGCGACGGGACGGTGTGGGCGATCGACGGTGGTTACGACGGAGATTTAGAAGGCACTAAGTAAACCACACCTACATATGCAAATTAAGTGTTACTTTTGACCTCAAATTGCATATAAATCAAATACTAGCAAATTATAATTCCTCCCAAATTAATCACTATACAAAGCATTGCAAGAGCTAATCTAGCAATGAGAGTTGAAAGGACAAAGCTGCTAACCTTTGTGACCATTTGAATGGATGGGGGCCTTCAAATCTTGACAAATTTTGGGCAAAATTTGTGAGGAGCTCGAGGAAGAGAGGGGAAGAACAGAGGAAGTGAGGGGAAAGGTGATGAAAAGAGTGGCTCAGGTGGACGAAGGGTTTATGTACGTCGACCTTTAGTACCAGTTCGTGCCACAAACCGGTACTAAAGGTGCTGGACGGGCCCCAGACTGACAACACCCTGCCACCATTCTCTTTAGTACCAGTTCATGGCATGAACCGGTGCTAAAGGTTAGCCACGAACCGGTACTAATGAGAACGGATGGCTAGCCGTTGGAACCGGCACTAATGGACACATTAGTGCCGGCTCAAAATCAAACCGGCACTAATGTGTCTCAGATTTGCCCCTTTTTCTACTAGTGTTAGATGGAGGTGAGGGAAGAGTATTTGTAGTCTTAGCCATGAAGGGGTAAGTGGGAGAGAGATACAAGGCCAAAGGCAGCGGCTGTGCACAGGCGGTTCCGGACGTCCGGAGGGTTACGGTCGTCCGGATACTCTCGAGGGTCCGGACGTCTGAGGGTCTTAAGACTTCCATATATTCGGCTCTGGACAGTTGGCGCCGGATATCCGGACAGGGTAGATTCTCCGGTGGCTTAAGGATGTCGGATGTCCGGCGTCTGTCGGTCATCTGGCCGCTGTAAGGTGCCTCGGCTGTAGTTGTCTTGGCTGGCTGAAACTCCAGGCGTCAGACGTCCGGCGGGGTCCGGTCGTCCGGTGGCTGTCAGACGTCTGGCGGGGTCCGGTCGTCCGGTGGCTGTCAGACGTCCGGCGTGGTCCGGTCGTCCGGTGGCTGTCAGCCCTTTCTCTTGTTCCTCGCGCTTGGTGTCCTCGTTGTTTTTTCCAATGCTTCTAGTTGTTCCATGGCCTTCCTCCTAGTTGCTGGTCATGCATAGCACATACGTTTAACGTTTGACGTAGTAGCCATGTCTTACATGTGGAAAGTGACAGTTCGGAAAGGAGCGAGTTCACCTTGTGTCCAATGGCATAAGTTCGAGGTCTCGTCATATCTCTCCTTGGGGCTTGGGGAGTAGTCGTAGTGTACATGGGGATGATCATAGGATGGTACGCATCAGGAGGGCTCCGTCTTTAGATGTTTCTTTGAGTTTTGTTAGGGTTTGTGTCATGCTCAGGAAGGCAAGACGACGGTGGCTTCGTGAAGATGAAATAAGGTTCTTCCCGCCTAGCCCCCCCTCCCCCCTTCGGTTCTGTGTCTAGCATCCTCGGTGGGCGTGTGGGTCTCCGGCGGATTTGCCTTTGGTGGATTTGCTCATATCTGGTTGTCGTTCGTCTACATTCGCCTGTTTTCAGGTTGGATCCTTCCGATATACTATACTTCTCATCGGTGGCGGTTGCTGTTTGGGGGTGATGGGGACTTAGCACGACGACCTCTCGACTGTCTACTACAATAAGTTTTGCCCGGCTCTGGCTAGGAGGGGCGATGACGATGGCGCGCCTTCAGCTCGCTTCAGTGTTTTTAGTCTTCACAAAGTGGTCTATGAATCTGGATGTGATTGTTATTACTTCTGGTGTTCATTGTACTGCCATGGTTGAAGATGAATTGATCAAAAAAAATCCCACATTTTTTTTATTCGCTGGATCGGCCAGAAATGCACTTCTTAGAGATAATAAAAACAATGGCCAAGTCCAAAATATTAATTAGTTTTCTTCACAGGAGACATTGACTGTTACGCTCGTGGGTGATTTGATAATTTCAGATGCCCGTTCAAGTATCTTCCTCCCACATATCCTGGATCTGGCCGGCCAGTCGATCGGTATCTTCTGTTAAATTTTTGAAAACTTTGCCTATGTATGGATATATTTTTTTGCGATGGGTATGGATATTATTTGGCATATCATTTTAATTATACCGATTGGTATTCGAAAATGACATGTATACATTTACTCGAGAAGTATTTCTAGATTCTTTTTTTTGGCGAAAAAAAGTTTTTCCTGGATCTAATAATTCTTATGTTTTCATACATGTATTAAAACAGAAGTTAGTGGTCAAAGTTACATCTAATGACCGCATCAATGTCCAAAACATCATTTAATTATGATATGGATACAGTAGCTGTCTCGTTGGTCGATGCTTGTAGCTCACGGATGGGTTTGTCCTTTAAGAATGCCATCCTGGTGCTAAGTCGATGCACAACAACTCCGATCCAGCAGTTGATCGCTAGCTTTACCTAGCCAGTACTACACAAGAAATTAGAAGCTAGCAACACCTGCCCAACAAGAGAGAAAGAGGTGAGAGTTCACCATGGCTGATCTGGTGATCGGCTTGTCCAAAACCGTGGTGGAGGGGGCGCTGACCAAGGTCCAGTCGGCGATAGAGGAGGACGCCAAGCTCCGGCAGAAGGCACAGCGGGACCTTGTGTCCATCACTCTGGAGTTCGAAATGATGCAATCTTTCCTTGACGTCGCCAAGGAAGAGAGCATCACGAACAATTTGGTGAGGACCTGGGTGAAGCATGTCCGGGAACTGGCCTACAACCTCGAAGACTGCATCGAGTTCGTCGTCCACCTCGACAACACGCCAGACTGGTGGCAGCGGTTGCTCCCCGCCTGTGTAGCACCACCGCTTCCGCTAGACCATGCGGTTCAGGAGTTGGAGGAGATCAAGCGCCGGGTGGAAGACGTCAACAACTGTTATAGGCGCTACAAAAACATCAGCGATTCTGGGTCCTCCAACTCCACGCTCCTGATGCCAGCGTCTAGTGCGGCCATCGTCGACACAACCGCACTCCACATGATCGCTGAGGCAAGGGACGCAGCCAAGAGGCAGCGAGGCCTATGTGACCTCACCAAGTTGATCATGACTGGAGTCACTGACAACCATAGTGACCTCAAAGTGATCGCCATGTGGGGCACAGGCGGTGATCTTGGGAGGACAGCATCTGTCATCTGGAAGGCCTATAACGAAGAACTAGTTTCCCATAACTTCCCCTGCCGTGCCTGGGTGAAGCTCATGCATCCTTTCAACCCGCACGAGTTCATCAAGTCCTTGAATGTTGAATTTGATGCGAACTCGTACCGGGAACGGAAAGGAGAGATTGTAGCTTCAGAGGTACGAAGGCGGATGGAGGCAACCGAATACGACCACCCGGAGAGGTTTGCGCAGACTGTCAACAAGCAGAGGTATCTCATCGTCTTGGAAGATCTGTCCAATATGGCAGAGTGGGGTGCTATTAGGAGGTTTATTCCAGAGATGAAGAATGGCAGTTGTATCATCGTGTCCATGCAGCAATTCGTGGTAGCAAGCTTGTGCATCGGCCGTCCATACCAACTATTGGAGTTGGAGCAGTTCTCGTCCAACCACTCTGTTTATGCCTTCATCAAGAAGGTAAGCTGAGGCCGACAACATCTCATCAATTAGACACCTCACAATGAGTAGTGTTACAATGCACATGATATAATTTTATATTTTTACCTTCTCATTTCATAGTATCACTAGTATGTACTCCCTCCGTTTTTATTGCTTCGCATATTAGTTTTGTCTAGAGTAAAGCTTTGTAACTTAGACCTAGTTTATACAAAAAATTATTAACATCCACAATACCAAATAAATACCATTAGAATCATCATTGAATATATTTCAAATTATGTATATTTATTACTATGAAAGTTCGGATTGTTTTCTGTAAACTTGGTCAAGCCTTATAATGTTTAACTTAGATCAAAGCTAATATGCGGAGTAAATAAAACTGATGATTATTGTCAATTTAGTTATTCGTTTATGGAATTCCAATATAAGGCCTCCTTTGGTTTGGAGAAATTTTATAGGAATTCCATATGATAGGATTTCTATAGGAAAAATTCCTTTATATTCCTCTGGTTTGTAGGA
The DNA here is from genome assembly GCA_021437245.1 of Aegilops speltoides. Lineage (NCBI taxonomy): Eukaryota > Viridiplantae > Streptophyta > Magnoliopsida > Poales > Poaceae > Aegilops > Aegilops speltoides. The sequence continues at coordinate 595,851,349 of CM038147.1, forward strand.
ATGGAATCCTATTCATATGGAGAAATTCTTCCCATCCTCCACATTTCATAGGAAAATAATCATTAACCTAGACTCAATGGAAAAAAACTCCTACGATGTGAACCAGTGGACATCTCTTTTCCTATTCCTGTTCATAGGATTTGAGATACATGACATCTCATTTCTTACAAGTTTCCTATTCCTATGATATTTCTACCATACGAACCAAAGGAGGTCTAAAGTTGTGTGTAGGATCTCTTTCGTATTAACTTTTCTCGTTTGCGTGTTATGATATTACTACGTCCGTCCTGATTTACTAGTCCCTCTTGTATTTTGGGTCGTATTTTCACCATGATTTTAACTAATAACATATAAGTTATACATGAAAAAAATATATCAGAAATTACATTCAAATATAGACCCAACAATATAATTTTGGTTACAGGCATTAACATTTTGCAATTCAAATATATAGTAAAACTTTGACCCAAAATAGATGGGGAATAATAAAGCAAGATGGAGGTAGTATATCATAAAAGGCACTTCCAACACATTGACTCTTAGTGCGTCATCCTAGTTCATGAATTTCTTTTTAGAAACAATCACCTGAATGTATTGTTTATTAGGTGTTGGACCTAAGCAGTGTTATATTTAGGTTGTAGGAGTCATGTTTTCATCTCAACAATGTGGCCTAATTCTGGAGAGAAGAAAATAAAGGAAAAAATAGGGTGATAGGCCACACTGGATCAGGGATTTAGTTTCACTCCTTAGTAGCCCATCTCTGCACTCACATACTCTCTCCCTCTCTCTCTCTCTCTCTCTCTCTCTCTCTCTCTCTCTCTCTCTCTCTCTCTCTCTCTCTCTCTCTCTCTCTCTCTTTTCTTTAAGTGTTGCGCCACCTCAGATAGCGGCGGTGCATGATACTCTTAATTAAAACAATATGATACATGCACATATTGTAAAATTCCGCATATAAGTTGTTGAACTAAACCTTTTACTACTAGTCATTCAATTTAGACACTAATTAGCACAATTACCAGCACAAACCATTAATCAATCATTTTTATGTTAGTTAAAAAGAAAGGATGAATCAATGACAAATCCTAAGCATTTGTCCCGCTCAAATTTAATTATGCTTGGCACAAACAACTCTCACTATATCATTTTGTTTGTTCTCATCAGGAATCTCAGTGCTATGAAAATGAAGGAGACGATATTGATGATAAAACAGAAGCAGCCCAAGACTGGATGGATGAGCATCCCCTTATTGGTCGTGAGTCAGAAATGAGTTATCTTAAAAATTGTGTAATAAAGGCGGATTACCATAAGACCCAGGAAGTAATTTCTGTGTGGGGGATAGTTGGTGTTGGGAAATCAGCTCTCATCAAAAGATTATTCTGTGAAATAATTCTTAGGGACTTGGATATCCATTTTGATGAGTATGGTTGGGTGGATGTATCTCATCCATTCGATTTGAGGGACTTCTGTAGACGGTTACTTTTCAGTTTTGACTCTGGATCTATCCATGGCAACAAGGAGAGTGTTGCACACCTTGATACAATGAGAAGTAAAAATTCACTTCTAGAGTGTCGGCAAATTGTCAGACAACATAAGTGCTTAATCGTCATTGATGGTATGAAGTCAACCAAAGAATGGGACTTGATAAAAGCCGACTTGCTACCTTCGTCTTCTCAGAACTGTATCATTGTCATTACAAACGAAGGAAGCATCGCCAAACATTGTCACCGAGACAAAAGAGGGCACATCATTAATGTTAAAGGTGTAGCAGCTAATGCAGCCTTTCGGCTCTTCAAAGAGGAGGTGTGTTTTTGTAACAATAGACTTTCTTCTGTTCTATTTTTCTCCTTCAATCTTATTTCATGTATGCATGCTCCTACAAACTTATATGCATGATTTCAATTTGTTTTTTCCATTCCTTTAAGAGATCGAGAAACAAAATTACTAAAATTAGCTCATATTATCACCACTATTTAAATGCATGTGCGTTGCAATGGGGTCATACATATTCTAGTGGTTCAACATCAACTGTGTCTCATATATACCTTCACCCACTATCTCCACCTGCCCAATCCAATCTCACCACATATATGAATGGTCCATCCTTGGCAACACTCATAAGTAGATTTAATATTATGAAATGATATGCACTAATGGATTAGGTAGGACACCATTCCGGATTTTTTATTTCCTTATAATGTGGGGGACATAAACCCAGGAGTACTATGTTTCAGTTTTCCAAAAGAATAAGGATTAGTTTCAATATTACTACAACATCCAACTAATTTGGTATATTCATGGGTGAAAAACCAACAAGCAAATTAAATGAGTGAATGGTTAAGACATGGAAAGGGAAGTGCCGATTTGGTTGAGATAATTCCAAGTTACTCTACAATGTTTTTTATTTTGTGGTAATGAGTAGGACAAGGAAAGGAAAGTGTCCATTTGTTTTAATTATTCTAAATTACTCTATGTATGTTGGTTTTGTTTCCTGTGGCATTGGTTGAGATTATAAAAATATCTACAAAAAATCGGGGTGGGCACGAGAAAAAGCCAACTTAGGGAGGACCGGGGGAGGATGTAGGGCGAAGATGCCAACTCCCCTTTAATAGTAGAGATCATCATATTGGAGACAAGTGCCGCTCCACCATGTTCTTTCACTGTATTGCTATGTGGTAAACATTCCTTAGAGTAAGCACTGCGTTGGAGTGCTTATTACTATTAGATTTTATTTATTTATTTTTTCATCATGTTTTATTTAGCTCAGGCTATCTAGTTTCATGCATGCATTAATAGTTAGAGTACATACTCCCGCTCCTCATATAACACAAGATTAATTGGTTATACATTATCATTTTAATATACTTCATTAATAATTACTAGATACCCCAAAATAAGTTATTTATAAAATTCATTTGAATACATATATTATAAATTCTTTTTGCACATACACTGCTTTTTTGTAATAAAAGGGGTATATTGCATAAACTAAGGGATGTGGTATTTTTCCATAACACTTTTATTGAGATACCTTACAATAATTGATTAGATATATTGAAGAAGGCAAAGAGGTATAATAAATAGTACCTCCTTTCCAGTTTACAAGGCTTGTGCGTATCTCTAGGTTGACAAATAGACCAACGTAATACAAGTTATATATCACAAAAATATATCATTAGAAACTTCAAATCATATACTTTCTAATGGTATAATTTTTAGACTATACAACTCATCTTATGTTGTTCAAATTGTAGATCTAGGGAGTACATAACAATGAGTACATATTTATTGGGTGCCCCCCCCACACACACACACATGTATGTTTCCACTAGAATTTTATGTGGCCTTTAATTATGCACTACATGGAAGTGATTGTTTCTAGTAGTACATGCGGCTCAAGAAATCAGTGCATTCTATTCAAAAGTTCATGAATGCACGAGTCAGGAAATTTCGTAGATTCCATCCTAAAATCAGTACAATCCGTAATAAATGCAGTACATGTATAGTCCAAATGTATTGTAGACTGCTTCAAAAAATAGTGATATAGTACACTAGGTCGAGAAATGCCATAGACCACCATCTAAAGAGTGAAGTAAACTACTGCCGAATACTACCTCATTTCTGGTTTACAGGGCTTACCTCATTTCTTTCATTTTTTTCATTTTATAAGTTTCATTTCTATTGCTCTCCATCACATGCTCAGATATCAAGGTGCATTAAATCACTGCATGCGAATATTAAGAGAAAACTCATCAATGCATATAAACGTTCTTGGTTATTATTGGCCACACATGCAAACATTGCACTTAATGCATTGGTAAACACATTTTTTTGTCGAAAAATAGCGCATTAATTAAGTACTTTTGCAAATTTTACAAAAATTGTTCCACCACTCATCATCTACCTTGATTGGTGAGATTTCTGAATTAAGCTCTATAAACCGAAAAGGTGGGAGTAACTCGGTACACATTAGTGTAAATATTTAGTACATAACAATGAGACAAGTCTAGTACATTAGGGTAAAAAACAACACATTCTAGTGTGAAATGTAGTATACACTATTGTGAAAGGAGGCATAGAAAATTGTCAAAACAACCCAACATGAATATATAATTTTTTTAAATCCCGTCAACAGTTGTGAGAACGGATTTTGATTTGAAGTTCCATTTGGGAGCAGAGTCACTGAAGTTTTGGAAATTCAGTTTTTAAAAGGCTAAATCTCCTGTTTTGGAAAACAGCTCTTCCAATTAATAAACCAAATAACAAGGTGTTAGGGGAAAAACCCCTCTGAAGACTGTACATGTGAAGGATCAAACAGAAGAAAGTAACAAAAGCAGAAACTTCTAGTCATGTTTTAGAAATTTAAGGTGCATACACAAATTGATCTTCTTTTGTGAGAAACTTTCGCTCTATTCACCTTCAATCATGGCAGTACAATGAACACTAGAAATAATTAAAATTACATCCAGATTCGTAGACCATCTAGCAACGACTACAAGCACTGAAGCGAGCCGAAGGCGTGCCGCCGTCATCGCCCCTTCCTTGTCGGAGTCGGGCACAACTTGTTGTAGTAGACAGTCGGGAATTTGTCGTGCTAAGGCCCAATAGGACCAATGCACCAGAACAACAACGTTCGCTGATGAAGAGAAGCTAGATCGAAAGGATCCAACCTAAAGACACACGAACAAAGACCAGATGTGAGCAGATCCACCAAAAACAACCACCTGCAGAATATTGAGAGATCCGCCGGAGACACAGCACACGTCCTCTGACGATACTAGACGCACCAACGGGATAGGGGCTAGGCGGGGAGAACCTTATTCCATCTTCATGGAGCCGGCGCCGTCTCATCTTTCTGAGCATAACCCAAACCCTAACAAAACTTGAAGAAGCACCTAAAAACGAAGCCCTCCCGCGGGCATGGGACGAGATCCACCGTGCACTCATGGCCCTAAGGCCACATGAGACGTGGCAGATCGCCGGTGCCGCCGACGGGAGGCAGAAACCCTAGCCGACTGTCCTTGGAGGAGAGACGCGCGACCTCTGCTACAAAACTATAGGCCAGTCCGATCTTGCACACCCATTGATTTGACATGGCATTGACATGGAACCCTCCATGTCATTTCTAGCAATCAAGTATTTGTATGTATTTTCAGATATGTGGTGTTTATAATTAGATCGCAAAGGAATGACATTCGACGAGATAAATATACTCCGTAAATATAGAAAAATAGCACTTTGAAACACAACCCGAACCAGATCGCCACCTACAGCGAGCTTGGCAAAAACAAAACTCAGCTCAACTGGGGCAGAGTTAAACACCCAGCCAGTCCAAGGTTCATCCCCGAGGTGGTGCTAGTTGATTAATCATTTAATAAAATTCATACGTTGTTGCTGCTCTTGTGGAAAGAGGGGCCGAGAGAACAAATCACCATTTTATTAGTCGGGTCATCATCTGGATGCCCAACACATATGTTATGTCGGATGTTGTGCCATGGCAAGATGGTATTACTACCGATTTTGAGCATTAATTTATGGAAAAAGTATATTTTCTTATCTCACAATTCTCTCGAAGGTATAGAAATGGCCCCTTAACTTCAAAACCAGCACACCCTAGTCCCTCGCTTCTCAAACCGGATAACTTAAGTCCCTCGTACCACTTCAGGTGGTTTTCATTGATGACATGACATGCTTTTGACCCTGGTGTTCCGAGTTTACTGCCACCTCCTCGTCTTTGTTCTGATTTACATGCAATGGGAATTTCATCGAATGGTGGATCTGAACACCTTAGGCTCCTGCTGCATGCGCTCGTGGGCCGCCAGTTGTTGTCGCCGCCTTTAGAGAAAGTATATTATGCGCTCGTGGGCCTCCAGTTGTTGTCGCCGCCTTTACAGAAGTATATTGGAGAGATATGGAGAGGTGGGAGAAGCCGGCGGGTGGTCGGTGGCTTAACGGCCCTCATCGCCATCGACTGTTCCCTTCATTATGTCCACCCTGGTGTTAGGTTCATCTACGTGTTCATGCATCTCCTGCCAGAGCTCATGGTAGACAGACCGCCACCCCCGTTGGTCGCAGGCTCTGGCGCTGGCGGCGTGCTCGTGCCCATGCTTGTGGTACGCGTCAACGATGACGCGCGACCACGCTTCTCCGCCACGGACGTGCTCTCGTTCTTCATGTGCACCCTCTGATGTGATTGGTCGTCTTCGTCTGGAAGCCTCTGCGCACTGCTCCGGAGTTCGTCCTGCAACCCTGCCTTCCACAAGCTGTTCGGCGACTTGATGTTGGGGACCCGACACTGTCGGTGCTCGTCTAGTGCTACAACCATGCCAGAGGGGCATTCCTCTTCTCCCGCCCAGGCAGACCCACGCGTACATCGTCACTGTGTGAGCACAACCACACGTGTGTTGTCACCTGCTGATATCCCATGGGTGCTCTTGGCCACTTGTTGACGTCGAGAGTTTCAACCGTTCGACAAGGTACTATTGGCGTCCAGCGCATTGTGGCACCTATGACGGTGGCCAGGGCATGCTCCGGGCATCGGCCATCTCCACACCATCAGAGCCATCTTCATACCCATTGTTGCAGCTACGACAAGGCCACCCTGCCATCCACGGCATCGGTAAGGGAACGGTGCAGTGGTCGTGGTGGCCATGGGCCATGGAGCTGCTTATGATGGTTGTTGGGCGATGTTGTGGGCCCGTGACCAACCAGCGTGCTCAACTTGTCGATGGCCATAGCGGAGGCAGTGCCCATTGTTGTCTCGTTCACCTAGTTGAGCAGCGAATAATGTTGAGTGCCACCCCTCTTCTTCATCGCCATGCACTCCATCACCGGCGTCTCCCGCTCCTATAAGTTAGAGAGAAAGGGGGGAGTAGATGAAGGTGAGATGGACCACGATGTGGAGCGGTCAACCGTCAAAACCAGGCCACATTAGCACAAAACCACCGAAGTAACCCGAGGGACGAAATGCGGTTTCAAGAATGGAGGGACTAGGTTTTACTAGTTTTGAATTTGAAGGATCCTTCTAAACATCTGTAAAGTTGAGGGACGAAAAACACGCCTTTCTCTTAATTCATTGATGTGAACTAAGCGTGATGGTGAAATTGGGCCGCAAATTACGAGCACGAGCTAGGGAGTGTAGAATGTTTTAATATATGTAAATTTAGGTTCAAATAATCATCAATGATTACCCCAACATGTAATCTTCCGTATGAAACCGATTACATAAGTTTTATGTCACATAAAGTGTACATCAAGAGAGTAATTATTGGCCAAAGTCTTAGTCTAAATGAAACTAAATTCATCTTACATTATGAAGCACAAGGAGTATTATAGTGTGTTATGACTGTCTCAATATCCAAATTGTCATGGTTATAAATTGCATAGTCACCTCTGTTTTTGGTTATGGTAGGATGCTTGTGATGGAGAAGGTAATGTTACAGTTCTCCTATGCAATATTTCATTTAATGTTGATACATTTTATTTGCCAAATGATAAGTGCCTTCTCCTATGCAATATTTCATTTAATGTTGATACATTTTATTTGCCAAATGATAAGTGCCACACGTGTGGCACGAAGCACTCCGGCGTTGACGTTTTATACAATTAAAGTTGCCATCCAAAAAGAAAAAACAAATCAGAAAATGAAACTTGCCATACGAAAAGAATTGTTATGCTTGACAACTAAAGTTGCCATCCACGTGTCACTAAACTTGCCATGAAAAAGTTCGAAGTTGCCATGTGTTCGTGCCACACGTGTGGCACTTATGAGAGTCCTTTTATTTACATTGTTACACGGCCTCTATGATTATAATTGATGCTAATCTTATTGTTTGAACACCAGGTATCTAGGAAGTATCCAAAACCCTCTTCATCGTCTGATGATGAAGTAGAACCATCTTTATCGTCTGATGATGAAGTTGCAGAGCAAAATGAATCATTTCTCGAGGGAGCGAGGCTAAAGGAACTTATTTCCAAGTGTGGTGGACTTCCCAAAGTAATAGCTGGGATAGCTAGCTCAGTGGGACGGGTGTATAGTGCTAGTGCACGTGCTCTCTCTAGCAATTTTATGCATGATCTGGAGACAAACCCGGAGTTTGATAGTCTGCAGGGCCTATTTTGTTGGATACGAAACTACTTTAGTACTTGTCCCGATTCTCTCAAGGCATGTATCTTCTATCTGTCAATCTTCCCTCGAGATCACATCACCCGGCGGAGGCGACTAGTAAGGCGGTGGATTGCAGAGGGTTACTTGAGGGATAACTATGAAGAGTCTGCAGAGGAGAATGGGGAGAAGCATTTCTCAAATCTCCTTGATTTGAGCATAATCCAGCAGCCAAGACAAGAAATAGCTACCGCATCACTGGGTGACACAAGGGTGGTTCGGTGCCAAGTCAATGGATTCATCCATGAGTTCATCGTCTCACGACAAATGGAAGAGAACTTTGTGTTTGAGCTGGGAGACAACAGTGCCCTAACTACCCAGCGCACAGGGCGTCACCTTGTCATATTGAGCCATTGGGATAGAGACAAAATTGTGTTCAAGAGCATCGACTTCTCACGGCTACGGTCGCTGACAGTGTTTGGGAAATGGGAATCATTCTTTGTCTCTGAAAGAATGAAGCTTCTCCGGGTGCTTGATCTAGAGGATGCACACGGGGTAAGAGATGTTGATCTAGAGAAGATGGTGAGCATACTACATCGCCTCAAGTTTCTCTCTCTACGAGGTTGTCATGAGATCTGCAATCTGCCAAGTTCGTTTGGTGACCTAAGGCAACTCCAGACTCTGGATGTCAGGAACACCTCAATTACTACCCTGCCAGCGAGCATCTCCAAGTTACAAAAGCTGCAGTACATTCGAGCTGGAAGTTTCACCAGGTTAAAAACATCCCGCGAGCTAAACTCTGCAGCATCAGAGCCACCAGTTTCATCCTGCTGGCTGCCCAAGTTCTGTAAATGTCGCCGGCTTCAGGAACCACTACTTGGTGTTATGATGCCTGGAGGGATTGGGAGGCTGACAGCATTGCACACAGTTGGTGTTGTCAATATTGCTGCTTCAAGCGGTGAGGCTGTTCTTAAAGAGCTCAATGAGCTCACCCAGTTGCGCAAGCTCGGAGTGTCCGGCATCAATGGGAAGAACAGCCGCAAGTTATTTGATGCAATCTCAGGCCAAGTCCATCTGGAATCGTTGTCAATGCAGCTAGACAAGGACAACCAAAACTGCTTGGATGATTTATCCATGCCTTGGGAAGACCTGCAGAGCCTTAAACTATATGGGCTTCAAGACAAGTTGCCACTGTCCGGGAGCCATCTCAGCAAGCTTAGGAAGTTGGATCTGGAGATGGACACTCTAAAGGAAAATGACATGGAGCTCCTTGGCGAGCTACCAAAACTATGTATTCTACGCCTTCAAGTTCTCAAGCAGCAGCTTCAGGATAGTGAGCTCCATTTTTCTGCCAATTTGTGTGGAAACGAGACGTTCTCCTTCGAAAAGGTGAAGATCCTTGAGATTTCTTGTAGATCAAGCAGCTTACATGTATCCTTCGGAATATGGTCGATGGGAAGTCTTGAGGTGCTCAAGCTTGACTGCTCAAGTGGGTCCTGTTATCAGCTGTCTGGCCTGGAAAATAATCTGTATGAACTCAAGCAAGTCTTGCTTAAGGGTACCAATGATGAAACAGTCAAGGCACATATTGAGAATCAGGTCGCCATCCATCCACGGAGACCGGCTGTGAGGCTGGAGGAACTGTAAGTTCATGCTGAAGGGTCATCGTATCTGCTTAGTTTCCGTTATCTTTGCAATCCCTGATTGGTTTGTGTAAAATATTTGTACTTTGGGCGGTCTGTTGTTCTTGCTGGTTACATGCATGCGTGCTCTTTTGTCAAAATAAACTACACTCTGCCGGTAGCTTGGGTTTCTGTTTACCCTCATTGGCTTCACTGTGATATGTGTCGTTAGTTGATGGGCAGGGATGTTACCATGTATAGTGCCATTATCGTGTATTGATAGACGACTTCTATATTTGGTTGTATGACTCTTGTGCGTTCAAACTTCTGCTCACTATTTTGATTATTGGTATAAATAAAATATGGAAGCTTGTTAGCAAAGCCTGGTCATAATTTGTCAATAAAGCGCGGACTTGTTTATTGGGTGAATAGTTCTTGTGCGACGTCTTTGACGTGAATTGGAAATGATGCAACATAGGTGATGAAAATAGCTCACAAGCGACGTTTTACATGGCAATAATAACCGGCACGCGACACGGGCCTTAAGCACAAGACATATCATTATCCACTTATCCATCGTCAGCGCTGGACTGATCAGCTTGTCCACTGACCGCAGGACCCACAACTTATCCACGTCGACGCTGGAACCACAACTTATCCACTGACTACGGGACCCACCACATATGACATGAGCCCGAGCCATCGCCGCGCCCGTGCCAGCTCGTCGCCCCCGTTGCCTCCAGTTCCATTCCCCCCGCCGCCCCCATTATTCTTCTTCTCCAGCGACGAAGCATGAGAATGCCGGCGGCCGGAGAGACGAGAGATGTCGATGTCCAGTTCAGCCTCTCGCCCCTCATGGCCGCGGTATGGTGCAGTGCCGATGACCAAGTGCCCGAACTGCCCACGCATCGCGCCATTGAAGCGTTTGACAACCAAGTCGGAGGACAATGGAAACTATGGGCGCGAATTTGTGGAATGCGGGAGCAAACCAGAGGCGGGCAAGGTTTGATCTATGTTCTCCCCAAGCCTTTTTCTTTGATTTTCCCTTCTAAATTTGTTGTGTTTCCTCATATTTGGGATTTAGGGTTTCACTTCCATTTTCAGAATCTGAAGAAATGCAAGCATTTTGAGTGGTCCCGCAGCCTTTTACTTTGAGTTTTTCCCTAAATTTGTTGTTTTTCACTTAGATTTGGGATTTAGGATTCGCTTCCATTTTCAGAATCTGAAGAAATGCAAGCATTTTGAGTGGCTGGATGAATACATTGAGAGTCTTCAACTAATTTGAGGCACGGCGCAACCCAATAGCTCGATCTGCCGTCGGAAGTGAAGAAATTTGGCTCAAACAATTTCGCTTCAACTGTGGGGGATGCAGAACTAAAGGTAGAATTGAAGAAGGTGAACAATAACCTAAGGCAATTGATCGATCTGAAGAAGCAGGCAAATCTACTGGCTGCAGGATTTTATTTTTGTTTAATTTCTTTGAGATTTGTTTACTTGCTGATCATTAGTCGTTAGAAATTGTTATTAGTGTTTCAGTTAGCATGTGTGTGCGCAGTGTCATGTAAGCTTCATTCCAAGGATAATTTCCTCTCTAGCATTCCCTAATGAATCAAAGGAGGCAACATTTCGAATGAATTTCTCTTTTCAGCTTCAGTTTGACAGAGTGCGGAACAGAGTGCAAGCAGAGTTCTTTACCGCTCCATGATTGGTTCTTTATTATACTTATGTGCATCTAGGCCAGATATAATGCTTAGCGTTTGCATGTGTGCCCGATTTCAAGCGGCACCAAAGGAGTCGCATCACCTCGCGGTGAAGCGAATACTTCGATATTTGGCTCACATCCCAACGCTAGGATTATGGTATCCAAAGGACACACAGTCCCATGACACACAGTCCTTACCGTATTCTCCTTGAGCTAAGGTCACACAGACCTCGCCCAACACTAGGGTAAGTCTTCAAGGTAGACTTCCAAACCTTCACAAACTCCGTTCACTGGCGATCCATAACGGCTCTTAGATCGTCAGAACGTGACGCCTAACCAACTGGAAGATGCACAGTCTTCAAATGTAATAAGTCTTCAGATCACGCGGACAAAAAGACTTCAGTGATGCCGATACTCTTTGGGCTTTGGGTGTTTTGGGTTTCTGTCCTCACACGGGTTCTCTCTCAAAGGCTGCGGAGGTTGGTTGGTCTCAAACGACAAAAGCAGTGTACTAACTATGAGAAGCCACCAATTTATGGTGTAGGGCGTAGGCTAGTTATAGCCATGAGGCAACCCGACATGATATGTCTGAAATGACCCTGGGACACTAAGGAACTGACACATGGCCAACGCTCGGATCCCAGACACACGCGACAACTTAACTTGGGCTACAAGCAAAGCTGACTCATCCAACCAAAAGTAAGATTGCCTCTCATTTTTCTTCGCTCGAATACATAAGACTTGGGTTGAGCATCACGTTAGTTTTCTGACTTTGTTCACTTGGACCCCACTTAACAGTTTGGTGATTCTAATGACTCAAGAAAGAAGAATATGAAACTACGAAAGAATCTATGTCTTTGCACTCCATTGGCTTCAAGTGAATGTCTTCACATGTCATTATCTTTGACATGTATGTCTTCGCGAACCACCGTTGTGTTCAATGTCTTCATACATTTTTGGGGGTCATCTCTGGTAGGTAAACCGAATCGATGAGGGACTTCTACCTGTGTTCTTCTGCAATTCTCATAAACACATTAGTCCCTCAACCATGTTTGTCGTCAATACTCCACCTTGGCGAATATTCTTCACCACCATTATTCTCGGATTTAAATGAGTAGCCATCTCGTATTAAACAAGATCCAGATGCAATGTTCATGCTCAAAGCTGGCACTAAATAACAATTATTGAGGTTTAAAACTAATCCCGTAGGTAAATGTAGAGGTAGCGTGTCGACGGCGATCACATCGACCTTGGAACCATTCCCGACGCGCATCGTCACCTCGTCCTTCGCCAGTCTCCGCTTATTCCGCAGTTCCTGTTTTGAGTTACAAATATGAGCAACCGCACCGGTATCAAGTACCCAGGAGCTACTACGAGTACTGGTAAGGTACACATCAATAACATGTATATCACATATATCTTTGGTGTTGCCGGCCTTCTTGTCCTCTAAGTACTTGGGGCAGTTCCGCTTCCAGTGACCACTTCCCTTGCAATAAAAACACTAAGTCTCAGGCTTGAGTCCATTCTTTGGCTTCTTCCCGGCAGCTTGCTTGACGGGCGCGGCACCTCCCTTGCCGTCTTTCTTGAAACCCTTTCAACCCTTGCGTTTCTTGAACTTAGTGGTTTTATTCACCATCAAAACTTGATGTTCCTTTTCGATTTCCACCTCCGCTGATTTCAGCATTGAATATACCTCAGGAATGGTTTTCTCCATCCCCTACATATTGAAGTTCATCACAAAGCTCTTGTAGCTCGGTGGAAGCGACTGAAGGATTCTGTCAACGACCGCGTCATCCGGGAGATTAACTCCCAGCTGAGACAAGCGGTTGTGCAACCCAGACATTTTGAGTATGTGCTCGCTGACGAAACTATTCTCCTCCATCTTACAACTGTAGAACTTGTCGCAGACTTCATATCTCTCGACCCGGGCATGAGCTTGGAAAACCATTTTCAGCTCTTGGAACATCTCATATGCTCTTTGCTGCTCGAAACGCTTTTGGAGCCCCGGTTCTAAGCTGTAAAGCATGCCGCACTGAACCAGGGAGTAATCATCAACACGCGACTGCCAAGCGTTCATAACGTCTTGGTTCGCTGGGACAGGTGCTTCACCTAGCGATGCTTCAAAGACATATGCTTTTTTGGCAGCTATGAGGATGATCCTCAAGTTTCGGACCCAGTTCGTATAGTTGCTACCATCGTCTTTCAGCTTGGTTTTCTCTAGGAACGCGTTGAAGTTGATGACAACATTCGCGTGGGCCATTTGATCTACAAGACATATTGTCAAGATTTTTTAGACTAAGTTCATGATAATTAAGTTCATCTAATCAAATTATTTAATGAACTCCCACTCAGATAGACATCCCTCTATTCATCTAAGTGATACACGATCCGAGTCAACTAGGCCGTGTCCGATCATCACGTGAGACGGACTAGTCATCATCGGTGAACACCTTCATGTTGATCGTATCTTCTATATGACTCATGTTCGACCTTTCGGTCTCTTGTGTTCCGAGGCCATGTCTGTACATGCTAGGCTCGTCAAGTTAACCTAAGTATTTTTGCATGTGTAAATCTGGCTTACACCTGTTGTATGTGAACGTTAGAATCTATCACACCCGATCACCACATAGTGCTTCGAAACAACGAACTTTCGCAATGGCGCACAGTTAGGGGGAATACTTTCTTGAAATTATTATGAGGGGTCATCTTATTTATGCTACCGTCATTCTAAGCAAATAAGATGCAAAAACATGATAAACATCACATGCAATCAAATAGTGACATGATATGGCCAATATCAATTTGCTCCTTTTGATCTCCATCTTCGGGGCGCCATGATCATCATCATCACCGGCATGACACCATGATCTCCATCATCGTGTCTCCATGAAGTTGTCTCGCCAACTATTACTTCTACTACTATGGCTAACGGTTTAGCAATAAAGTAAAGTAACTACATGGCGGTATTCAATGACACGCAGGTCATATACAAAAAATAAAGACAACTCCTATGGCTCCTGCCGGTTGTCATACTCATCGACATGCAAGTTGTGATTCCTATTACAAGAAGATGATCAATCTCATACATCACATATATTTCATTCATCACATCCTTCATGGCCATATCATATCACACGGCATATGCTGCAAAAAGAAGTTAGACGTCCTCTAATTGTTGTTGCAATTTTTTACGTGGCTGCTATAGGTTTCTAGCAAGAACGTTTGTTACCTACACCAAAACCACAATGTGATATGCCAATTGCTATTTACCCTTCATAAGGACCCTTTTCATCAAATCCGATCCGACTAAAGTGGGAGAGACAGACACCTGCTAGCCACCTTATGCAACTAGTGCATGTCAGTCGGTGGAACCTGTCTCACGTAAGCGTACGTGTAAGGTCGGTCCGGGCCGCTTCACCCATGATGCCGCCGAAACAAGATAAGACTAGTAGTGGCAAGTAAATTGACAAAATCGACGCCCACAACAAACTTGTGGTCTACTCGTGCAAGAAACTACGCATAGACCTAGCTCATGATGCCACTGTTGGGGATCATAGGGAGAAGGGGGAAGGGGGCCAGCCCCCTCTAGATGAGATCTAGAGGGGGGCGGCGGCCAAGGGGAGGGGGCTCGCCCCCCAAGCAAGGGGGCGCCCCCTTTAGGGTTTCCCCCCATCCCTAGGCACATGGGCCCTAGGGGGGTGGCGCCCAGCCCTCCAAGGGCCTGGTTCCCTTCCCTCTACAGCCCATGAGGCCCTCCGGGAGAGGTGGCCCCTCCCGGTGGACCCCCGGAACCCCTCCGGTGGCCCCGGTACAATACCGGTATGCCCCCGAATATTTCCGGTGACCGTATGACAACTTCCCATATATAAATCTACTGGTCCTGACCATTCCGGAACTCCTCGTGACGTCCAGGCTCTCATTCGGGACTCCGAACAACATTCGGTAATCACATACAAATCTTCCTAATAACCCTAGCGTCATCGAACCTTAAGTGTGTAGACTCTACGGGTTCGGAATCACGCAGACATGACCGAGACAGCTCTCCGGCCAATAACCAACAGCGGGATCTGGATACCCATGTTTGCTCCCACATGTTCCACGATGATCTCATCGGATGAACCACGATGTCGAGGATTCAAGCAATCTCGTATACAATTCCCTTTGTCAATCGGTACGTTACTTGCCCGAGATACGATCGTCGGTATCCCAATACCTCGTTCAATCTTGTTACCGGCAAGTCACTTTACTCGTTCCGTAATGCATGATCCCGTGACCATCCACTTGGTCACATTGAGCTCATTATGATGATGCATTACCGAGTGGGCCCAGAGATACCTCTCCGTCATATGGAGTGACAAATCCCTGTCTCGATTCGTGCCAACCCAACAGACACTTTTGGAGATACCTGTAGAGCACCTTTATAGTCACCCAGTTACGTTGTGACGTTTGGTACACCCAAAGCACTCCTACGGTATCCGGGAGTTACACAATCTTATGGTCTAAGGAAATGATACTTGACATTAGAAAAGCTCTAGCAAACGAACTACATGATCTTGTGCTATGCTTAGGATTGGGTCTTGTCCATCACATCATTCTCCTAATGATGTGATCCCGTTATGAATGACATCCAATGTCCATAGTCAGGAAACCATGACCGTCTGTTGATCAACGAACTAGTCAACTAGAGGCTCACTAGGGACATGGTGTGGTCTATATATTCACACATGTGTTATGGTTTCCAATCAATACAATTATAGTATGAACAATAGACAATTAACATGAACAAGGAAATATAATAATAACCATTTTATTATTGCCTCTAGGGCATATTTCCAACATATTTATAATGTTTTTATGCATAATAATGCTTTATGGAGTAATTCTAATGTATTTTCTCTCATAATATGCAAAGTTTACACAAAAAGGGAGACTGTCGGTAGATGGAATTCTGGACCTGGAAAAGGCTACGTCAAGCTACCGATTCTTCACATCTCCAAATAAGCTGAAACTTCATGGAGATTTTTTTATGAAATATTTAAGAAATACTAGAGCAAATAACTAGCGAAGGAGGCCCATCAGGTGGGCACAACCTACATGGGTGCGCGAGGCCCCCAAGGCGTGCCCCGGTGGGTTGTGCCCTCCTCGGCCCACCTCTGGTGCCCCTCTTCTGATATATAAGTCATTTTGACCTAAAAAAGTAAAGATAGCACTACTAGGGAAAAGCCTAGCAGCAGCGCAGGTTTTAGGCCTATCAGTAGCATGGGCAGGAGCGCTGCTGATAAGGCGCTACAGCTAAAGCTTAGCAGCAGCGCGCCTGGACCCGCGCTGCTGCTAAAATGATCTAGTAGTAGCGCTTCTCTAGAGCAGCGCTGCTGGTAATTAGTAGTAGCGCTCCTCCTTGCCCGCGCTACTACTATTATTTAGTATTTTATTTCTTTTTTATTTCATGTTGTATTTCATACACCTTTACACAATTTTTCATACAACAGGAATTTAGAGACTGTTTTTACATCATAATGAGTAGGTGAAACAACCGTGGACTAGTTTCAAGTGGATGGACATCCACTTGAAACTAATCCGCGGTTCTTTCACCCAATGATATAATAAATATCATATCATATCATTAACAACTTATCATCATAATACATCATTGTCATATAACACCTCCTCAAGATCATCCTTTTCATCAATGAGACGTCACATAGCAAATTGGTCACTAGTCATAATCACAAGTACTCCTCATCATCAACTCTAACACATTGTATCACATAATAAACATATTGTACCTCATAGGACCTACTACATTCTCTTAGGACCTACTATATTCTCTAAGGTAAAATAGCAAAAAACAAGATAGCCCCTGACTCTCCATTATGGAGAATGGAGATTATCCTGTCTCCAATTCTTGCCTTTCGCTTAATGTTACTTCCAAGTACCTCCTTGCGAATGTCCAAACATTTTTTCCATTCTTTGATTAGCATGTGTTCACCGGTTTTAGAAATCCGATATGCACAGGTGAGATCCGTAGGATGACCTGGTTGTATGTTCAGAACTTCAAGGCGACCATTGTAATACATCAGATGAGGCACACAATCCATCTGGATTTTCTGTTAAAAAACATAGTAATAACTTCGTAGTTAGCAATGATGTACTAGTTTTGGAAGTATGCAAAAGATGCACGGATGTCGTAATAGTAAAAAATCTTACCAGGGTATCTCCATAGAAGTTATCGTGGTTCAACACGTGCACTAGTGGCACATATTCACCGTAATTTGGAGGAGTTCGATAATAGGTATTGTAATTCTCAAAGAAAGTACAATAAGCAATCAGATGACTTTTCTCCTTATAAGTTAATTCGGAGCCATCGGTGTAGTGGGTTTTGTCTACCATCTTCTGCACATTCTTTGAAGATTCAAAATAAGCTGTCAATGGAAATAAGCTGTCAACTATTTTGAAATAAACAATATAAATTAGTTAATAACTATGTTTGAGTAACTCACATTGCGGTAGAATCGGAAGCGTATCAACAAGGACCCAAATGTCCATATTGTCTTGCTCGATGTCAGGATCACCAAGATCCATGGTGACAATCATACCCTCATAAAAACCATACATTTTGCAAAGTGTTTCCCAATTTTGGCAACCAAAATGGGTTACGCTCTGAGCATTGTACAGATTTACTTCAAAATCCATATCATGATGGGTCCTTAGGTGTATTTTCTTTGTTTCAAAATTTTAATGGTCTTCAAAACCCATACTCTCCAAGACATAGCATCTTGCATGGCATGGGATAAGCTAGTCGAATTGTAAAAGATGAAAAATAGACGTTGAAATAGTTGAAGTCATGCTTAATTACGAAAAAAAACTCTTGTCTTTGTTGTGTACCGTTTCAACATCAAAGGTCTCCTCGAGCTTAATGCTGAAGCGTCGATCTTCTTCCAGCTCAACGAACCTGTCGCACATACCTCGATCGTCGTGGCACCAGCTGCACTCCCCCGGGAGACTGTCGCCGTCTGAGTACGACATTTCCTACGTTCATAATTCAAAGATTAAACTTTTACAATTAAATATATGTACTAAAAAACCTAAATTAGATCATTATTTTTCAAGAAAATCCAGGCCTCTCGATATTTCCTACATATTCTAGCACAAGTCATGCCATAATTCACGGAAAAATCCGGCATGACCTTTGCTAAAAATGGACATATCGAGCGCCTGAAATTTGCCGGAACGGAAATTAATCAACACTCCGGCAAAACATAGGCCACTCGGAGGTGTAAACTGAACATGAACGGCCACTTGAGCAACCACATATCCTATTTGAGCAACAAAAGATATACATGGATATTTGGCTGGTCTCACCTCGATGTTGGAGGGGGTCGGTGACGGGGACGACGGCAGGGATGATGGAGGGGCTCCTTGATTTCCGCAAAAGCAAAAAC
The DNA here is from genome assembly GCA_021437245.1 of Aegilops speltoides. Lineage (NCBI taxonomy): Eukaryota > Viridiplantae > Streptophyta > Magnoliopsida > Poales > Poaceae > Aegilops > Aegilops speltoides. Next base: position 595,870,216 of record CM038147.1, read on the forward strand.
TGTATAAGTTATCACTAATACATCCAGAATAATTGCTTAAACTAAAAAATAACAACAAATATGATATGTTCAACTAGTTTTATTAATTCAACTAGTTCTTACTAAATATAAACTTACTATAAATAGAATATGTGGTTCAACTAGTTATATTAATTATCTTACTAAAAAACTAGTTCTTTCTAAAAATAAAGTAGTTCAACTAGTTATATTAATTATCTTACTAAAAATACATTAGTTCTATTAATTCAACTAGTTCAACTAGTTCAACTAGTTTAATAATTTACTTACTAAACTAGGTCAACTACAACTGAAGTAGTTCAACTACAACTACTATTAATCATACTGCCCTAGTTAACTAATACCATCACTACTAGTAATATGAAAAAACATTTGAAAATATCTTATATATAATCCTAACACTAAATAAACAAGTTTTATTAACTACTTACTAAATAAACTAGTGCTATTAAGCACTTACTATAAATAAACTAGTTCTATTAAGCACTTACCAAATAAACTAGTTCTATTAAGTACCTAATAAAAATAAACTAGTTATATTAATCAGTTACTAAATAAACTTTTTTCTTTTAAACACTTGCTAAAAATTCTACTACCCTAGTTATACCCTAAATTTTCTTACTTCTATTTTATTCAAAACACCTACGATTTGCAAGAACAGAGACAAGGGTGGGAGGGAGGAGAGAGGAGGGGGAGCGGGCGGCCGGAGAAGGAGGAGGGAGGAGCGGTGGGAGGAGGGCTGCCGACGAAGGAGGGAGGAGGGGGCGGCCGCAGGCGGAGGGAGGAGGGCACGGTGGGAGGAGGAGGGAGGAGGGCACGGTGGGAGGAGGAGGCACGAAAGGAGGGAGTACCTCGGTGGCGGATGGAGGACGGCGGCGGACGATGGTGAGGTCGAGAGCGGCGCGGTGAGGTCGAGAGCGGAGGGGGTGGGGGAGGCGGCGGCGACGGTGAGGTCGAGAGCGGCGGCGGGCGGCGGGCGGCAGCGGTGAGGTTGAGGGCGGCCTCGGGCGGCGGCGGTGAGGGCAAGCTCGGGCTCGGGCGGCGGCGATAGAGGAGTAGGGAAACAGGGGGAGGAGGACTTAGTGAAATTTTGAGCAGGGTTAAGTCGAACTAGCAGTAGTGCACTTTAGGAACCGCGCTATAGCTAAATTAGCTACAGCGCATTTTACGGAAAAACGCTACTGCTAAGTCTAAGCACGCATCAAAAAATACATTGGCCATCAATGATCTTTTTGTGTACAATCTGAATTGTCAATATGAGTCCACTCCAGTAGGAACTGGAGAGGACTCATATTGCGCCACAAATTCTACACATAGAGTTCAGTGAAGACCAACTGGTTGTGATAGTTTCAGAAGTAACATATTTAAGGTGGTAAACACCCTGTTCGCGGAGCGAGGTGGGACTAAACTTGTGGGTTGATCGTAGCAGTAGCGATTTTCTTATAAGCGCGCTGCTGCTAACTTCTATAGCAGTAGCGTGGTTCAGTATAGGGCGCTACTGCTATAACTAGCTGGGTTGCGAGGTCATGGCAATTAGAGCAATAGCACGGTTTGGTATGGAAGCGCTACTGCTATTTTCCTTTCAGCAGCGCGTTTTGCTATCACGCGCTGCTGCTAAATAGCAGTAGCGTTGTATTTTGAGGAGCGCTGCTGGTAAGATTCTGTGTATAGGCTTTTCCCTAGTAGTGTAGGACTTTCGGGATGGAGCGTCGCCGTCTCGAGGCGGAACTTGCGCAGCAGCACTTTTGCCCTCTGGCGGAGCAATTCCGCCGGGGAAACTTCCCTCCCAGAGAGGGAAATCCATCATCATCACCAACAACCCTCTCACCTTTGGGAGGCCAATCTTCATCAACATGTTCAATAGCACCATCTCCTCTCAAACCCTAGTTCTTCTCTTGTGTTCCATCTTTGTACTAGAACCTCAGATTGGTACTTGTGGGGGAGTAGTGGTGTTGATTACATCTTATAGTTGATTACTATATGGTTTACTTGACGGAAGATTATACGTTCAGATCCATTATGATATTTAATACCCCTCTAATCTTGAGCGTGTTTATTACTTGTGAGTAGTTACTTTTGTTCTTGAGGCCACGGGAGAAATTGTGTTGCAAGTAATCATGTGAACTTGATATGTGTTTGATATTTTGATCATATGTATGTTGTGATTCCCTTAGTGGTGTGATGTGAACGTCGACTACATGGCACTTCACCATATTTGGGCCTAAGGGATTGCATTGTGGAGTAATTATTAGATGATGGGTTGTTAGAGTGACAGAAGCTTAACCCTAGTTTATGCGCTACTTCGTAAGGGACCAATTTGGACCCAAATTTTTAATGCTATGGTTAGATTTTATCTTAATAATTTTATCGTATTTGCGGATGCTTGCGAGGAGGTTAATCATAAGTAGGTGGTTTGTTCAAGTAAGAACAACACCTAAGCACCGGTCCACTGATAAGTCTCCGACGTATCTATATTTTTTTATTGTTTCATGCCAATATTATACAACTGTCACATATTTTTGGCAATTTTTTATATTATTTATTGGACTAACATATTGATCCAATGCCTAGTGTCAGTTCCTGTTTGTAGCATGTTTTTTGTTTCGCAGAATATAACTACTCACGCATCATCGGAGAGGCACCAATGAGGATGATGAACCCCTATATGATGGTGTTTAGATTGGATCTAATGGTTCTGGAACTTGCGGCGGCTGGAATTGATTTTCGTCGAATCCCCTAGGATTTCCGGAATATTGGGGTATTTATAGAGCAAAGAGGCGGTGCGGGAGGTCACCGAGGTGGGCACAACCCACCAGGGCGCGCCTGAGCCTACAGGCGCCCAGGTGTCTTGTGCTCACCTCGGGCCCCCTCTCGGTACTTCTTTGGCCCACTGGATATCTTCTGGTCCAGAAAAAACCAACAAAAAGTTTCGCAGCGTTGGACTCCGTTTGATATTGATTTCCCGTGATGTAAAAAAGGGCAGAAAACAGCAACTGGCACTTGGCACTGTGTCAATATGTTAGTCCCCAAAAATGATATAAAGTTGCTATAAAATGATTGTAAAACATCCAAGAATGATAATATAACAGCATGGAACAATCCAAAATTATAGATATGTTGGAGACGTATCAGCATCCCCAAGCTTAATTCCTACTCGTCTTCGAGTAGGTAAATGATAAAAACAGAATTTTTAATATGGAATGCTGCCTAACATATTCATCACATATTCTTTTCTTTGTAGCATGGACATTTGGACTTTTATATGGTTCAAAGCAATAGTCTAGTTTTAGCATTAAGACTTTAATAGTCAAGCATATCAACAAGCAATCATGTCTTTCAAAATATCAACACTAAAGCAAGTTATCCCTAGCCCATTATGCTCAATCATTGATCCATTCATGAAACACACTCGCATATTAGCTACACCCAATGCTAAAGTATGATCATAGTGCCCCTTACTTGGTGCTTTATAAGAGAAGATTGAGACCCCGCAAAAATAAAAATTACATAAAGTAAACAGAAAGGCCCTTCGCGGGGGGAAGTAGAGATTTGTAGAGGTGGCAGAACTCAAAGCAAAAAAGATAGAGATAAAACATTTTGCGTGGCATGCTTTTCCTGTCAACGAAAACGATCGATTTAGTTTTCTTTTAATTTTTACCTACCGTTTTTTGAACAATTTCTTATTTGTTTTCATGTTCCTTTACTTTAAAATATTTACAAATTCCGAGTAACATTCCCATTTTTTTTAAAAATGTTCAGGGATTTTACAAAATGTTCTTTTTCAAAAAAAAAAGAATACTTCGAATAATAATAATATTTTTTAAAAAACTTCCGCATATTCTAAATCACAAATTTTTGAACTCTGTTCCAAAATTTCTTCAAATATTTATTAAATGTGCAATATTTTTAAAAAATATTCATATTCTCAAATAGATGTCGGGAAAGTATTCTTTATAATAATGTTTGCTTATATTAAAAAATGATCACAATTTCATAAATTGTTCATTTTTATAAAAACAATATGAAAAATATAAAACTGATAAAAATCGCTTGGCTAGAGTGTATCGGCCTTTAGAGTGGAGTGGCTCGGTACATTGCGTCCCATTTGCTGCTTGCACAACCTGGAAAAACACTAAAAAAGAAGAAGGCATAGTAGTTAGGACGCTACAGTAGTTGGGTCAGTACAGTTCGCTCGCGGCTCCCTGCTCCATCCGGAGAAAGTTCCTTGCCGAGCTACCAGCACTAAGTATTCTACGCCTTCAAGTCAAACAGCAGCTTCAGGATGATAAGCTACACTTTTATGCCGAGATGTATGGAGAGCAGTTGCCCACCTTCAAAAAGGTGAAGACCCCCGAGGTTGCTTGCAGCTCCAGCGAGTTACATGTTACATTTGGATCAAAATCAATGAAGAATCTTTAGCTGCTCCAGATTGACTGCTCGGGTGCATCGTATCAGCTTGCCGGCCTGAATAATCTATCTAAACTGAATCAAATCTTGCTCAAGGGTACCAATAATGATGAAACATTCAGGGCAGAGTTTGCGAGCCATCTTGCCAATCATCCAAACAGGCCTGTTGTGAAGCTCGATGAACTACCGCGCTCTTCCTGAATGGTCAACATTGTCTCTGTTTATTTCCCTTCATTTTTCTTTTACCTACCACTCGCTTGATCTAGCCTTTGCAATCCCTGGTTTGTTTTTTGTGTGAAGGCTTTGTACTTGTGGATTGTTCTTATTGCTGGTTACAGCATGCACTTCCTTTTGTCAAAATAAACTATACTCTGCCGGTTGTTTGATTCTGCTTACATACACATGGCTTCATTGTGATATGTGGTTAGTTGATGTGCAGGACAGTTACCATGTATTCTACCATTATTCATTGTGATATGTGGTTATTTTACCATGTACTCATTGATTATAAGTACTGTAGTTATTTATCTAGATCTCACCACAGATTAATGTTGCTCCTTTGGCATGTGCCCAGCATTTAGACGTGTCAGTAGTAACGAATGGACACCCAGAAACATTCATCATCTGACAATAAGACAGATCAAAGAGACAAATCATGACTGGCTAGCTCCGAATCCATAAGACCAAACATGTTTAATTCACAGTTTTAAATAGCCGGCTATAGCTGCGCTATAGCCTTTTCAGCAGGGTGCCGCTAAATGGTCGCCTTCACAAATAGCCCCCTATAGCCCGCTATAACTGATTTGGAGGCCCGCCGCTATTTTCCATAGCCCGCTATTTAAAACATTGGTTTAAATCCACCACTAACCATCAGCGGAACTAAAAAAAAAATCAGGATACGGATGAAGAACAAGTTATCAGTAGATCATGTGAGGAAGCCATCTCTCCACGTTCCCAAGCGAAAGGTTTCCGTGATCCACCGAAGCTTGTTATACTTCTACTTTAGTTCATCAGTAAAGGGGACACTTGTTGATTATAAGTACGGTAGTTATTGTTCAGGCTGGACGGAGCGAGCGGGCTTCTCGGCCCGCTCGTGGCCCGTTTGGGACCGGACCGTCCGGTCCTGGCCCGCTGAAGAATTTGTTCGGTCCGGTTACTAAATTTCGGCCCGAAATTTTCTCGGTCCGGTCCGGTCTTTGCCCGGTCCGACCGAGCGGACCGAAGGTGCAGGCCGTTCTTCTTCGTCATGGCCACCGGCGATGCCCTGGCCGTGTCCCACCGCGCTGTTCATCGGAATCAAGTACTCAATCAGTCAATTGACACAGGGACAGGGGCAAGAGGTAGAAGAAGACCCAGATCAGGTGCTGCCTTTTTTTCCTTGTATCCAGTCAATCAGAGAATAGAAAGAACAAGAGAGCCGGCGTTCGATCCGATAATCGCGGCGCCATTCATGACTTGCCCCTCGCTGGCGTTTCCTTTTACTAGCGATAATAATGCGCCCATGGCATGCTGCCGTTGGGTTGTTTTCTACCGTTTCCCTTTCCTTTTATTCAACAGAGTAGATACAGAAAGAACGAGAAATATGGGTTCAGATCTGATTCTCATCCCACGACTAATGAAATTGACGCGTCATCTGCGTCCACTACGAGCACGAATAGGACACAGCTCCACGTCAATCTTGATCCACTAATTACGGAAGGCTAGCCCACAAAAACTTATGGGCTCATGCACGTGTTACCATATTTGCATGCGGCTAAAAAATCTCTAAGGCAAAACAACAAAAAGGGCTGGTCGTGGGCTTCAGCCTCCCGGAAGATCGAGTTGCTGCTGCCTCCGGTATGTCGTTCGTGGCCGCTACGGCTCGCTCCCGTGCCTCACCGCGTCCATGGTCGCCGCGAAGAAGCTCACGACCACCTCCTCCTCATCCTGCAGCCGCCGCCATGGTTACCACATCTCCACTTGCCGGTCCTCTCGGTCCGGCCCGAGCTTTCCCGCCGTCGGTCCGGGCCCAGAAATCAGGACCGCCAGGCTGCTCGGTCCGGTCCGGTCCGGACCGCCGGCGGCCGGTCCAAACGGCGGCTCGGTCAGGGACCGGACCGGCCCGGACCGTGTCCACCCTGAGTTATTGTTCATGATCTCACCTCAGATTAATGTTGTTCCTTGGCATGTGCCCAACATCATCAGTAGCAACTAATGGACACCCAGAAACATTCGTCATCTGTTAATAAGACAGATCCGTGAATCAAATCATGGCTAGCACTTGTGAGACGAAACATGTTTAGTTCGACCACTAACCATAAGCAGAACTGAAAATTCTGGGTATCGGTTGACGGTTGAAAAGAGGTTATCCTGGATCATGTGAGCATGCCTACACTAGTACACTTTCGCTACATTACTCCCCGTTTGGTCATCAGTCCACACCAAGTGCATTACAAACACATCAAGGTTTGAATTCAGCTCTTTGCTTTGTCCTACGCAAATACTTGGAACGCCACCAGCCACCAGTACGGCTTCACTCTTGAGCTGCATCGCTTCCCTCCTCCAGCGCCTCTTTCTCCTTTTGCTGCTCCACTGCGCAGGAACAGAATGGTTCAACGTGAGTAATAAGTGAATGCACAACAGGAAACTGAGCTCAAAACTAACTGACCAATCATCTACTGGTTACTCACATGCAATCTCCGCCAGAGCTTTCTGGGCTCCAGCTTGTCGATCCTCTTCTGCACGTCCCGTTTCAGGTCCCAGTAAGGGTTCTTACCGAAAAAGGGTTTCCCCGCTTTGTATTTCAAAGCAACCAACACCAATTACATAGATCGCTGGGGCGAGCAGCACAACAAGCCCAAAAGAAAAAAAGAAGAAGAAGAAATGCCAACAACAGCAACTCAACAAAACGCGGATGACCCGCCACCGCTGCACCCACCGGAAACAAAGCACCATAGCCCGAGGCTCCGATCCGCCGCGTACCAAGCAGCACCCCCAAGAAGGAATGCGACGCCGACGACGCTGCTGCAAGGACGGGTCCTAGGGTTTTCCCCGGTACGCGGAGGGAGTTGGGGGATGGATACCGAAAAAGGGCTTCCCCCCGCTTTGTATACAAAGCAACCAACCGAACCATACATGGATAGGTGTTGGGGCAGAAGCAGCACATTCACGCCCAAAAGAAACGACAGAGAAAAAACAAAAGAAAACAAATGCCGACAACGGCGGATCAACAAAAAGGAAAAAGCCTCGCAATCGCTGCGCCCACCGGGATCTTCCACTAGATTCCCAGACTCGGAAGCGCCGGCACCTATCAACACCTCCAAGAAGGATCGCGACGATGACGACGCTGCTGCCAAGGGTTTCCCCCGGTACACGACGAGGCGAGAGGAAGTGTAGCCCCCGACGCCCTCCCGGAAGGTCAGGTGGCACCCACAGGCGCCACCGCGCCGGCGTCGGCCCCGCCGACAGGGGTTTCCCTCGATCCCAACCCGCACCTCGGGCGCTCTGGATCCAGCCACCAAACCAACCACCACCCTGCGCCAATGCGGTCATGAGGAACCACGCCGTCTCACCACGGCACCATGAAGTGGGGACAGCGCGGCGAAGAATCAGAGCCGGGACTAGGGCATCAGCACCGTCGGCACGCGGGAGGGCCTCACCTCCACCGTTCGTGACGGTAGCCGTCCGGACGCAATAGCAGGAGCACATCAGGCCCGTGGGCCCACAGGCCCGGCCGAGCCCTCGTGGGCCCGTAAAGCTCCCGCCTTCGCGCTGCTGCCGGCACGCCATCGGCGCCGATGCCCCATATCCGAGCCGCTCCTCCTCCTCACCGCGCCGAAGACAACGAGGCCACACCGGGTAACCGGCCCGCTAGGACCCAGATGGGGCCGGGAGGGCCCAGATCTAGGCCGGGGGCGCGCCGCCGACCACCGCACGTCACCACGCCGGCCTGCCGCCAAGGGCAGCACCGCCCAGCGCCCACCGCCGGCGACCGTCGCCGGGTCGCCGGGCCGCCGCCTAGCCAAGCAACACCGCCTGCGCCAATCGCCCAGAAGGAGACGCAGCTGGGGATGAAGGCCCGCCGCCAAGACCACCGGGCTAGGACCGGGGGAGAACCACCGGAGGAGGGGGCCGAGAGGAAGGGGAGGGGCACGCCGCCCCGGCCACCTCCCGGGGAGGCGGCGCAGGAGCGGGAACGGGAGGGGGAGAAGAGGGGGCGAGATGCGCTGGGACGCGCGCGCCGGCGGCCGACGGCGGCGAGAGGAGGCTATGGCGCCGCCGCCGGTGGCGGAAACCCTAACGGGAGGGAGCGGGTCGGGGGATGGATAACAACAATACCCTTCAGGAAGGAATGGTCGCACCCGCAGGCGTCACCGCATCCGAGCCGAAGACCGGCAAGGATTTCTCCCACACTCCAAACCCCGCCGCCCGACCGAACCGGAGCCGACCAGCCAAACCTCCGCCCACCACCTTGCGCCATCTCGGTTGCTCCACCACCCACGCCGCCTCACTGCGAACACCACCACGAGGCAAGAGACCCGAAGAGAAACGCCAAACGACAGCAGCAGCGGCACCGTTACCGAACAGGAGGGACCCACCTCCCCCGCAGATGTGCGGGAGGCCCGAGCCCCGGGCACCATCGCGGTCGCCGTCCGGACGCGGCAGCAGGGCACACCAGGCCACACCTGGCCCGGCCGGGCCCAAACGGGCCCGCAAAGCCCCGCCAGCCACGCAGCATCAATTCGGCATCCACATCGCCAGTCCGCGGCCGCTCGCCGCCACGCCCCTGCCTCCTGGAGGTCGCGCCGTAGGCTCACCCCGCCGCCGGCCCACCGGGCCGAGATGGAGCCGAAGGCCGGATCTGGGCAGTGGGCGCCGCCAAGACGCGCCGCCGCGCTACCTGCCGCCAACGGCGACGCCGCCGTCCAGCCATCCGCTGCGAAGCGCCAGACCCGCCGCCACGCCGGACCGCCGCTGCCTAGGGTCACCCCAGCCGCTCCGTCCGCGCCAGAGGAAGCCGAGAGGGAAAGCGGCGCCGCCGCCTGCGTTGCGGGCAGGCGGCGGCGGCGCCGACGGCGGCGGGGAGGGAAGGAGGGAGGGGCACTGGAGAAGAAGACCGGGGCGCGGCCGGTCGCCCGCGGGGGCGACGCGGTCGCGAGAGCCCGAGGAAGGGGCAAGATTCCTCTGAGCGATGTTCCTGAAAGGGTTCTGCAGATAAATATGATAAGATTGCCTCATGAAAAATGTCACAGAATCGTGATGATAGGACTTGATGGATCTGGAAAAGTTACCTCGAGCTGCTTTGGCTCAGCAGCATCAGCAGCGATCAGATCTTCAAACTTGGGAGGAGACAACGGAGCCACCTTACCACCTCGAAGCCACTCATCATGAGGAAGGTAGTTTATGAACTTCAGTGGGACCTCCCTGCATCTGAAAGAATGCACAGTTGTGAACAATGATGTCCCCGCCGTTAAAAAGCACTGGTGGAAAAAAGGCCTTTGGTCGCGGTTCGCAACTGCCATTAGTCGCGGCTGCGCAACCGCGACCAAATAAGCGCGACTAAAGCCCCCCACCTTTAGTCGCGGCTGCTTAAGAACCGCGACTAACGGCCCGTCCACGTGGGCGCCAGGCGGCCGTCGGGGCGGAGGACCTTTAGTCGCGGTTCTTCTTGCCAACCGCGACTAAAGGCCGCCGCAGGTTTAGGGTTTTAGCCCCCCCCCCCTAAACCTGTTTTCTGTTTAATTTGTATTGTTTTATTTCTTTTGTGCTTTATTTTAATTTTGAAGGAGTTTCATATATTCTACGGTACTACATACATGCATATGAATGTACAATTTCAAATAAATTTGAAATTAGAACCAAAAGAATTCAAGAGGAATATACAATATATATTCAATATCATCGGATGACCATATACAATTTTGAACAAGTTTCCATACATGATTTAATCCATATAAAGTTCTACGTCCTCGTAATAGTGTTCTCCTTTAGGATGGAGGACTTCCCTGCTGAACCATCCAGCTAGTTCCTCTTGAAGTGGTCGGAAGCGAGCTTCTGGACTAAGCATCCACCGGAGGTTATTCCTCTGAGCATTGGTATCACTCGGAACCCGCTCAGAGGTGTATCTCCGGATCATCTCACAGACATAGTATCCACATAGATTGGTCTCCGGTGGCTGAATATCCCCAGCATTCTTAGGCTTTAACCTTTTGAATTCTAGCTCTTTTTTGAATTCACCGACCTTTGTATCTACGAACCGTCTCCAAACCCTACGAGGCAAAGAAAATTAAATGAACAAGAGAGTTATTAGTTACTTGATATTAGGAAATGAACGAAATAGGCCGATCGATATAGAGCGCAAATGAATGAAAATAATTACTTCGCAGCATTCTTCTCATGTCGCCCCAAAGCTTTGGATCCATATTCAGAGAGTCGTGGACGAGACATTCGAGGTGTTAACTTTAATTACTAGCAGAATCGGTGGAACTGCGGACACGATACATGCACAAGACGTCATGCATAACTCATCGATTAGCCGCCACATACCATGCATGGAGTAAACAAAAGAGAATGTGCTCAAGACGAAACACTCACCCAAAATGGTAAGGAAATAGAATATCACTTTTGAGTTCCTGCTTTGTAAGAAACTGCCACAGTGTCTGCCTCCACGTCGGCGGGGTGACGCTCCAACACATGTCCATTAACGATGTGTGGGTCAATGAACCCAACATCATGGATGTTCCTTACTCGCATTCCTTAATCTTCATTCTGCATGTATAATAGCGGACACAACAATATAGTTAGGACATATATATAGTGCAGGCAATATGAACGAGATGGGGTAGAAATTAATAAATCACTTACGTAACGTAGCAACCGATGATAGATTTGTCGAGCTCAAGCAGATTGAAAAGCTGGAACAATTCACTCAAATTGCAATTTGTACATAGTAATGTTTGAAGTGATGCTCATGTCTAACTTCCGCATAAATATATTCTTTGGCGTTTTTTTTATGTAACCCTTGTACCAATTCAGCAGACCTTTCATTTGGTCGTAGATCCTTTTCTCGCAAGCAGCTCGACGAGAGGCCCATTCTTGACATATGTAATTACTACCTCCTTCACTGGCGCCTCATCAAGGCCTAATAGTTCACGAAGAGTAATACCTAAGTTGGCGCTTGTTCTCTCGCACTCGTTATAGTCAATCCTGTGTTGCCGCAGCTTGTATGATCTCGGGGCATCCGGACGAAGGCTTCCACTATAAGCGGGCAATCGATTGTTTACTTTGTTCCCGAGCTGGGCAACTTGTTTCCGCTTTTTTACTTTCGCCTTCTCCGCTCTTTGTTCTCCTTGAACATGAGTGCTGTCTGCAAGTTCACGTGCATAGTCGTTAAGCAGATTCTTGGCGGCTTGGGACGGTGTGCTCAAAATGACTTAGCCCACTTCTTTTGCTCATCGAAAATCTTGGCTTGGGCTCGGGCTCTCTTTTCTTCTTGCAGTCCGCCTTCCATTTCTCCAAATCAGCAGCGCGCAGCGTCGACTTCCTCGGCACTACGTTCCCAAGGCCTTGTGGGGAGAGGCTTGATGATGGCTCCGTACCTTTGTGGTCTTAGGTACATAAGGGTCCGGGTTAATAATCCAGACTGCTTCTTCTTTGCCGTAGGTGGATTGGGGCGGCGTCGATCACCCGCGGACGAGGACTGGGGCGGCGGATGATCACCCGCCGGACGTTGTAGGATGGGGCGGCGTCGGCTGATGTGACGGAGGTGTAGGTGAACCGCCACCACCACCACCACCACCACCACCGCCACCGCCACCACCACCACCGTAGGGGTGGACTTGTTGTCCTTGGCGCCTCGCTCGAAACTTGATAAACTTCTTTTGCCATAGAATGTAATGGCGCTTGACATCTCAAGTCTTTTCTCCCTTGGTGTAGCAATGTCAATCTCCGTGTCCTCAAACCCTTGGACTATGTCCTCCACCGTGACACGAGCATAGCCATCTTGAATGGGGTTGTTGTGGTGGAGTGCTCTGTAAACATGGTAAAGCACTGCCGATGGCTACCTTCATGGACATGTTCCCGATAGGATAATCAGATGACATTCTTTCATCTCCTTTATATAGTCCACGGGTAGCGAGGAGGCTCCGGTGCAGTAATTTCGACCACGAGCCTCCGGTGCAGTAATTTCGATCACCAGAGGCTCCGGTGCAGTAATTTCGATCGTCGGTGCATCTGCACCAGCCGGTGGGGCCTCCGTGGAAGCCACGCTGCTTCTCCGCTGCTGGCTTCCGAGATCCGCTGGATGATCTTCATGCTGCACCGAGCTGCATCTCTTTCGCTACTAGTACACTCATGGTTTTCTTCATCACATCCATTTCCGATGCCAACCGCGCCACAACATCTGCTTCCCGATCCATCTTTCTCTTACGGCTTCTGTAACCGTATGGGTCATCGTTCTGGGGGAACCCTATTTTCCACGGAATGTGCCCCATGCCTCGTACACGTCCTCCGTGTTCAGGATTCCCGAGGGCTTTTGTCGGTAGCGTCGTTCTCTCTGTTGAACTTGATCTTCCCTGTTGAGCATCCTTCATTGCGTCAATAAGGGCTTGGGTGGGTTTAATTAATTTGCCCCGTAAACACACTCCCCTGTCTCCGGTTCAGCGTTCCCCATGCCCGTACCACCAGCTTTTGGCCCTTGGGTCCCATCCTCCGTACTGGACGGATTCTCGCGCCTCAGCTCGTTCTCCATCTTCTCCAACCTAGGCACCCAAATGCGATACCCTCCTGGCCCCATAACATGATTGTACTCCTTCTTAGCCGCATTTTCCTTATTTTTTCGATATTTGAATGAACTGCTCCGATTTCTTTTGCTTCACAAATTCTGGCCAATCATGTTTCAGTTTCTCATATTGTCCTTTGAAACCGGAGTCTTGTTCGCTTGACAAAGTCACGGGCTAGATTTTGCTTGAATTTCCGGAATGCGTCGGCCATCTTATGAAGAGCGAACTGTTTGACTAGCCTCCTCCTCTCCTTGTTTTCCTCAATCTTGTTACCCTCCTCATCGAATTTGTTGTATTCGGAGGTAGAACGAAATGTTCCATAAGCTTCTTGAAGCAATCTTTTTTTGTTCTCTTATCGACAAAAGTGAAACCATCAATTCGTGCCTTCTTTGGCTCATTCCACTCCTGGACGGTGATCGAGACGTTGTCTCTAACAATGGCTCCGCATTGGCTGACAAACTTGGTGGCGTTCTTGCGGGGCTCCAGTGCCTGCCGGTTGCCTCGTCGACAACCTCGATGGTGCATGTTTCTCCTTGTTTCATCGTCTTGGTTGCGCCACGCTTTGACGACGTACTCGATTGTTTCGACGATCCGGCCGAGGGCTAAAATAAGAAAGAGAGTCGCGCGCGTTAGTACACACATATTTATTCAAATCAGTTAGTTTGTATCACCGAGGCTCAATGTATATATATACCTCGCGCTGGAGGTGGTTGCTACTTCCATTTGAAGATAAATCGTTTATCGGCGTTTGTTCGGCATCATCTTGCTGACGGCGCCCTTCATCTTCACCGTCAAGGTTCAGATAAGAAGAGATATCATCTTCTTCTTCTCCGGTCGGCACATATAGAATATCGCCGTTTATGATGCCGAACATATGTGCTTCACCGTCCGGATCATAGTTGTCCATAATCGGGTCAGCTCTATCGTCCGCCATTATGTCATCCCGAAAACATGTAGTAAAACAAATTAATTAAGTGAAGAAGGGGGGCGGTGGCGGTGGCGGTGGCGAAAGGGCGGTGGCAAAAGGAGGGGGCGAGGAAGGGGTGGGAGAGGGTGTCGCGGTAGAGCGCGAGACGGGGCGGCAGACGACGGCGTCACGGAGAGGGAGGAAATTCCAATTTGTCATGTCGCGAACCCAAAATGGGCCGGCCCAGGTGAGCTACGTCCTGTGAGACGCGTCGACTTTTTGATGCAAAGCGTCACACACGGCTGGATATGGCCGAGCCTGGTCTTAGCCGGGCTGCAGTTGCAGCCTCCGCGGCTGTACTGCTGCTAATGCACCGGCCCGTTGTAGCCGACGCCGAAACAGTGATTAGGATACGTTGGAATTTCCTATATGACGCTGTCTGCGTCAAACTGTCGAGCTTAACGCACCTCGAGCGACAGAGCGAACGATTTGGGTCGGCCCATCACGTAAATCCTTCACGTCCGGTTTTAGGAACCTTCCGAGGGTTCCCAACCCTTTTTATTTTCATTTCTTTTCCTTTCTTTTTCTGTTTCGTTTTTCTTTTCTTTTTTGTTTATTGTTCTTTTTCTTTTTCTTTTTAAAAAATGTTCTCCTTTTAAAAAATGTTCTATTTTTCAAAAATGTTCATATTTTCAAAAAATGTTCGATTTTCACAAATTTGTTCGTGTTTTCAAATTTTGTTCCGGAGTTTCAGAAAATTGTTTGTGTTTTCAATTTTTTTTGCCGGTTGTTTCAAAAAATGTTTCCGATTTCAAGAAAAATTCACATATTCAAATTTTCTTCACTTTTTATAAAATTATTCGTGTTTTGAAATTTTGTTCGGGAGTTTCAAAAAATGTTCGGGTTTTCACAAAAATTTAGGAGTTTCAAAAATTTTCCCGTATTTAAATTTTGTTCATGGATCCAAAAAATGTTTGTGCTTTTGAATTTTGTTCGAAGTTTCAAAAAATATTCATGTTTACATAATTTTTAAAATGTTCCGAGGCGGCGTGGGGCGTCGCCGACAGCTGCCAGCCGTTCCTGTGGGCGCTCCGGCCGGGCCTCGCCCGCGGGTCCGCCCTTCCCGACGGGTTCGCCGCGGCGACCGAAGGCCGTGGCCTGGTCGTGGGCTGGGCGCCGCAGGAGGAGGTGCTGGCGCACGCGGCCGTGGGCGGGTTTCGACGCGACGGCGGGTGGAACTCGGCCCGAGGGCGCGTGCGGGCGTGCCCATGCTCTGCCGGCCCGCCCGGCGACGGATGGGCAACGCGAGGTACGTGGAGCACGTGTGGTGCGCCGGGATCGCGCTGGACGGCGGCGGCCTCGAACGGGGAGCGGTGGAGGCGGCCGTCCGGCGGCTGATGCGGGGCAAGGAGGGGGAGGAGATGAGGGGGCGAGCACGCGAGCTCAGGACTGGCCGGAGGGGAGAGCGAGGCGGCAGACGAGGCCGCCGGGCGCGCGCGCTGTGGGCGAGGGCGACGGCGGCGGCGGCGAGGGCGAGGGCGCGGCGGCGGCGCGAGGGCGAGGGCGACGGCGGGCGGCGTCGAGGGCGCGGCAGAGACGAACAGGCGAGAAACGGCGGGCGGCGTCGAGGGAGCCTTGTATTTATAGCCCGCCCCCCTTTAGTCGCGGTTGCCTTTAGTCGCGGGTCTCCTGCCCAACCGCGACTAAAGGGGTTTTGGCGGGTTTTTTGCGTTCCCGCGCCCCCACCTTTAGTCGCGGTTGGTCTGGCCAACCGCGACTAAAGGCCGCCGCAGGTTTAGGGTTTTAGCCCCCCCAAACCTGTTTTCTGTTTAATTTGTATTGTTTTCTTTTTAATTTGTATTGTTTTCTGTTTAATTTGTATTGTTTTATTTCTTTTGTGCTTTATTTTAATTTTGAAGGAGTTTCACATATTCTACGGTACTACATACATGCATATTATACGCCTAGGCAGGAGTATGACTAAATCACTCCAAATTTCATGTATCATCAGTGGTATCTCGAATCATTCGAAAATGGACACCAAACACATCACGGGTAATATAATTCACATGATCCATTCAACAAAGTTTGGTACAATAAATTATTACACATCATTTCTTCCCTTGTGTCCCTGCTTGCTTACGATTGTGCCGTATCCATGGAGCATCCTCATCATTTAACTTAATGCTTGGGTCGGTGTTCACTTTGAAGGGCGGAATTTCAGCAAACATATTATAATCTTCGACATGTCTGTCTTGTCCTCCACTCCCACGATGTTTCTTTTCCCCGAAAGAACAATGTGGCGCTTTGGATCATCGCATGATGTCTTGATCGTTTTCTTATCTTTCCGTTTCCTCGGTTTGCTACTCATGTCCTTCACATAGAAAACCTGAGCGACATCTTTCGCTAGGACGAATGGTTCGTCAAGGTAACCAAGATTGTTGAAATCCACCATTGTCATTCCGTATTGCTGGTCCACCTTTACCCCACCTCCTGTTAGCTTGAACCATTTGCACCGGAACAAAGGGACCTTAAAGGAGGGTCCATAGTCAAGTTCCCATATCTCCTCTATGTAACCATAATATGTGACCTCTTGCCCATTCTCGGTTGCTGCATCAAAGCGGACACCACTGTTTTGGTTGGTGCTCTTTTTATCTTGGGCGATCGTGTAAAATGTATTCCCATTTATCTCGTACCCTTGGAAAGTCGTTATAGTCGAAGATGGTGTCTTGGCCAACATGTACAGCTGATCTACAACATCATTGTCATTCATTAAATGTTTTCTCAACCAACTGCCGAAAGTCTCCATGTGGGCCTTCCTAATCCAGGATTCAGGCTTCCCCGGGTTGTCAGAACGTAAAATATTCTTGTGTTTCTCAAAGTACGGAGCCACCAAGCTGGAATTGGTCGATCTGATGTGGTGTGCTTCAGTCAGAGAATGGCCGTCCATACATATCGTTGATTTCCTTCCGATCGTGCCTTTTCCACTTAGTCTCCCCTCGTGCCGCGATCGAGGAAGACCAATCGGCTTAAGGTCAGGAACAAAGTCAACACAAAACTCAATTACCTCCTCATTTCCATAGCCCTTGGCGATGCTTCCTTCTGGCCTAGCACGGTTACGAACATATTTCTTTAATACTCCCATGAACCTCTCGAGGGGAACATATTATGTAGAAATACAGGACCGAGAACGAAAATCTCTTCGACTAGGTGAACCAGGAGGTGCGTCATAATATTGAAGAAGGATGGCGGGAACACCAACTCAAATCGACAAGACATTGGATCACATCGTTCAGTAACCGTGGTAGAACTTCGGATTGATTACCTTCGAGAGATTGCATTGAGGAATGCACATAGCTTCACAATGGCTACTCGAACATTTTCGGCAGGAGCCCCTCAAAGCAATCGGAAGCAATTGCGTCATAATCACGTGGCGGTCGTGAGACTTCAGGTTTTGGAACTTTTCTCCGCCATGTTTATTATTCCTTTATATTGGGCGAGAATCCAGACGGGACCTTCATACTGCTCGGGCATTCAAAAAGATGACCTTCTCTTCTTTGGTCGAGCGTAGCTGGCACAACCTTGAAACCATTCCGGATGCGGTCATCGTGGTCTTTCAAACGTTCTGGTCTGCCGTGCTTCCTTTGTATCATTTGTCTTCCCATACACGCCCAAGAAGCTTAGGAGGTTCACGCAAATATTCTTCGTAACGTGCATCACGTCGATTGCAGAGCGGACATCTAGGACTTTCCAATATTCTAGCTCCCAGAATATAGATTTCTTCTTCCACATGGCTGCGTGCCCGTCAGCTCCCTTCGGAACTGATTGTCCGCCAGGACCCTTTCCAAAGATGACTTTCAAATCCTTGACCATATCAAATACCTCAGCACCAGTGCGTTCCGCAGGCTTCGGCCGGTGATCTGCCTTGCCGTTGTAATGCTTGCCTTTCTTTCTTACTGGATGAATTTTCGGAAGAAATCGACGATGCCCAAGGTACACGTTCTTCTTACAATTTGGCAAATGTACACTTTCAGTCTCATGTAAGCAGTGCGTGCATGCATTGTATCCCTTATTTGACAGTCCCGAAAGGTTACTAAGAGCAGGCCAATCGTTGATGGTTACGAAAAGCAACGCTCATAGGTCAAATTCCTCTTGTTTGTGCTCATCCCACACACGGACACCACCCCACAGCTGTAAAAGTTCATCAACTAATGGCCTTAGGTACACATCGATGTCGTTGCGGGTTGCCGGACCTTGGATGAGCACGGCATCATAATGAACTTCCGCTTCATGCACAACCAAGGAGGAAGGTTGTAGATGCATAGAGTCACGGGCCAGTGCTATGGCTGGAGCTCGCTCGCCAAAAGGATTCATGCCATCCGTGCTTAGAGCAAATCTTATGTTCCTTGCGTCACTGCAAAATCTTTGAACCATCTGTCGATCTTTCTCCATTGCGCTCCATCTGCGGTGTGTCTCAACTCCCGTCCGACTTACGGTCCTCTTTGTGCCATCGCAACAACTTGGCATGCTCTTTGTTCCTGAGCAGACGTTTCAACCGTGGTATTATAGGAGCATACCACATCACCTTGGCGGGAACCCTCTTCACGGTTTCGGCCCTCAACATCGTCACCGGGGTCATCGCCTCGATCTTATAACGCAATGCGGTGCATACCGGCATTCATTCAAATTCTCGTATTCACCGCGGTAGAGGATGCGATCGTTGATGCATGCATGTATCTTCGAACCTCTAAACCTAGAGGGCGACAACCTTCTTTGCTTCAGACGATTGGCGGGCAACTCGTTATCCTTTGAAACATATTCTTCAACATTTTCAGCAAGTTTTCAAATGCCGAGTCAGCTACACCTGCCTCTCGCCTTCCATTTCAGCAAATCCATTGTGCAGCCCAGCTTTTTCAGACCATCATCGCATCCGGGTACAGCGCCTTTCTGTGATCCTCTAACATGCGATCCAAATTCTCCTCTCCTTTTCAGTTTCAGCAGCGTCTCCGTGCATCAGCAATGGTCCGACCAAGATCATCAACGGGATCATCACGTGCCTCTTCTTCACCTTCCCCTTCACCTTCAGCATCCTCCATGAAAGTATCACCGAAATGAGCAAGATAGCTTTCATCGATGAAATCATCCCCTTCTTCATCTTCTTCCATTATAACCCCTCTTTCTCCATGCTTGGTCCAACAATTATAGCTTGGCATGAAACCCTTCTGAAGCAGATGCATGTGAACAACTCTTGAGGAAGAGTAACCCTTCTCATTCTTACAGATAACACATGGACAGATAACAAAACCCCCCCGCTTGTTCGCATTAGCCACTACGAGGAAATCTTTCAAACCCGTAGTGAACTCGCCGGAGAGTCGGTTACCGTACATCCATTGCCGATTCATCTGCATTATTATAATATAAAATATATAATTAACCATCATGCATTTGTTAAACTAACTAGCTACAAACAATATAAATTAAACAATGAACTACACACATGCATATTGACACATCAAAGGTTCATCAAGTTGCTAACCGCGATCGAAGAGTGTGGCTCCAACACTTCATGTCATGTTTGTTTCATGCTCTTGGGGCATTTCATCAAACACCTTATGTGCATAAGAGGAACCAAAAGCAAACCTACACCCACTTGTGAAGAGAATGGCTCCAAATGGCTAAGTGTTGGCTGCTGGATGGGTATATATAGGGGAGGGGCTTTAGTTGCGGTTGGCCTGGCAAACCGTGACTAAAGGTGCCCGAAGGCCTTTAGTCGCGGTTGTCCTGGCCAACCGCGACTAAAGCCCCTCACGTGCACCAGCTGGCCACCGAGCGCCCTGGGCCCAGGCCTTTGGTCGCGGTTCACCTCCAGAACCGCGACTAAAGGTCCCATTAGTCGCGGTTCCTACAGCTTCGCGACTTATGGGGCTGGACGGAAGCCTGTTTTTCCACCAGTGAAGGAATCAAGTATGCCACAAGCCATTCATTAATCCCATAAAGATTCACACAAGAGTCTGCTTTTTCAACAAATTACCATACACCACAAACGAACGGTTTGCATATACTTGTAAACAATGAGGATATCCTGCATCAATAATATATATGAATACTTGACACAATTCAGGATGCTCTCTTAACAATCTGACATGTAAATTGTTTTTTCAAACCATTCAATGTTTATGCTTAGTTAGGAAGTGCTCTCTTAACATTGTGACATGTAAATTGATTTTACAAAGCATATAATATGATATTATACATGGCAAGGCATTGCTGTATAAATAAAACGAATTCAACTTTTATTAGAATGGCAGGGCTGATGAAATGTAGCAACTGGAACGAATTCACAATTTTCAGTAAGGTGCAAATGGAGCTTTCGATTCATCGAAATAACATAAACGAACTCGACAGATTACTATAAACAAAATATACAATGTAAAATATAGAAGGCACTAAGAAATGCTAGTAAGTAAAGCTTGTCTTCTCAATTACTTACCCATTGTCTTCAACCTCATCAGGTTCCTTCGTGGGGCTAACGTTCTCCTTGGAAGCATCGTCGGGTGAATCCACAGGACCTGGTAATGGAGTTGACAAACATAGAATTCAGCATAGATTCAGTGACATGTACAATACAAGATTACACTTCTGAAGCTCATACATTATTCTCATGGTTTAGTGCACTATATAAGACATCCTAAAGAGCAGCGTAGCAGCACCCGAATCCAATTCGAACCCAGATGTTGTTAGGAGAATACATGAGAAAGAGTTGCTTGCCAAAGAAACCTACGGTGAATAGTTTGACATTCACTGTCTTTTTTTTTTTTTTGCGAATATGACACTCACTGTCAACCAGTTATATAGTTCACTCGATGATGAGGACAGCAGTACACTCGATCTGAAAGCTAACGTGTTCTTGAGGCTAAAGGTTGGGTTCTTAATAAGGACATATTGTGGAAAAAATGACGCAGCGTTCTCTGCAAAGCCTGTGTCCGAGAGGACTGACTCATGGATAAGAATTGTAAGTATAACTTAAATTGAACTGGCCAACAAAATTAAAGGAACCAGCTATAACTATGACTCGCTTTTGTGACAATATATATATAGAAGTAAACAGGCAGAGCAGTTTCAGTCGAGCAGAGTACAGAAGCTAGCTAGTCCAGAGATACTACAAGAGTATAGAACAGCCTACCGCAGGAGCTGGGGTGGGGGATGTGGAGGAGAAGGGACGTCCACGGCGGTGGCGGGGGAGGCGCCGTCGGGCATTGAGAGGAACTCCTTGGCGGCACGGAGGGCTTTGAGGCGGGCAGCGGCGTATGGCAAAGGGCATAATGGCCTTTTTCTGACCCGAGAAGATTCCGGAGTGCAGGCAGTATTCTCGCTCCAGCGCTCCAGGCCCATACAATCAAACGCAGCCTCCTGGCTGGGTCGGGGTGGTGGAAACGGATGGAAGGAACTTAAAAGTTGTTGTTTTTGAAAAAAATGAGGGTAGAAACAAGTGCAGTTTTTAGAAATACTCTGCTACTCCCTCCGTTCCCAAATAATTGTCTTTCTAGCCATTTCAAATGGACTACAACATACGGATGTATGTAGACATGTTTTAGAGTGTAGATTCATTTATTTTGCTCCGTGTGTAGTCATTTGTTGAAATCTCTAGAAAGACAATTATTTAGGAACGGAGGGAGTACAAACGTAGCCTAAAGGAACTGGTTTTGTTTAAAACAGATGCTGATGCAAAATGACTCGCTTTATTCCTCTTTTTCACATTTCGGCCACCCATAACAATAGTTTTTTTTCCTGACATGACCCGTGCCATTGATAGACATAAGCTCCTCCTACTCTTGCCAAATGATAGATGACAAAAGTTCACATATAGTGTCTGCAATATTTACATGTGCCAACTTGGTGAACAACCTTGGGCAATGAACTGAACGCATCGATCTATCTATCTCTGCGGCCTTGTCAAAACCTTGGGGACAGCGAGAATCCATGACCTTGTGTCTGCCTTATGATAATACAGCTGGTGCGCACCCATCGATCCAATCAATCGACTAGTTTATGGCGTCGATCGGCAGGACAAGACCAAGAATCTGAGCTCAGCTCAGCCACGGATGACCCAAACCAACTCATCTAGCCAGCAGTCTTGCTTAAAAACTGTTGCGTAACACTGGAGCTAGGTTGCTCCATTATATTGTAGGTTTTTTTACAATTCTGCTTTCACGCATGAAGAAAATAAGCTGGAACTTTACTAGCAAGCTGATTGAAGAGCATCTTGGTGTAGGTGCATGTCACTGATAGTACTTAGTTTGTTGGGTTGAAGATTGCGAACCAGCCATGCTACCTGGTGATGGCACTTAGTTATCAGTGCACCAGTGCACGTTGGTTCAACCATATTTGTCAACTTGCCCATCTATGTGAACTTAGAACTCACACGAAAAAGATAGAATAGAGAGAGATGATCTCTTGACAATTTGAAAATACGGTTTTCATTTTTCTAAATAAGCTTTAAGCACTACATGAGATTGGAGGGTAGAAACTACAGTTTTTTGAAATACTCTGCTGCCAAATCGTAGCCTAAAGGAACTGGTTTGGTTTAAAACAAATGCTCATGCAAAATCGTAGCCTATATATGAGCATAGATGGTTATGTCACATGCATCGGTTGTTTTAGCACAACAAATTGGACTGACTTGGTTCCATTAGGTTGGAGTCCCTTGATTTATTTTGATTCGAAACATAGGGGAGTAAATCTTTACAAAAAGAAATTAGCCATTAGCAGGAGTGCACAACATGAAAACAAGAAAAAAGGTTACAAAAAAATGCTCGGGCCATTCTTGAGTATTGTAGATTATTTTCCAAGCACATGTCGCTTCACCATATAGCCTCGGTTTGAGCAGGTGATCTTGCAGCCTCTGCCCATCTATCAACGAACTCGATGGAGCGGTTATGAACCAAGATATGAAGACTTATTTCTCCAAGTGTTACGGTTATCTCCCCCAAAAAAATATTCTTAATTTTAGTTGCTTTTAAGACTGTCAAGGACAACACAAGTAAGTAAAAAATAGTTGTGTTTCAGGAACGGTTCCTGTAAGCCTGAAGTGCTAATGGCATGTTGTCATGAATACTAACTAGCTGCATGGATGATGTGATCTCCTCATCTACTGGCTTTATTTCTAATTGTTGTTTTGTTTGGAATGTAAAAGAGAAAACCATGTGAGTGTGCAAGTTTTCTACGTAAGCCATCATTTTGTCTCTCTTTTATTTTTAATAACTCGCTGCTACATTATTGCTTACATACCAATTTCGAGGGCTTATAGTTGTATGCTATTCACTATGTGTTTGAATGTTTAGAACATACATCTCGGCTGGCTGTGAACGTCTTGATTGATTGCACAACGGCTAGCTTACAGGTGCGCTTTACTTCTCCTATCATATGGCCATATTTTATTCTTATGTCCTATTCTATAAATTTTACAACTATGTAATAAAATAATATAACATGTCACTTTTTTTTCTTTATTCTCATATTCAAATTTGAGCCATCCAAATCTCATGAAAATAATATTGCAACCAATTCCCACAGCAACGTGGGGGGTATCATCTAGTTTTTTTAAAGTTCACACTGAAGCGCGAAAAAAACATGAAAAAAGGTTACTAGCTAGTAGCTAGTTGGAGGGCACCTGTCAGTGTACCAATACACACCTAACTTAATTTTGTTCACGAATAATGCTACATCTACGAACAACTTCTACGTACCCTACGGAAATCATTTCTCTCCTAACTAACCATTCCAGCCCCCGGATTTTCAGGATGGGCCCTCCACGCCAACTAACATCCAATTAGCAATTCACACCTCATTACGTAAGCCTCCAATCATGTCGCCATTCGTTGATGTAGCAAAGCCCTTGTGTTGACCTAGATCTAGATGAAGCAATTCGTTGCGTAATTTCGTTTGTAAGAGGCCAGCCCAAATTATACTGACCGAGGGCAAAGACTCGGGGACAGCGCGCATCCTTGACCTGGTGTTTGTCATAAGATACTTTGTACGGCTGGCCGGCCGGTGCACATGCACTTTTTAGTGATCTGTTCCAAGATGGATTAGTTTATGATGTTGACCCATTATCAATGGGAGTAGTACCACACGATAAATGGCAAATAGCATGCATGGTACTTTCTTTATCTTTATTTACTCTGCATATTAGTTTTGTCATGATATTTGTTGCGAATTAGCGTAGTCATTATCTAGACTTTCTGAACTTTGACCAAGTTAAATTCAAAACAATATGAACATTTATGAAAACAAATAGATATGTCTATGCATGGAAGTCGTGACATAAACTGATCATCAACTGCAATCACGTTAACCAATCCATGCAAGTGGAGCTTGAATCTGATTCCTCAGATCAATATAGACATACGGGCCTCAATATGTCCAAAACTAATACTAGTACTCCCTCTGTTCACTTTTGTAAGTCGTTTAAGACAGCTGAAATTGAACTGTTTTAGGTACTGTCTTAAATGTCTAAAAGGTCTTACAAAAGTGAACGAAGAGAGTACTAGTTTTGTGAGATGATTCGATCATCCTCTACTGATCATGATTCAATCATCCTCATGGGTGCACCATCATGTGATGTATGTCATGCAGGACAGATTGTGTTGGCGTCATCACTAATCAGCCGGCCCCGTGTCTCCTACGCCGTGTACATATACAGCTTGGCAGCTTGCTAGGCAGGTTCGTTCATATCTGTAATAATTCACTAACGTATGCATGCATGAGGCACTGGAATATAGATCCAGCAGATCCAACCGACAATACTGACGGGGACATGATTTCATCAAACATCGGACCTACACTTAGAAGTACGAGAATCAAGGTCAAGTAGTACTCCTTATTTCACGTTCGAACATGGTGCATGCATGTGCTCCAACCCATCATGCTCCCCAGAGATGCATATTTCACGGAGTCTCAAGTCAAGCCGGACTGATCGATGGAGGGGGTCCGGAGAGATGCTCATGAACAACTAGTGGCTGTTGGCCAGAAGATCGATCTGGCCATCACGTTAGCCCCACATGGCTACCGCAGATTTCTCCGGCCTGTCCCACTACTTCATTAAGACCTCGATAGATCTAAGTCCTGACACCACCCACGGATCCCTGGACACTATATGGTAGGACTTTGAGGGTGCTTGGATACGTTTTAGTCCGATGACTAAAAGTAGTGGGACTAAAACTTGCTAGCCTCACCCATGCTTGGATCCAAATACTAAAGAGACTAAAATCAAGTTAATGAGCATTTATTATCCTCCCAACTCTCCAATCCAGAACTCGTCTGTGTTAAAGAAGAGGAGTTAAATGAGGAGAGAGAGAGGACTAATCCACATTTTATTAGGGGTACCCCTGACTAAAAAAATTTAGTCTCAAGACTAGTTTTAACCCCTCTTTAGTCAGGGGTGCTTGGAACTTTAGCCTCTTAAAGAGACTATTTTTAGTCAGACCAAAATAAGTCCCTTGGATCCAAGCACCCTCAAAGTTAGCAATACTCCATCTGTCTCAGTTCACATTTATTTCGAGATTAATTAAACTCTGACATCAGGCAAATCATTATGAACAAGCATGCATTATGAACACAGTTAATGTGAACTAATGTTCCGCATGAATCTTTCGAAAGATTTGATTTTTTTTTGTAACTCTATGCATGCTTCATTTACATGTACCATTTGAGAGCGTATCTCTCTTCCATACAGTTTTTATGTGTGCATTGATGTGTACATGGGAAAGAAAAGTCATCACTGACAATTGGAGTTCATCACCATCACAATCCAACACCTTGCTTTTTTCAACGAAGGGAATATATTAATATCACGGAGATACCAATTACGCCCAGCCTCTGCAACAACACGATGTCGTAAAGACATTACAAATGTACACAGCCAAAATACAATAAGAAGAAGAAGAGGAAAAAAGGATCCCGCAACAGCGATCAGTTCCTTGTAGTTGCAGCACGAACCACCACCTAGACAACATAAACTTTGGCTGGCCAGATCGATTGGCTGGCCAACAGCCACTGGTTGTTCATGAGCATCTCTAGGAGATCTCCTGCTTGACCTGACTCCGTGAAATATGCATGCATCTCTCGGTCTTGGGAGCATAGTTGGATGGAGCACATGCACGCACCATGTTTGAACGTGAAATGCGGAGTACTTGACCATGATTCTCGTACTCTACGTGGTTGTCCCCGCCTGCCTACTACTCCCTCCGTCTAGGTGAATAAATCATCTTAGGTTGTGCACCGTGACCAAGGAGGAGGAGAAAACGAGAGAACTTAATATTCATTTGCTAATTAATAGCATTGCATGCAATGAACTAACCACTGCATGTCGTGTTTGGTAGTCTCAAGTCATTAAGTGCATGCACACCCCACATCTTTTATTGGTTGATATGTCAAGAAACAAGAAACGAGGTAAAATTTAATGCACCGCGCCTAAGTGTTTTGGGATTATTTGGTTTTCGTAAGATGACTTACACACCTAAACGACGGGAGTAGTATTAATTTTGTTCGGTCCAACAAGACTTGGACAGATCGAGGTCCGTATGTGTATATTGATCCGAGGAATCAGATTCCAGCTCCACTTGCATCCATTGGTTAACGTGATGATTGCAGTTAATGCATGGATTCTAGTTGTCTTATACTTAACCTCGCCGCCTCAGCTTCAGTTGGTGCGCCCACTGATTCTAAATGTGCCAGCTTGCATCCCCCGCCTTTCGTTTAACGTCAACCTGGCATTATTTAGCTTGTTTGTTACACAATTATTAGTGTTATTATGCTCCCGACCCATTTTTATTTTCTTTCTGTACTACTGTTGTCTTAAGTCAAAACTTTGACCAAATTTATAGAAAAAGTTGTTAACATCTACTCCACGCCCCATAATATAAGAGAATTTTTGACATTACAATAGTGTAAAAAACGCTCTTATATTATTGGACGGAGGGAGTACAATATCATTAGATTCACCATTGAGTATATTTTTACATCATACCTATTGATTATTATAAATGTTCATATTGTTTTCTTCAACTTGATTAAACTTTATAAAGTTGAACTTATATGGCAGAGATAATATGCAGAGTAAATAAAAATAGAGAGACTACTATGTTATGCTATTTGCTAGTCATTTATTAAGTCATGGGACGAGACGTTCCCATCGAGAATGAGGTGCATGTGGTGTCTTCGTCAAATCTCAAAATGATATGATGGCTCAGTCTCTCGAAGGTGCTCATAGGGATAGGATGTGCATGTGGGCCCTCGTAGGGATGAGTGTATGCGCGTATATATGAGCCCTCACGTCTACACTGTATTAAAAGAAAATCTAGGAGCTGCTAGATCTGTATTCCAATGCCTCATGCATGCATATGTACGTATATGTTAGTGAATTATTGTAGATACGAACGAGCCTGCCTAGCAAGCTGCATGTATGTCCATGACGTAGGACACATAGGGACCGACCTCATCAGTGATGACGCCATCACAATCAGGCTGAATGACGTAGATCAAATGGCGGTGCACCGATGAGGATGATTGGATCATGATCAACAGAGGATGAATCAGTGGCCAGGCTCACCCTGCCACTTGACGGATGACTTAAATTGCTTCTCGGGTAACTATTTGTTTAGCAATACTCCATGTACCTTGAATCCGATTTATCTTGAGACTAATTTAACTCTGATCATCAAGTTAATCATTATGAACAAGCATGCATTATGAACACAGTTGATTTGAACTAATGTTCCACTTTTGTTACTTTACATACTGAGAAGCATTATAATGTGTATTTACTGCTCATAACATTTTTACAAGCATGCATTATGAACACAGTTAATGTGAACTAATGTTCCGCATAAAACTTTGGAAAGCTTTGGATTTTTGTAACTCTACATGCTTCACTTACATGCACTATTTGAGAGTGTATCTCTAATTCATCACCATCACAATCCAACAACTTGCTAGCTGGCCTTGCCTAATTAATTTGTATCAGAAGAGTAACACAAATTAACAAACCTGAAAGGTTGAGAAAGCCACTCCTATATGAGAAAGGATGATTTCAATATTCTTCCACTTGATTGGATCTACTAGATACTCTGGTAGATGAGAGAAACAACGACTTAAAGTTAGTCGAGGAAAATACCAGTTTCCTCCAACCGACGCATTGACCATTACGCAGCCGGATGATTAGACTTTGCTCCCGCTCCCACGTCGTATATGGATCTGGCCGATGGGTACTTGTTTCATTAGTTGTCTTAACGGTCGTAGGTCACACTATTGCCTCGCCATATTCGATTAGCCAGCTGCTCCCGCGTCTTACGGATCTGTGCCGGCCAGTAGGTGCTACTTGTTCCCTAAAAATGTCTAATTACCTTCACCCGCAAAAAAGAGGTCTAATAAGCTGTTTCGACGTGGATTTGTCGTCATTACACTTGCGCCAACACAAATTAACAAACCTGAAAGGTTGAGAAAGCTACTCCCTCCGTTCCTAAAAATAAGCCTTTTTAGAGGATTCCAATATGGACAACATACGGAGCAAAATAAGTGAATCTATACTCTAAATTATGTTTATATACACCCATATGTAGTTCGGATTGAAATCTCTAAAAGATCTTATATTTAGAAAAGGGGGGAGTATATGAGAAAGGATGATTTCAATATTCTTCCAGTATATTGGATCTACTAGATACTCTGATAGATGAGAGAAACAACGACTTGAAAGTCGAGGGAAATATCAACTCCCTTCAACCGACGCATTAGCCGTTACGCAGCTGGCTGATTAGACTTTGCTCCCGCTCCCGCGCCTTATGGATCTGGCCGGCAGGGTGCTTGATGTTTAAAAATGTTTAATTAGTTCTCCAGATGGTCGTAGGTCACACTAATGCTTCGCCATATTCGCATAACCTGCACCACTTGACATTTGGAATTTCTTCACTCCAACAAGTCTACAGTTAGAAATTAACTTACACATGCTCACAAGCTAGACCGGACATGTGATGTCTACAGCTGGCATAAATTTTACTTCGGGCCAGAACAACTCATCTACATTTAGAAATAACTTACACTTCCCGCAAAAAAGAGGAAATTAACTCACACACGCTCACACTGCTATGGAAGTGGTCATCGCACTCGGCAAAAAAAAAGAGGCCTAATCATGTTTCCATTAATTCACAGTCTCGGTCGATGGACCAAGCTAGATCAGACACGTGAGATCTACAGCTGGCATAAAATTTACTTCCAGCCCGAACAACTCCTCTTCTTGTAGACAAAGCCTGTATACTCTCAATTTTTTTAAAATAAATCAGTTTGACGGTGTTTCAGAGCAGCTACCCCGGCAAGTGGAGTGCGAGCGCACATATCGGATTATACAAGTGTGGTGACGTTGTGATATAGGTGCAGGTCCATGGATATATATTTAGTTACTAGTAAGCAGTAAACACTAGTGAACATCTTAATGTTTTCAGAACTAGTTCAGTAATCTTGCTAACATACACAATTGATCACACATGGTACATACAACTCTATATGAAGCATCCAAGCGCCCTTAATTTTATTTCAAAGAAAATAATTGTAAAGTACCTAGTATTTTCCATTCTTGTAAGCCTTAAAAAAAGAGAATGGAGAAAACTTGCCAGAAAAGAAAAGTAGAAGTAGATGACAGGGGTACCATGTGGAGTAGTTGTTTATTTGCTCCCTCATAATCATTTTATGTGAAATGATCTTTTGTAGACTAATAGTACGTTGCAGATTACATTATTTCATGTGTTTTATTGCTTATATGTGAGATATAACTTCCTGTCTCACATGTTTGAACTACTAGGAAAATGCTCATAGGTGGGATCAAATCAGTGGCAGGTAGGCTCAAGGACCCGGCATTGCTAACCTAGCCAAATACTAGTGGCAGGTACTAAACCATGCTTGCTTTAATTACTTTATCAGTGGCGGGCTTGGTTTAGCACCAACCACTGGTAAAATATGCCCAGATTACTTGTGGACCAAACTTATCCTTGACAGATACTTAACAGGGTCCGCCATTGGTATTTCGAGTGCCCACAACTGATAATATGGGCAAGCCTTACTAGTGGCGGGCCGATATGGGCGCCTACAACTGGTAAATATTTAGGCGATTTGGTTTTGTATATATTTTTTCTGTGTAATTTTTACTGTATTATATGAGAGATGGTTCGAACTTTGTAGTTCATTATTTACTATGTTTTATGCATTAATTTATGAATAAGTTTGTATTTCACTGATAAATTTTAATCTTTTTTCAGACAAATTTTAATTTTGCGTGAAACCTTTGAAACTTTGCATTTGTAGGTTGTTTTGAACATGTGGTCAAAATTCAAAAAATATTTGAAAAGGCTATGATGTAGGTTGTTTAGAAACTCGAGACGACCTGGAGGCATGTGCGTTGCATATATAATTAATGAACCTGTATTTCTTACTTGCAGATAAGACCTAAATACATACTAAACAACTTAAATGGTATGTTTTCATCAATTTTGGGGCATTTTTTAATGTCTATGTAGTTAAAATTTGATATTTGTCCATTAGAACAACTAAAAATGCACTAAATAACCTAAATATATCAAAAACAAATTGGGATTTATGTTCCTTATGACATGAATGGGATGGACAAGAGCACAATTGAATTGTTCGCTTTGCTCAAGACTGGGGAGGCCGAAATGCAGGGAAAAAAAACCAATCATGTAATGATGGTGAATAAGATCACCAGTTTCCAGGAGAAGGGCAAGGGCGCTGGTAACACCAACGCCAAGCCTAAAGGCGGCACCACTAAGGCGACTGAGTGTTTTTTCTGCATGGGCAAAGGTCATTGGAAGAGGGACTGTAAAAAGTACTTGGCATAGAAGAAGAAGTTTGGATCGTCCAACATCAAAAACCGTATCGAAGGTAACAAGCGCCGACGCGCCATGACTTCAGGGTTCATGGTCGTGGTGGTGTCGGTGTGAGGGCAGAGGACGGGAAAGTTGTGACCAAATAGGGACAGCGCGCCGGTCGCCATGCCCATGAATGCAGGAGGGAAAAGTTGTGATTGAACTGCCATACATCTACAACTTTTATCCTCACAGTCCATTTTTGCTTCAAAGTTCGTGCAGGAAAACTTATATTTTTCTTTCTCCCAAATAAGAGAGTATTTGAACTCAGAAACATTGTATATCAACATCACACAAGCACTACCATGTGCAGAAAAGGTTTCATATTCTTTTGGTGCAACAAAAATATTTTAAAATGATGCAACTTATTCTAAATTTGTAATTTGATAAATAAACATTTTATCAGAAAAAATCAAAGATATTTTACGCACAGGGTGGCCCTTGTGTATATATAGTTGGCCTGCAAAGTTTTATAGTCAAATGTTCTCTTGTACGGAAGAAACAAAAAAGAGAATTTTCTATATGAAGATAGCACGGATATTAATGCAAATTGGATGGCCTAGATAGTAGCTACTCCCCTTGTTTCTAAATATAAGCCTTTTATAGACTTTAATACAGACTACATATAGATGTATATAAACGTATTTTACATTGTGGATTCGCTCATCTTTCTCTGTATGTAATCAGTATTGGAATCTCTAAAAAGGCTTATATTTATGAACGGAGAGTACAGGAAATCCACACTCGCTAGCGGCTTTCCAATTCTTACTGAGAAGCTTATCACAGCAAATATGGCCTAGAGGGGTATGTTTTGAGGAATGAAAAACTATATTTTGGCGAACTAAAGATAATGGAGGATGGACTATGTGGACTATGACGGGCTAGAGATGCTCTAGTTCCCTTCAAACGATGCATTAGCTGTTGCGCGCCCAGTTATATCATTTGAAACGCCCGGCCGAGACTTTGCTCCCGCATCTCACGGATCTCACCTGCCAGTAGGCAGTAGGTACCGCCACTCTAAAAATATCTAAAATTAGCTGTTTTGATGGATTTGTCCTTTAATAATGCTACTACTACTATATATGTCCTGGTGGTGGTGGTGGTGAGTCCAGCACTTGAGCGCCAGCTAGCTACACCTACAGCCACACAAGAAAGAAAACACCTACCGCGCACATCATGGCGGAGCTGGTTGTCGGGTTGTCCAAATCCGTGGTGGTGGGGGCGATCACCAAGGTCCAGGCGGCGATTGAGGAGGATGCCAATGTCCAAAGAAGGATGAGACGTAACTTCGTGTTCATCACATTGGAATTGGAGATGATGCAGTCCTTCCTGGACGATGCAAACCAGGAGATGAAGAATAATTTGGTGAGGACTTGGGTGAAGCACATACGTCAGCTGGCCTATGAAATCGAAGACTTTGTTGAGATCGTTGTTGATCTGAACTACAAGCCAATGTTTTGGCGACGGTTGTTCCCGTTCTGCATAGGGGGCTGCCACTCGACGCAGCGGTTGAGGAGCTAGAGCAGCTCAAGGGCAGGGTGGAGGACGTCAACAACTGCTACAGACGCTACAACCTCATCAACGACTCGGCGCAGGCGTCCAAGCCGGCGGTTGTCATACAACAACAGCCACCGGAGCCCGGCGCATCCAGCATGCTTTCCGAGGCAAGAGATGCCACCAAGAGGCAGCATGGCATCTTCGGGGATCTTGATCAACAAGAAAGACACCAACCTTCAAATGATCTCCCTATGGGGGTCAGCCGGTGATCATGGGACAACATCCATCATCAGGGCGACCTTCACTCACTCAGAAATCTGTCAAGACTTCACCAACCGTGCCTGGGTGAAGCTGATGCATCCCTTTAGTCCCCAAGGATTCATCCGGAGCTTGATGGCTCAGTTCTACGCAAACTCTTGCGAAGAAGAAAATGCTGCAACCGGAGGTATGCATGTCCTAACCAAGATGAAGGCCACTCAGGCACATCTCTTCAATGAGTTCAAGCAGCTAATCCTAGAGACGAGGTACCTCGTCGTCTTGGAAGGTCTGTCTACCATGGTAGATTGGGATGCTATCAGAACTTTCCTTCCAGACACCAAGAATGGGAGTTGTATCATCTTATCCACGCAACATCCTGAAATAGCAAGCTTATGCCTTGGCCATTTTTACGATATATTGGAGCTGGAAAAATTATCAGATGACCATTCTGTTTGTGCCCTCTTCAAGGTAAGCCTAAAGCTCTTTCCACTCATTAAAGTTTGCTTTACATGTACTTTTGGCCAGTGCAATCTCCATGCCACACTTTAATCTGCTCCTTCTATACCTAATCATGTTTGACAAACAATTATCAGAAAACATCTCCATGTGACAGATCTGCTTAAATTTGTTAGGGAATTTGACCCAATTGCAATATATATATAGGGTAACGATATTCTAAGCGTGAGTGTAGAATAGCTTATTCTACACCCCTAATAACGCTATATACAAAATCTAGTAAATCGGTGTATAAAATGTAGTAATTCGAAAAATATTTTTTATCACCCAAGTTTGTAATTTACTATATTTTTATGAAATTTACTATATTTTACATAATGTGTTACTATATTTTGTATGTTCCGTTACTGGGGTGTAGAATAAGCAATTCTACACTCACGCTTAGTTTTTATATATATATATATATATATATATATATATATATATATATATATATATATATATATATATATATATATATATATATATATATATATACATATATATATAGGAAAATCCATCATACCACTCGGTGGTAGTTACCCCACATGTCTCATATACTAAGATGTGGTACTATATATACTATTTTATTATTTTAAATATGTTCATATACTATATCTAAGATATTTCAAAACAAGTTAAATGAAAAATTGCATATGAGGCCATAGTTTTTGTTATATTTGTGAAATACGTACATATTTGTACGTAAAAAAGAGCATACTCAAAAAATGGTACATACTACCTAAAATTTATATATATACTACCTAGTCATTGTTATATATACTACATACTACACGTACATACTCTCGGTTTCGACAAATACTACATAAAACATACAAAACACAAGTGGTGGTAACTACCACTGCTTGTATATATATATATATATAGGTGCGCTAAAATAAGCCAGAGCGCATTATAACTTACTGTACGCTCCGGCCACTGAGGCAACCAGCCATCCGTGCGCTAATGAGCCCAGGTAACCTGATCCACGTGCCCGCTTTAAACTTAATCGTAATGAGTTAATTAAATTACGACCAGTACTAGTCCGCGCCCCTGCTGCGGTGGTTGATTTTAACTATGCCACGATCATGCCAATTTTTGGACATGTAGTAATGAATTAGTGAGTATAGTAACGGGAGTCAAGTAGCATAGTAATGAAAGGATATTCATTAACGAGGACCAATACGAATATAGTAAACCTGTTACTAGATGGACCACATATGCTTACTAGTTCCTAGTGTTGACTATAACTCACACACTTTCATTATATTACCATGAGTTCACTACATTTTACAATTGTAGAAACTACAGCCGCAATTGATTTAGTTATATTACCATATATGGAATATTGTTACCATTGCTAATTAGTGGGCCAGCCGTAATAGATTTATTTTGATTACCATATATATATATATATATATATATATATATATATATATATATATATATATATATATATATATATATATCGAAATATGTATGTGGCAACCGTGTGGCAAATTGTAAAACTACCACACCAATCCAGCACCGTGAGATCCGGTCCTCCCGATTTCCTTCCTTTCCCGCACGTCCTCTCCGCCCGGTCTGCAAGTAATCAACGAAGGGAGCTAACCACCCCACCTATGACACTAATTGTTGAACAAGCTAAGGGAAATATTGTTTTTGACATGTTTTGCCTTTAATATGTTAGCACTGGAAAAAAAATTGTTTCACCTATCAAACCTGGCACATAAACTTTTCCCATGGTAAATTCTCCATCGCCACCACGATAAATGACGCACCACCAACATGATAACTTTTGTATACCACACGGTACATTATGTGTAAGTAGCATGGTCATAAGCACTGAAGGTGTGATAACTTTCGTGAAAGCATCGTGGTAACTTTGATCATTGGGAAGAAATTTGTTGAACCCGCCCCGACCCCCACCCCCCGGCAATTTCTGTAAATAGCACGATAACATTCATGCCATAGAGCTAATAATTTAGATACAAACATCGTGGTAACTTTAATCATTGGGGAAGAAAAATGTGAAAAGATACCCGATAATTCATGTGTAAATAGATGGTAATATACGCAGTGCATATCTGATAACTGAGGTAGAAGCACCATGGTAACTTTGACCATAGGGATGATTTGTTTTGAAAGATACTCCGGTATCTTCTGTGTAAATAGCACAGTAGTATACCTCCCTCTCCTGGTATTTTTATGTGTAAATAGCATGAAAACATGTGCACTGCGATAACTAAACACCATGATAAGTTTTTGACCCGTGGGGGGAAATTTTGCTGAAACATACCCCTTATTAGCATGATATTTTAAGCACCGCGGGCTTGAGAGGTTACCTAGAATCACCATGATAACTTTTTTTCCCCGGGAAAAAGGTGTTCAAAACATCCCCGATAATTTTTGTGTAAATAAAATGGCAATATAAGCACTGCATAACCGATAACTTACATATAAACATGATGGTAAATTTTTGCCAAAGAAAAACAAGTTGTTAAAAACATACACTCGCCTAGCAGGGCCTCTTGGATGAACACAACACATGGCGTGTCACGAGAAAGTCACATAATGTTTAGTGTCATGAGGGGCACACATTTTCGTGGGTTGGCCAGGAAAAACGGCCCACTTTGACCCGCTATAGGCGTGATAAGTTACGCAAAAACATCGTGGTAATTTTTGACCTATGGAAAAAGCTACGGAAACACACCCATGTTTTTAGGTGTAAGTACCATGATAATATACGAACTGTAGACCCGGTAACTCATGTACAATCCCACATGGTAACTTTGACCGGGGGAGGTTGGTATATACATACCCTGATAACATATGTGTAAGTACCACGGTATTTTACACATCAAAGACCTTATAACTTGTGTACAAAACACAGTGATAACTTTGAAAGGGGTTAGTTGTTGAAACATAGTACCTGGTAAGTTCTATGTAAATAGCACGGTAACTTACGCAACACAGGCCTGATAACTTGCATACAAATAGCATGGTAACTTTGACCCGAGGGGAAATTATGGTAATTTTCTGTAATAACACAACCGTAAAAAAAAGGGTTCAAAACGATTAGTTTCTTTAGTTTGAGCAACAAATACCTAAGGTGGTTGTGGTGGCGCGCTTTGGTGCCAGGGAGTTGTGGGTTCGAATCTCACATGTGCAATACTTTTTTATCATGTGGTAGATGTGAAGAAGTGGTAGTTTTCTCGGGCATGGGCGCGCGAGATTTGCGGGAGAAGCAGGTTTCTCGGGCGAGCCTGCGGGGTCATTCGGGAGGAGGCGTGGTCGAAGGAAGGGGGATCGTGTGCTACTTTGAAATGAAAGAAGTATAGGTGTGGCAGTTTTGCTTATATGGCACACATGTGTCAAATATCACAGTCCTATGAGTATGTACTCCCTAAGTGGATAAGGTAGCTAGATGGATATCTGTTGAGCATGCCCGTACAAGAAGCAAACTAACTAGCTTAAGCATGCATAACTACTACCTATAAAAAGGGCATGCAAGCGGTGGCTTAAGTTTAAAAAAATGGAAGCTCATCCTGGACGCCATGTTTTGCATATACCTTGTTTTTTTGCATTGGTAAAAATGACTATATGGCATACATATGAACCATGTGTTAGGAATTACACCCACAATGAAAGAACGACTAGGTATATCTGAAACGAAATAAGAGCATGAAATTACCGCTTACTGCCACATTTTCTGATGGAGTATATACTGACTTTTTTTAAGAGTATAAACTTCATATACAAAAAGTATATACTGATTTCTTTGACGGAGTACACACTGATCTTTCAAAGGAGTATATACTGAACTTTTATTGAAAGAGTACATACACAATTTATTTTGAAATGCATATATACTGTTTTTGCGTGGAGTATATACTGACATTTTAACTGGTATGTCTACACTTTTATAAGGAATAGGTACTATCTGTTTTAAGGAGTATAAACTCATCTAAAAAAGGGGTATGTACTGTCCTTTTTATGATAGAGTATATTACTATATACCACATTATTTGTAGGTATGTACTTCATTTTCGATGATAGAGTATATACAACATTTCACCTAAAAAAAGAGTATAGACAACATTATTCATGAATAAGTATATACTACCTTCTGAATGTTTGGAGTAGTACACTGAAAAAAAAATCCTTGCAGAAGGAATATATTATATCTAAGATACAACCTGGAGAATAGAGTACATATGTTCAGAAAACATACTTTTAATGCATCGTCGGTAGAAGTATGCATTTGTTTTCATCATACAACCTTTATATTGAAGGAAGCATGCACGTACAGAGTTGAGGACTCAGATTGCGTGATTTTGGTAGGGAGAAAATTAGAAGGATATAGATGCTGATCTGTATGGTATTTACATCGCTAGTCTACGTTCAAGAATCAAGAGGATACGATACACGGCACGCATAGTACCAAACTGATGTGTAACAGGGTTGATATACCTCGGACGTTGAATGATATAAAAAATACCTTAGAGTGGACTCTCTGGTCTCATGGCTAAACTAATAACTAGAGTATTACAGGACCAATGTTTGTATTCATCAGTTGTCGTGAACCATGGAAATGGAGAACTGCACTGTTTCACCATCCGGGATGAAATAATCGTCGACGCCTTGCCGCCGCTGACGCACATGTTGCACGGCACGCACTTGATAGATGTGAAGACCACAGGTTGCCGGCCACCGCGACTTGGCTCGTATGTTTCATCAAGCCTCTGTCGCCGCTGACCCGCCGCTGCGGCATCTCATCTTTGCCGTGTAGCGGTCGACCGCCCGACTTCAACACTGAGCGACCTGTAACAAGCAAGAGTAGGAATATATGAATGCATGAATTAACAAGAACAGTACGTGCAATTAACTATGTGGAAGAAATTATTAGCTCGTTGATCTTGACGTAGACATTGGTGGCCCGCGGCCGGCGGCCAACGAAGATGGCTCCACCGAGAATAACCATGTTGTG
Source organism: Aegilops speltoides (assembly GCA_021437245.1). Taxonomy (NCBI): domain Eukaryota; kingdom Viridiplantae; phylum Streptophyta; class Magnoliopsida; order Poales; family Poaceae; genus Aegilops; species Aegilops speltoides. The sequence continues at coordinate 595,908,475 of CM038147.1, forward strand.
AGTCGCTGCCTATATATGGGCAATGCACACGCCCAGATCCTATTTTAATGGAAGATTTTTTTAAACCAAACCTGATCCATGCAATGAGATTTAGTCGGTTATTAGTTAATGTTGTATTTAATTGCACAATGGTTAAATGGGTATGCATCCCCGACCTGGTAGCGCGCACAGTGAGTTGTGGTGGGGTTGGGAGTATGTACTCCTAGGAGTACTAACCCATTTTTATATATATATATATATATATAATTGCATCCTTTTTCAATTGGGACTTTAATGGTAAAACTTTGCGGCACACAACCTACATATATTTAAATGGCCTAGCTGGTGGCCCATGTCAAAAATATCCAGGTTCCAAAACCAAGTACTTTTATTCTTTCTTCGGCATAATTGTTGGAAATGTTGAGCTAGAAGTTCTGGTTTCTGGCATGCCTAGATCACAATAATTATGGTATCTTCTTGCTCTTGGGTTATAGATGCTCCGTTGGGTTCCGGGCACAGTTGTTCTTGTACATCACATGTTAAATTTGCCGGTTTTTTATCACAAGAGAAAGTAGTTTAGCTTGTAATCGCACATGTAGCCAGATTCGTGTTCTGCCAGATATGTCATATTTCTTTGTTTTTTTTTTGGAAAAGAAGGATTATCCCCGGTCTCTGCATCAGACCGATGCATGCAGCCATATTATTAAAGAAAACATAGAAAAGGTCTGCAGTCTAGTACAAGCTCACTCGGAGCTAAAAATGAAAGGAAAAGTAGATACTAATTGCCACAACCGGCAAAAATAGGACGAGATAACTAAGCACCTAGCCTGTTATTGGACCGCCATCCAAACTGGTTGTATATATCCCGAGCTACCATATCCCACTGGGTACACCAGGTATCCAAAAGCTCCCTGGCTTCCGCAGGAATGAGTGACGGACACGTATAGATCCAAGTAGTGGCCCTGAAAGTAACCTGCAAAAAATTTATATGAATTTGTCTGTTAAAAACCATGTCATTTCTGCAGTTCTATATAGACCAAAGTAATGTGCATACTCCTATCCAAATATGCCCCACAGTGTTCGGCTTCACTCCATTTAGCCACGCCCGTGTTAATACTACTTGGAGGGCTTACAGTAAAGGCTATATGAATCAAGCACCATAAAAGTTTGGCAAGGTACAATTGAGAAAGAGGTGCTTAATAGTTTCATCCTGATCACAAAAACAACATCGTTGACTACCCTCCCATATTTGCTTTGCTAAGTTGTCCTTAGTCAGAATCATCTCCTTCTGGCCAAACCACATGAAGACTTTGATTCCTAGAGGTACTTTAATCTTCCAAATGTGTACCGATTTCGGAATTGGACCAGAGTCAATTAAATCTAGATACATAGATTTCACTGAGAAAATTCATTTAACACATAGTTTCCAGCGGATCACATCTGGCTCGTCAGAAAGTTGAATGTCAATCAACCTCCGCACCAGATATGTCATATATATACCAGTAAAAGCACAACAAAGTTATCTTAATAAACTGCCCAAGGATATGTTTGGTACTTTACAAAGATGGTTAAAATACCAAGATTGATTTTTTTAGAAAGCTAGGTTGCCAAGAAATTACTCCAGTTTATCACCTTGCTACTTGTTGAGTACTGAATGTTACTATATCTCTCCACATGCTTACACAGGAAACGCAGGTGGATGAAGCAAGCCAAAGTTCCTTATCTAGAAAGGAAACAAGAAAGGCAGAAGACAGGATAGTGCATCAGCGGCTTATTGCGCGTGAATCAAAAATATTTGAGCTTCGCAGCTATCTGGCTACAGCATCTAACAAATGCTCCCATGTAATGTCTGTTTGGGGAATGGCTGGCGTTGGGAAATCATCTCTGGTTAGAAGCTTGTACTTTGGCGTAATGCATGATGGCAAGCAATTTGAGAAGTACAGTTGGGTGGATGTATCCCATCCATTCAATTTAAGGAGTTTATATCGAAGCTTACTTTCGGATATCTATTCCCAAAAGGACCCAGTTAAATATCCCTGTCGCCAGCTTCTGGAACAACATCGGTGTCTTGTTGTTATTAACGGCATCCGGTCAAAAGAAGAATGGGACTTGATACAACCCGCCTTGGTACCTAGAACCAGAGCTTCTAGAAGCGTTATAATTGTGATTACACCTGAAGAAAGCATCGCTGCTTACTGTACGGATAACAAAGACCTCATGTTAAATGTCCAATGTCTAGAAGATCTTGCAGCCTTTGAGCTCTTCAAAAACGAGGTACGCACACGCTTACGGGTACCTTTTATTTAAGCGAGTTTCTGATTTGCACCTAATGACTAGCATGCATATTTTCACAAACTTAACACCTCGTGCATACACTTCTCACTGCCCCCTTCACTCAGATCTAGAAATGGTATCTCTGAACCTTATTAATTGGTATCTCCGTGTAAACTGCATATTAGCCTAGCGATTATGCATTTGAAAAGTATGTGATGTACTCAAAATGATATAGCATTTGCACTTGCAGAAGTAAATGCAAAAAATATATAGAACTGCTTGAACTTTAAGGGAATAAACTGAACTTGCATGTTTACTACTACTCTGCAACCGCTGGAACTATATTGCAGTGCCTTTGATTTCATCATTTGTCCTGCTTTCAGATGAATAGATTATACATTGTCGTCCTTATTAAGGGTGTAAAATAGCTATACTAAAACAGTTTACAACATAAACAATGCAATTACTAATATATAAGATTCAAAATATCTTCAATCTTCAAAAAGGAGTACAAATCAAATGGAAAACTGTAACAAAACTGGTGGTTGTGATAATCTGAAAAATCTCAAGGCTTGTAAAAATAAGTTACATATAATAAATGTACTTACCAAGAGGGTTCTGTGCGATTTTTAGGTTTCCAGTCAGACCATTTTCAAACAACTTGTCTTTGTGATCATATAAGAAGCACGCGTACACACACAAGCATCATCTTACTCATAGTCAAGTGAGTGCACCTATAACCACATGCTAAAGCTGACAGAAAGCTATAAGACTCCAAACGGTGAACCCCAAGTCAGACACACTATACCTCCATAAATGCCAGTGGCGGAGCCAGTATTGAAGCAAACCATAGGTCAAACTTTTTTTAGGCCACTGTAAAAACTTTATTATCTATAAGACTATAATAACACAATAAAATACCCCATATGAGACCACGCAAACATATGACCCAATTGCATAAAAAATCTGGTTTTTTTTAACTCGGTACAATGAAATAGATAAGAATGAACAATGCTAAAAACAACAATACGAAGATACATGAGTCGACCAAATCAATGTTGTGCTTCATCCATGCCTGTGATTTTGGTAGTTGTTTCGTTTTTGTGCAGTCAAATAAATCCCCTCCCCTACGCTCCCCCCACCGGCGCGGTTTCTAAGAGCTGAAATGATAGCTGTAGACATTACTTTACACAGATTAGTCAAGTCTCTTCATCTATGGTCTGTACTATAACATGAAAAGAAATTGATATAAAAATAAAACAATTTGAGTTAAATCAATACATATACACATTACTTTTGAATTCAATTTCAGTTCAATCTCGGCACAAAAACTTAGCCAATGTTGGAAAATGGAGTGCCCACGGCAGCAGCGTCAACATAGCAGCCCGAGGACCGGGGCTTAGAGCAACTCTAGCAGACCCCATAAAAGTGGCGAACCCGCAAAATTCCGGCAAGTATATGGGCTCGGCCCAGTTTTCTGGCCAGAACAGAGCTCGTATACTCGCCCGGCCCGTAAATTTTTTTACCGCAGCCCGCAACCCCCCCCCCCCACCCCCCAAAGCAGTATATCTACGGGTTCGCGATGCATATGCAAGTCGAAACCCTATCCCCCGCCGCCGCGTCTCGTCGCAATTCCCCATAACCCTCCTCACATTTCTCGCCACCGGTGAGCCCCTTCCGCCTCCAGCCGCCATGTGGAGCTCCGGCCGCGGCTCCGGGAGCAGCTCCGACAGGGGCGGCGACCCCGAGCGCGAGCGGCGTGTCTGCTCCAACAGCGCGAGGAAGCACGGGGCGAGGAAATGGACGAACAAGGGCCTCGAGCCGCCGCCGAGCTTCCTCTTATGCGAGACGGAGGAATACGACCGTCGGCACAGGTGTACGCCCTCCTCGACCGCGGGCTCGTCCTCCGCCGCGAGCTCTTCCTCTTCCGGCGCGAGACTTCTCCCCGTGAAGAGGGAGTGGTCGGAGGAGCCATAGGAGATCGAGGTCGTCGCCGTCAAGTAGGAGCCGGAGGAGATCAAGCGCCGAGGGGTCATCGGGCCCGAAGATTTCGTGGCTGATTTTGACGCGGTCGCGGCTGCCATTGCCGAGCGGAGCTTGCGCGATGAGGCGGAGCGCCGGTGCCACGACGACGAGCTCGATGACCTCATACTCAAGCAGGCAGTCACGGCCAACCTAGCCGCGACGGAGTAGTACAAAGTAACATAGTAATAGTGTCATAGATGGGCTTCATTTATTAGCTTGTAGACTCATCCTTTCTCGGGAAGCGCTACATTACAATAACATATTATGTTACTCTAAACACCTCCTCTCCTCATTAACTACATGACACATAAGCAAAATTGTCATGGAATGCGTTATGTTACTAGCTAAGTTACTCCCACTATGACCAGTCGTACCCAAGTAGCTGCACGGGTGCACAGGACACCGGATGCAAGATTGTTTCCTTGGTAATTGTTGTGTACATGAGTGTGTGATACCATACCACATGTTTAGATGAGGCTAGTCATAGTGGGAGTAACATAAGTAGTAACATAGATGCCACATAAGCAAAAAAGATGATGTGTCATGTAATTAAAGAGGAGAGAGACAAATAGAGTAACATAATATGTTACCATCACATAGCGGTTCCCAATACAAAATGAGTCTACAAATCAATAAATGAAGACATATATGTTACTACACCTTTGACACTTCTCACTATGAAGGTAGTAACATGGACTAGTAACATATGTATGTTACTAGTCTAAGTTACTCCCCACTATGACCAGCCTGAGAAATACATGCGGTTTTACAATGGGACACGGGTCAATTTCTCTCTGGATCCGCCCCTCGGTGAGGCAGGGGCCGGTGTCCCATAGCAGCACGACTGTCGGGGCTCCCAGGCGGCAAAGGACAGGTCGACCCAATGCGGTCGACGCATTAGTCCGCATGGCCTTAAAAAATTAAATAGACATAAAATGAAAACCATGCAAATAAATTAATCATACTTATACATTAAAACAGCCATCAAACGTCGGTCAAAGTTTAGTTAAACATAATTAAATAGTAACTAGCAAACATGCCCGTGCGTTGTTACGGGAGACCAAAAGATTACACGCTAACCAAATAAGTATGACTCAATACCCGACAAATGAGTGTCCCCTATTTTAACATGATGACTACCATGTTGCCACTTATTTTTCTTCTCACTCTTTTTGATGATGGATGTGATGTCTACGTGATCGCAATGCATTCGACGTGGTAAATCCCAAGGCAATGAGCTTGCCACTGCACGACACACCTGTCATTGTCTCGCGCAAAGGAATGTATAAAACTCTATTAAAAACAAGTCTCATCGACCACGAACTACACCCAACGCCTAGACATATAAAGACTTTATAAAAACTAATAAAATCTTAGACATAAAAAACTCTTCACAAAAACTAATCAAATCCTAGACATAAAACACTTCTGCATCGGCGAACAGTTTTTCAAATAGACAAACATTTTCTAAAAAATTTGGGCAGTTTTTAAAATTCAGAAATGTTTTTTTAGATGAACATTTATTGAAATGCATGAATAGTTTTCAAATTCAGGAACATTTGTTGACGCAGCAAACATTTTTTGAACCGATAAACTTTACTAATTTTTATTTTCACAAAAGTTTTTTTTAATATTTTCTAAAATTTCAAGGATATTATTTTCAGATTCATTAATATGTTTTGAATACACGATCTTTTTTCAAAATCACGAGCCTGATTTTATTTCCCGATATTTTTTTCCGAATTTTGATTTTTAATAATTTGCAAACAATTTTTTAAAATCACCAACATTTTTTGAAACCATGAAAAATTTATGATTTCCCAAATATTTTTTGAAATCACATAATTTTGTAATTTCTTGAACTTTTTTTAAACACTCAACTTTTTGAAATTTGGAAATATAGAATTAATATAATGTAGGAAAAAATAAAAAAATAAAGCAAAGACAAAAATGAAATGGAAAAAAGATAGGGGTGCCACGCCCCACGGGCCGGCCCATGAAGGCGTAAGGGAGGAGGTGCGGGGGGGAAAAGAGGGGGGAAATCGGTAGAAGATGGCGATCGAACCTTGGTCTCCACAGTGGAAGAGATAGGCTTTAGCTAGAGTAGTGCTACGCAGCCGATGTTTTTGCGGCCGATCCATGGACGACACCGGCTAATAATCATTAGATTAAATCCCTCCACACCTAAGCAACGTCAGATCCTACCATCGTCCATCTGTCGTGCGTAAAAAGATCGTGTGTGGAGCTATTCCGCCTTAGCCACCACGCTATCCCTATAACAATACTGAGCATGGCGGCGACTTTAGAAAAAAATATCAAACTGTTTTTTCTTCACTTACAGGTGCCTTAGAGGGTAATTCATAGCAACTTTGAGGGCAATTTCGATGATGGACGGGCAGAAGCAATAGCCCCTTTATTATTAGGGAAAGGTTTAAAAGACCTAGAGAACGGTGCTTCCCAGCAACCCCAGCACGCAGCCTTAGGCATCGTCGCCGGTGAGGTCGTAGAAGGGAGGCGGCGTGCCATCCCACGGGAAGGCCAGATGGTACACACCCGACACCCGCGCATCCTCCTCTATCGTCTGCTGAGTGCCGCGCGCTCATCCTCCTCCTCCTCCTGTGCCCACCTCTGCTGGTGCTCCTTCTCCCGTTCCTGCTGCTTGCATCGCTCGCCGTCTTACCGCTCCTCCGCCAGCATGTGGGCCCTCCACATCTCGAGATAGGGCACCTCCTGCTTCAGCGTCATGCCCAGCCACCCGGCTTGTGCGCTCACCCACTCCCACACCACGCCCTGCCACTGGCACCTCTCTGCGGGTGGTGCTGACGTGGGCTTGGGGAGAGGTGGTGGTGGCAGAGGGTAGACACAATCCTCCGTTGTGGATAGCTTGGGCGCGTCGTCCTCGCGCTGCCTAGTATGCCACCTCTGCCTCCTTGTCCTCTTGCGCCACCATCGCGTGCGGCGGGGCGAAGCCGACGTCGAGCTGGACGGCGCATGGCTTGCTCGGTGGCGAACCAAAGGTCAGGAGGATTGCGCATATCTTTGGTCGCGATGCTGCTCCAGTGTCAGGAGGATTGCGGCGCCTGTGGATCTCCTTCGCACGTGCCCGCGAGGACTACGGCACTGCCGGCACCATGACGCAGTGGGGGTCGAGGTGCAAGCCGTGGTGGATGTTCACGTCGAGCCACGACAGCGGGACATGGTACTCCTAGTTGTACCGCGCATGGTGCACCGAAATGTACAGATAGTCCTACGACCGACGCGCCATCCCTGGCGCTAGCACCAGCGCGCACCTCGCATGTGCGCGTGACGAGCTTTCGTCTTCCTACTTGGTCTTTCCCTTTCCTTTGCCGCCGAAGAAGCCCATGGCTAAGGCTAGGGTATGTTTCGCCAACAGAGGGAGCGAGTGTCGTTAGATGTGGAAAATGGGAGGGGAAGTGACTGAGCCCCCGCACCCGCCGAGCGCGTATGCTTGCCATTTAGAAAGAAGTGCTGCAATGTGGGTCCGAGTTAGGTGGGCATTGACTATGAGCGCGGGTGGTAGTCGGGTGGCCAACACATTGGTCCGAGGCAGACAATAAGTGGAAGGGTGGCGCGTCCGTCTCGTGTCTGTGTGAACGCAAATCGGACGCAAATTTGGGCCGGTAATGCCTCCAGACAGACAGCGAGTGCACAAGTTTTGAGTTTGCGTCGGCGTGTTGGGCCGGAGTTTTCGTCCGTTTCCATCCAAACAAACAATGTGTCCGCATGTTGGAGTTGCCTTAAGAAATGTATAGTCCTCTGTGCAGATAGATGAATAACTACTTATACTTAATTTATTTTCAATTATTCTCGTCAAAGGGTGCAGACATGTACAAATGTGTGTAGACCACTTGACAACTTGTACTGTATACGACTGAAACATCAATATCCATTTTAATTGTCTTTTACGGTGTGCTAACTTACACATTATTTATATTAATCTGTTTATAACAAGTAAATAGGAAAAGGCAAAAACCCCTATTGTCTATTGGACTTGACAGTGTAGTGCTACCATATTTAATATTTAGCTGGCATTTTATAGCATTTGTGACTTAGGTATGCATGCATGATTAGTGAATTTTTTCGGAATTATTCTTATCGGAACAATATACTCCTATATGTACGGCTGAAACATAACACTAAATCTAACGTGATTGATGTTTAGTAGTAGTAGTACCACTAATAATAATAATGCTACCTGACATACTTAATCTAGCTATTAAATCGTTTGAGCAATGCACATAGGTACACAAGAAGGATCCGTCATCCCCTTTAATTGACCACTAGAACATAAAGGCGCACGTTGCCGCGCCCGTCCATCTTGAGAAATAAGCAATATAGCTGTTTAAAATTTGAATTGTTCAAGCTAAAAGTGGTCCACTGATGTTGGTGTTTTCACATTCATGAGTACAGAGTATGCAAACAAGAACATACAATATTTTATCTTCTTGGGTCAAATGAATTCCAGTGTCATATTGAACATTTTAATATCATCCTTTTTATTTGACGATGCAGCTACCAAGCACGTTGAAATTTTGCATAATAACATAACCCTGAAAACAACTGCACAAACTCGTAGCATGGTTCTGGCACATTTCACGTACAAGTTACATGCTTCATTTCACATAGAAACTAAAAGATTGCATAAAGATTTTATGGTTTTCTCAAAATAATACTACTTGACAATTTCCCACCATCCTAAGAATCAATTGATACGTGTTTTCCACCTTTTCTTGACATGGTATCACAATAGAGAAATCATAGGTAGCCGGACGTTCAAATCATAGTAAACTTCAACATGACATTGCTTGTTCTTCTTGAGCTGTGATATCTTCAAATCCTAACTCTCCTCTTTAAACTCTGCTTCTGTTTTTAGTGTATATCCTGAATCCTTGGCATTTTTCCTTTTAAACCTCAGAAGTAGATATCTGCACAGCCACCCAAGATTGAAACGTTAATCGTTGTACTTGTCGATATTGTACTATGAATGCTGACATCCATCTTGCAACCACTATTGTTCTTCTTCTCCCTACTTAGTGCTTTGTCAAACATCTCAAACCTACAAGTTTGACATTCAACTATCCTGTAGCAACACAACATAAAGCTCGGAAGAAGATGCACAAAGTAAAGTTATTATATACTAAGAAGACCACCCATTGGCAGCTGCAAGAACCATGACGAAATGGCCCTAGTCCATGGTCTACACTAAGCTCCTCCACTTGATGGAAGGATTATTTGATATATATTACTACACATACCACTGCAGCAAAATCATAGTGTTGATTCTGCTTTTACTTTTCAATATTAACAATCAAAAGACGAAGCACAAAGAAACATAGCATAGATACATAAATTACGGTTCACTTATTCCTTGGCATATAAAATATAATTAGTGGGAAGAATATTACCTGACGGGACTATGGAAAATTAGCAGCAAGAACACCAACCACATGTTTTCTTTAAAAAAAATGGTTCAATGGTTTCTACCTTATATATTCAAAACTGACCGGTGGTCAGGATCACCAACCACAATGTTATCACCACTCTGTTATATTCTCTTGTATCCATGACCAACTTCTTTCGGGCACTTCATCTCTGAAGTTCTTTTCTCTCACAAAACAAAGAAGTGTAAATATAGAAGAACAATTGTAAGGCTAGATAATGTGTTGGAATAGTCAAGCTCTCAAGCATGTATTAAACAAAGAGATAATCGTGCGGTAGAGGTGCAGTAAGGAAAAGAACTTATGTCTGCACTCTTTAGTTTGGAAAAGCATCAAGCAAAGGTAAGTTAATTTTGGAAACCCCATTATGTAAAGATGAACTCTATTTAAAACATAATATTCAGCTCCTCATAGTTCTCGAACAAAGTTGTCGACTTAGTACAGTCTACAGTGGCATGATGAAACTTTTTGGTAGGGCATAAAACATGATTATTACATGGCATTCTTGGCATACACTTCATTCTTGGAAGGCCCTGTGGACTATGCTCTGAATCTCAACCTACGTTTTGCCAAAATAAAGAATGAAATAAGATGAACGATAAATAAAATAAGTGTAGTGTTTCAAGTCAAGAGACGGTTAAGTAGTTGCTTTTTATTTGTAGAGTAATTAGTTTTTTTGGTTTGATACCGTATGGGCTTGTTGTGTGCAAGTTCTTCTTCTAAACTTTCTCTTCATTAGTGACGGTGTTTGGCAGAGCTCCTGCCCATGGTTAGAAACATTAATTGTATATTGTAGATAATTAAAATGCAAATGAATAATATACTCTGAGTATATTGCAGAAAATCCGAAACTCTTGATGTTCACATATAAACATATCTACATCAAAGAGAAAAAATTCAAAAGATGGATTTCTGTTTTGGTGAGAAAGTGTAGGATATAGCAAACGATCAGTCCAGTGGTGATTATAAGATTGTTTAAAAAAACAGTTCAATTTCATCGCTGCACCGTTTGGGTAGAAATCCCATGCAACACAAGAGAAGGGGATGTCTTTTCGTGCCTAAACAAATGATCATCAGTACGTTCAGTAAATGTCCTGGCTTGCAACTACAGTCGAGTGCATATAAAACTGTAAGCAATCTAGATTCTGCAACTTTACATTGTGTAGTACCATCATATGGAGGAATCTTTGGTTCTAGTCTACCAATCCTGAATTTCATTTCCTTTAGTTGCAGCCTTGCAGGTGTCCGATAAAAAAAAAATAGGAATGAAGAAATTTGAAAACAACATGCAGTGAACAACGCAGATGAAGAATGATTATTAATTCAACCAGCCAACCTAATTAAATATCTTTGACTTGCACATCAAACTAGAATGTTCAAGGATTCTAGACATACCAGGAAGCCAAATCCCTACTAAATCATTTCGAGGGATCAAGCAAGAACTGCTTCTCCACAAGAAAAATCTAAAACCAGCAGCAGCTTGCAATCGATGCAAGATTAACCTGGTGGAAATCACTCAAATATGTAATGATCGTGGAATTGGAACCACATCTAATATCGTGGCTTAAAACTGAACCACACACACATATAGAGAGAGATAGCTGACCGTCTACGTTTTGGAGATCGAGTCCATGCCTGCGTAAGAGGCAACCAATGCAAGGACCAGTTTCCGCCAAACCTGCTAGGACGAATAGCAAGTAAAATCCGTAGATACGAACTATGAAGACACATGGAGGAGAATTAGTGGGAGGAAGATGGATGGTCGGCGAGAATGAAACTAAGCAACAACCATGGCTGAGAGATGACGCGGAAGGCAGGAAGGAAGAGATGATGTGAGGCCTAATATATGAGGAAGAACGGAAAATTCGACTAACGCACCAATAGGGGAAATTAATCATCATCATCACCTCTGGAAATAATTATCATAATCACAAGAAGTACACAGTGGACCTTTAATGCGGCAGTTTTCAGCTTCAGTTACAGAATGGGAAGGAATGTGTGGTACAGCTGCAAGGCATGGAGGCGGATGCAGGAGAAGGACAGCAGGCGATGGACGCCGGCGACGGGGGCGGGCGCCGCGCTGCCATGGAGGAGCGATGCAAGACTGAAATTAAAAAAAAAATACTAACGAAGGGGCTTCGGAGAAAGGGTACATGCGGGTGGACGACACCGACGGGGAGTCAGACGCGCAGCAGGAACTTGCCGACGGCGGCAGCGCATCGCGGACGAGGCAGCGAATCGCGTAGGAAGGAGCAGAGGAGAGGTTCGGGGGATAGCGCTTGAACCTGGACGAGCTGGCCTATTAGCGTGCGAATGGATGACCTGGGCCTTGGACGGCCCATTAAGCAGCGACACTCAAGGTCGTTTTGTGGAGCAGCAGCCCGCGAGACGGTGCGTCGAGCGTGCGGACAACCTGGGACGCAGCTAGATGATCTGGATCATAGGTTTAAGGATCCGATGGCTGAGACAGTCAAATCGCTATGGAGGCTTCTAGCTAGCCCCGTTATACTGTTTCTCAATGACAGCGAGGATGTAAATGAGCTTATTTTAAAGTGTGGAGGTATACCCAGAGTAATAGCTGCTATAGCTGAGCTACTGGCCTCGAGGACGGACAATATGAAGGAAACCGCACGTTCTTTGAATGAGAGATTTATGCATCATCTGGAGATCGACCCGGAGTTCCATAGTCTGCAGGGTGTATTTAGTTGGATGCATTCCATCATACTTAATCCACCAGATTTGCTCAAGCCATGTATTTTCTACCTCTCAATTTTCACTCCAGACTGCCACATTCGGCGGAGGCGACTATTAAGGCGGTGGATCGCAGAGGGCTACTCTAAGGAAAGTGTGGAAATACAGGCGGAGAAGAATGCGGATAATTTCTTCTCCGAGCTCATCCAACTGAGCATATTCAAGAAGCTAGGCACCACCGCATCTAAGGGGGTGGGTCTGTACCAGGTCAATGGTTTCATTCACGAGTATGTCGCCTCACAGCGCATGGAAGAGACCCTTGTGTTTGACAAGAAGGACACCCCAACCAACAGAGGCCGTCATGTCATCATACGGGAAACCTGGTACAGAGATGTGACTCTGTTCGTGAGCATGGACTTCTCGGGGGTAAGGTCACTGACAGTGTCTGGGTGGTTTTGTTCATATTTTATCTCGCCAAGTATGTGGAGGCTTCGGGTGCTTGATCTGGAGGGTGCAACAGATGTAAAGGATGACGATCTGGAGAGAACGGTGAAACTGCTGCCTCACCTCAAGTTCCTCTCTCTACGAGGATGTCGGGAGATCCGCAATCTGCCGAGTTCATTGGGTTTTCTGAAGCAGCTCCAGACGTTGGACGTCAGGTACACCTATATAGTCACCATGCCGGCGAGCATAGCCAAGTTACAGAGGCTGCAGTATATCCGTGCGGGCACCACACCAGATGTTTCATCCGGCTGGTTCGGCAGGCGTCGCCCTCTAGTCGATGCTGTGGTGCCTGGTGTTGTGGTGGTGCCTTCAGGATTTGGGAAGCTGAAGGGGCTGCACACACTCGGTGTTGTCAATGTCGCTGCTTCAGCGGGGAGGGCTTTCCTTAGAGAACTCAGGAAGCTCAGTCAATTGCGCAAGCTCGGAGTGTCCGGCATTAACATGAAGAACAGCAGGAACTTTGTTCATGTAATCTCAGGTCATCACCATCTAGAATCCTTGTCCATGCAGCTCGACAAGGACAATGAAGGCTGCTTGGATGATATCTCATTGTGTTGGGAGAGAAAGGAGCTTCAATTTTGTTGGGAGGACCTACGGAGTCTTAAATTGTATGGGCTCGGAGATAAGTTGCCCATACCGGATGCACATGAGGATTTGCAGAAAAATGCCAAGTTCCAAAAGTTGGATCTAGAGATGAACACTTTAAAGAGAAATGATGTGGAGTTCCTTGGCAAGCTACCCAAGCTTTCCATTCTGCGCCTTCGCCTCAAGCAGCTTCAGGATGGTAAGCTCCACTTCTATGCGGGGTCACCTGAGAGTGAAGAGAAGTCCTATGAAGAGGTGCAGATCCTCGAGATTGCCTGCCCCTCCAGCAGCTCACAGCAGAATGTAACCTTTGGATCAAAATCGATGCAAAAGCTTGAGCTGCTCGAGATTGACTGCTCCAATGGGTCGTCATATGAGTTTTCTGGCATGGAAAATCTGCCTCAACTCAAGCAAGTCTTGCTTAAGGGTAGCAATGGTGAAACAATGAAGGCACGCCTTGAGAGCCTTCTTGACAACCACCCAAAGAGACCTCTTGTGAACCTGGTGGTGAAGGAACCATAGGCTTGTGCTGAAGGGTTACCGTATCTCTGTTTAGTTACCTTTGTATCTGCACAATGCCTTTGTTGGCGTATGTAAACTCAATGTATGTGTAGTCTGTACTTCTTCCTGGCTACATGCATCCATGTCCTTTTATCAAAACAACAAAGTACTCTCTACAAATAACTGGGTTTCTGCTTACCTTCTTCATGGCGTCATTGTGAAAGTATGTGGGTTAGTTAATGTGCAGGGCTATTACCATGTACTCCCTCTGTAAAGAAATATAAGAGCATTTAGATCACTACTTTAGTTATCTAAACGCTCTTATATTTCTTTACGGAGGGAGTGTATGTACGTATACTGGCATAAAAGGCTAGGTTGATGTTGCCACTTTAAACACATTTAAATTAGATTCGCCATTACCATATATCGATATAGGACAATTGTGATTTGATTTTATGCATACATACATCATGGCTAGCTGTTCAAGGTTGACTGCTACGGTGGGTCGCCGCCATATCAGTTATCTGTCCAGGAAAACCTAAGAGAAAACTCAAGCAAGTCTTGCTACTTAGAGCATTGTCCACTGAGGCTCGGATGCCATGCTGGACAAAAAGTGATCGCCCTGCAGGTCATGGTGTGGCCTGCAGAGGAGGCTGCTGCTCCATGAGACAAACCAAAGAGAAAGAGAGGGGAGAGAGGAAAAGCAGAGGGAAAGGAAGTGAGAGATGGATACATTCTCTGTTTGGGTGAGCTCAGCATATTGGCTCCACAAAAGGATGGCCTCATGCCTTAGCGTTGGATGAGAGAAAATTAACCAGTAGCCTCGCATCCTTGAATCTAGCTGGATCTGCCCCCATTGTACATGCCCTTAACAGTTCCAACGCCCAAGCACTGAAGGAACAACTTGAAAGGCATCCAAACTTGGTCAAACCTGTTGCGAAGCTGGAGGGACCACCACGCTCGTCTACTTCTACTAGCTTGGTGGAACCTGTTGTAATCCCTGCTTCTGGTTGGTTTGTGTAAAAGTTCTGTATATGGCTTCTGTTGGCCATCTTATTGGTTGCACACATGCATGTGTGTGTGGTTAAATAATTGATGTACGGTTTGCTAAACTATTACAGTAAGGTGTAATGTACAAATGAGTTGGTTGTCGTCATCACTATATACATCTTTAAATTAGGTCCATATTTCCTTTTTCCTTCCAAATGATGTTTAGATCAATCTGAATTTATCATGCCTGTTCTGGTGGATAATTCAACGATCATTTAGAAAAGTCGCCCGAGTTTCAAAAACAGTTCGCTGCATCAATCAAAAGATCTAGATTATGTGCATTTTTTCCTGGAAGAAGGGGGAGCTATTTTGCTCATTCTTTTGATTATGTGCACCTTGAGAGCCAGCTCGTCAACCATCCAAGGACACCCTCTGTGAAGCTGGAGAAACCAAGTTCGTCCTGATGAAGGGTCATTGTATCTGCTTGCTTCCCCTTCTTTTTCTTTTTCTTTCTTCTTTACCTAGGACTAGTCCCTGGTTGGTGCGTGCAAAGAATGATTTTGTGCATCGATAATTGATTGATCGTGCACTAGGCACATATATATAGGTACAAGGGGTGCGACCGGTATCTTGTCTCCCAAGATATACGTACATACAGGGGGAGAGAGATACTACAGGTACTGCATACATAACCCAGACCTACGTACATGTATATATGTTCAACACCCCCCCGCAGTCGAAGCGTCGCCGGTGACGCAAAGACTGGACCGAAAACCCCTCGAAAGTCGAGGTAGGTAGACCCTTCGTCATCACATCGGCGAACTGCTGATCGGTGGGTACATGTAGAACACAGACACGACCAAGGGCGACGTGCTCCCGGACGAAGTGGATGTCGAGCTCGATGTGCTTCGTCCGTCGGTGATGGACAGGGTTGGCAGCGAGGTACACCGCGGAGACGTTGTCACGGTAGACAAGCGTCGCCTTGGTGACCTCACATAGCAACTCCTGGAGTAGCTGTCGTAGCCAGGAACACTCCGCGACGGCGTTGGCCACGGCCCGATACTCGGCCTCGGCGCTCGATCGTGAGACCGCGGGTTGTCGTTTAGACGACCACGAAATCAGAGAGGGCCCGAGGTAGACGCAGTAGCCGGAGGTGGAGCGTCGAGTGTCGGGACACCCAGCCCAGTCGGCGTCGGAGTAGGCGACAAGGCTAGTGTCGGGCGAGGCCGTCAGGGTGAGACCCATGGCTGTGGTGCCACGTATGTACCGAAGTATACGTTTCACGAGCCCAATGGGTGTCACGAGGAGTGCATGTGAAGGCACACCTGCTGGACAGCGATTGAATGTCCGGACGCGTCGGTGTAAGGTCTTGAAGCGGACCGACAATGGAGCGGTAGAAGGAGCGCCGGACGCCGGAGAGCCCTCGACGGCGGACACCTTAGCCTTCAGACGACAGCGCGGAAGCGTGCTTGCAATTAGCATGCCCGCCGCTCCGAAGCTCGAGGCGTGCCTGCCGATGCAGGAAGAAGCCAGAGTCGGCGCACTACCTCGATGCCGAGGAAGTAGTGGAGAGCCCCAAGTCCTTGAGAGCGAACTTCGGTGCCGAGGCGAGCTGTGATCTGCTGAGAAGCGCCGCGAGGACGCATCAAGATGATGTCGTCGACGACAGAGGAGGTACGCGGTGGCGTGGCCTCGGTGGTAGACAAACAGGAGGCATCGGACCGTGTGGACCGGAACCCCGTTGCTGGAGGAAGGCCGCGATCCGCTGGTACCAGGCCGAGGTGCTCGCTTCAACCCGTAGAGAGAACGGGAGAGCAAGCACACATGGTCCGAGATAGTCGGTTTCGACGAAACCCGTCGGTTCTCGACAGAACACCTGCTCATCGAGATGACCATGCAAGAAAGCATTAGACACATCGAGTGGTGAACAGGCCAAGCGCGAAACAAAAAGTCGGAGAACAGCGCGAATCGTGCCCGGTTTAATAACCAGGGCGAAGGTGTCGGTGAAGTCCACGCCGGCGCGCTGGCGAAAGCCGCGCACCACCCAGCGCGCCTTGTAGTGCTTGAGAGAACCGTTGGAGTGAGTCTTATGGCGGAAGACCCACTTGCCAGTGATGACATTGGCACGGGGTGGCCGCGGGACAAGCTGCCACGTACGGTTGCGCTGCAGGGCGTCAAACTCCTCATGCATCACAGCTAGCCAGTTCGGATCCCGAAGGGCTGCGCGAGCGGAGGTGGGGAGCGGTGACGGTGTCGAGGTAGAAGCCGCACAGGCATACTCGTCCGACGAGTAGCGCGTGCTGGGACGCAAGGTCCCAGTCCGAGCCCGAGTAACCACACCGGTGAGAGGTGCGTCTGGGGCGGCGGGAGCCGCTAGGGGGACCGCGGCGACGGGCCGCGGCAGCGGGGCGCGATGGGGGCCGCAGCAACGGGGCCCATGATCGGCGTCGCCGCAGCGGGCCAGCCTGGGGGCCACGGCGACGGGCGGGGGCGGCGCCGAGGAGGCCACAGTGTCGGGGCCGCGGCAGGGCCGAGGGGGCGCGGCGTCGGGCGCGCGCAGGGCCGAGGGGCCGCGCATCGGGGCCCGCGGCAGAGGCGCAGCACCGGGGACCGCCGGCGCAGGTAGCGCGAGCAGAGCCGGACCCGGGGTGCGGACCGGCGGTCCGCCAGAGGTGGAGGCAGGGACGGACCGCGCCACAGGAGGCGCCGATGGTGACGGTACCTGCTGAAACGGGAACACGAGCTCATCAAAGTACACATGCCGCGAAGTGAATACGCGGTGGGAGACTGGATCATAGCACCGGTAACCTTTGGTGTAGGGAGGATAGCCAAGGAAGATGCAAGGAAGGGACCGTGGTGTGAGTTTGTGAGGAGCGGTGGACGCGGTGCTAGGATAACAGAGACACCCAAAAATGCGAAGACCATCATAGGATGGAACCGCACCGAAGAGGAGCTGGTGAGGGGTGTAGTTCAGCGGAGGAGCAGGGCGAATGTTAAGGAGTAGGCTGGCGGTCGCGAGCGCGTCCGGCCAGAACCGAGCAGGCATGTAGGAGTGGAATAGCAACGTGCGGATACAGTCATTGAGCGTGCGAAGGACGCGCTCGGCGCGACCATTCTGCTGAGACGTGTAGGGGCAGGTGAGACGAAAGATTGTGCCGTGGGACGCAAGTAAATTGCGGACGGCGACGTTGTCAAACTCCTTGCCGTTGTCGGTTTGCAAGGCGAGAATAGGACGACCGAACTATGTGGCGACATATGAGTAAAAAGCAGTGAGTGTGGCAAGGGCGTCGGACTTGCGACGGAGGGGGAACGTCCACACATAATGAGTAAAATCATCCAATATCACCAGGTAGTATAAATAGCCCGTGTTGCTAGCAACCGGGGACGTCCAAACATCACTATGCAATAGCTGAAACGGAAAGGTGGAAATGTTTGTAGACTCACTAAAGGGAAGACGAACGTGCTTGCCAAGACGGCAAGCCTCACAAGTGTGATCATCGACCTTATTACATGAAAAAGAAAAACTTTGGAGAATTTGACGCATAACGGTGGAGTTGGGATGACCAAGACGGGCATGCCAAAGATCGACACTGGCGGCGAAGGCGGCGGGGCGACGGGTGGTGGTGGCGCCGGAGGGATGCACTGGATAGAGGTCGTCCGGGCTATCACATCGGTGGAGCACCATCCGTGTACGGGCGTCCTTCACAGAAAAACCGATATCGTCAAATTCGACAGTTATAGGATTCTCACGAGCAAGGCGACGAACGGAAACAAGACTAGTGACTAATTCAGGAGACACAAGAATGTTAGACATATGCACAGGAGTAGAAGTAGAAGGGAAAGACATATGACCGACATGGGTAATGGGGAGGGAGGAACCGTTACCAACGGTGATACGGGTGGGAGTACGAACGGGAGTGGCGGATGTAAGGTTACCGTGATGAGCAGTCATGTGAGCAGTGGCGCCCGAGTCCATGTACCAGTCACCACCGCCACCATAGGAGCTTGGTGACGGGGCGGAGTGTAGTGCAGCGAGCAAGGCCGGGTCCCAGGGTGGCGGCACCTGAGGAGGGAGAACCCTCCGTAGGCCGGCGCGGGTGCGGCCCCATGGGCAGCGGCGGCGGCGGCCCCGAGGGCCGGGCGCGACCCGTAGGCGGGCGACGGCGGAGGTGCGGCACCATAGCCGCCTGACGGAGCGGCGTTCGCGCGCGAAGAGAGCTCAGTGACACGGGCGGGCCCGAGGATGCTGGGGCGGAGCCCGAGGGACGGCATGGAGTACGCGTGGACGACGCCGTCCACGGGTTGGTGCCGAGGTCGGGGATTCACGCTGCTGCCGACGAGCCCCCCCAGACGCTTTGTTCTTGCTGCGGCCGCCCCTTGTGGCGGTTGCCAAGGCGCCGCCACCCGGCTGGGGGCAGCGGGAGGGGCGGAGGCGCGGGCGGAGGGGAAGTACCGAGGCGCGTGGTGGCGGCTGCTGGTGCGGCGCGGTGGAGCGGGCGGTGGAGGGGCGCCGCGAGAGGTGCCGGCGGCGAGGGCGTGGTGCTGCACACGCTTCTTCACCCCCTTCATCCGGCGCTCCTCCAACCTCAAGTACGCCACAAACTTGGGAAAGGAGGGTTCCGGCATCAAGGTGAGGTTGGAGGCGGCATTGCCGAAATCCTCGTTGAGGCCGGCGGTGAGGGTGCTGAGGAGGAGGTCGTCGTGCACCTTGGCTCCAATGTCGCGGAGCTCGTCCGCCAACGTCTTCAGCCGGCGGCAGTAGTCATCAATGGACTGATCATCCTGGTGACAGTCAAAAAATTCCTGCTACAAAAAAACGCGGCGCTGAAGTTTGTTGTCGGTGAAGAGGCCGTTCAGCTTGACCCACAGGGCGCGGGCGTCGTCGCCGGCGCTCACGACCGTGTGGAACAAGTCCTTGGAGATGGTGGTGAAGAACCACCGGATGATCGTGGCGTCGATCGCGGTCCACTCGGCGTCATCCGCCATGGTGCGGGAGTCCACGGTGCCATCCACGTGATCCACGAGATTGTTCTCGCGAAAGAGCAGCGTGAAGTACGTTTTCCACGCGAAGTACGTGGAGGTGGAGGCATCGAGGGTGACGGGAACGCGGGCATGGACGTTGATGTCGCGGATCTCGGCGGGGTCGACGGCGAAGGGGTTGGAGTAGGAGGAACCGTTGGAGGACATGGTGGCGGCGCGGCGCGGCTAGGGAGAGGTGGCGCGGCGGCAGGGGTCAGCGCGCGCGCGGGAGTGGCGGCCCGGCGTGGGGGCGCGTGGGGAGGAGGGGCGCGGGAGAGAGGCTGCGGCGTGGGGCGGCGGCGGCGGCGCGGAGATCGCGGGCGGCGGCGGCCCGAGGCGGCGGCTAGGGTTAGCGGAAGCGGGGAGATCGACTTGCGATAGATACCATGTAGAGAATGATTTTGTGCATCGATAATTGATTGATCGTGCACTAGGCACATATATATAGGTACAAGGGGTGCGACCGGTATCTTGTCTCCCAAGATATACGTACATACAGGGGGAGAGAGATATTACAGGTACTGCATGCATAACCCAGACCTACGTACATGTATATATGTTCAACAGTGCGCAAAGACTGCGTACTCTGCGGCTAGTTTGATTGCTGCTTACCTTAATTAGTGGCTTTGTTGTGATACGTGGTTAGTTGATGTTCAGGCCTGTTAGCCTGTTAAAATATATATTGGCATAAACACCACTTTTAAATTAGATTTGTAATTTTCATATATATCGTAAAGGATGTTTTGATCTAATTTTACGCACAAGTCCATCCTTCCTGTATCAAATTTTCCGCTTGTATGTAGATGGAGGGGAGCCATTATGCTCATCTCTCCCTAATAATAAAGCACGGATTGGGTCTCCGGGTTCACCGTCATAATACGCTTTTTTCTCATGTCATAATACGCTTTTACGATTTGTATTGATAAAATCGTGACATAAACGAGGTGGTACTATTTTACGGTCACGATGATTCTTTTAGGTTTTCCTTTGTCGTATCCCCGGTAATCGACCCGGTCCTCACCTGGAATCGAGTCCTTTACGACTCGGTCTCTCGCCCGTAGTCGAACTCTCTTTTTTTTTTGATAATCTTTTTTTTTGTGGCTTCCTTTGCTAGCTTCTCCCGCAGTCCTATTTTATAACAGAGATAACGTTTCGTTCTAGGTTGGGCCTTTCTAATGGGCCTGCATAAAACGATACATTACTTCCACAAGATATTCGAGCGAGCACAGAAAACACAGGAGCACGGGCTCCCCAATGCGTACAGCAGTGGCGCCGCATGTGCCGCTTTTTCTCGCACCTGGCGCCACCGCCCTACTCTCCTTCCCCTCCCCATCCGCCCCCTATCTTTTGTGGCGCCACCCCAAGCCTCCGGGACCTCCAACCTTCTAATGCCGATTTGGATTGAAGTCCGTGTTCCCGCAGCACAAGTGCTTCAACCTGAATCCATGGGGTGCCCGACCCGGATTTCAGATTGACTTGCTTCCATAAGAAGGAGCCCTCGGCGGAATCTTCATTATCGCATCACATCGCAGCTTTCAAGAGTCCGCCCAATATTTTTGCCTCCGCTGAGTTCGCCGGAAGAACATCCGCCGCGGAGCGTGCTACACCTGAGCTGGAAGAACATCTGCCGTCCGAACGTGCTACACCACAGGTATGTATCAGCTTTTGCCAAATTATTCTGTAAAATTCTCATCTACAATCATAAAAAGTACCGTTCTCCTTGGTCTGGTCGGAAAGATTAACATATGTGTAGATAGCTTTCAGTGATTCAAAATATTTGAGATGGGCTGATCTTTTGGTCCGTTTGGTGTCAATGAGTAAATGTGTTGTACAAAAAATCAGTGCTCCAGGATACAATTGCTTCATATATAATACCAAATATATTTTATGTGCTTCCTGCTACAATACAGTGAACACACTTCAGACTTTCAGAGGTCCTTTTCCTCGGGGCGTGAGCTGGTTATTCCATGTTTTGGTAACCCCCTAATTTTGATGTTTTAAAGTCACAGAGTTAGTGAATTTTGATAGCTTATAGCTAGACAAGTGAGCTTAAAAGTACACTTACTGTTGTGGTGAACTAAGTGTTTCTCCTTAGGGAGGGCCATGTCGCCATCAGTGAGATCCGGCCTGAGCCGGCAGACTTCTGCTTTCCTTATTTATTTTGTGTTCATCATAGTTTATTTATTTTGCACCATATCGTAGCATGTTCGAGGGGCACAGGCAGAGATGGCCATGATGCTAGCTCATAGCACATGTTAACTTAAGAAGTTTGCATGCCTTTTCTCTAATTAAAATAGAGTTTCTTACCAACTATTGAGCCTACCAGTTATATAGATTTATGACTCTAAAGCCACTACTCAACTTCAGGTGGTACTCTGCTGTAGAATAAAACTCCATAATTCTCCATCTAAGATACTGAAGTTTACTGATATTTCTTTATTTCAGGATATGTGGAAAAGGTATTTGCACTACATTTCAAGGCAGATAGTAGATTACATGGCTAAGCAGCCCACCTATATTACTAATTGTTTATTTTGTTATTTAAATTAAAATGGTTTATGTATTCCGTCGAAGCATTCACATGCCTTATTAATTTCAGGGAAAAAATTTATTATTTAATGGTTCATGTATTGTTATGTCTAAAATGAAAATTCCAAACAAAATCATAGTCATATATTGTATTTATATGATGAATATTGATGTTCCAGTCGCTATATTTAAAGTAAAATTTTCAGAACAAAATGTGGTCTCTAAGCTTGTGTCATGTGGTCCATCAACTTAACGTATCAATTACTTAGCATGTCTAATTCTTAAGCGCTACCAGCGATCAGTTTTATTTGATTTGAATTAACAAGGCACGGACCCTTTTGTACATATCTATAATCATGATAGATATTATGTTTTCGATGGCTTTATTTGATGGCCACAATTTTGTTACCCCGTTGCAACGCACGGGTCCTTTTACTAGTTGTTTTCATTATTGCCTTATTGGCATAAAAGATACTGTTTGTGACCTCACCTCAAATTCTGTTGCTCTTTGGTCCAACGTTCGTCGAAGCCAGCACCTTTGGAATCTGGATTTGTTATAGTAACTGATACGCACCCAGCAAAATTCATCATCCGTTGAACGAGACGGATCCGTGAGACAAATTGTGACTAGCAGGTAGCAGCTAGCTCCGAATCCATAATCGAAAACTTGTTTAATTCGACCACTAGCCATCAGCAGAACTCAAAATTCTACGGAAATGTTAACGCCCACACGTGTGGGCGTTTGCACATCGCCCACACGCCTCCATCACCACTCATTTTGCCACGTATGAATACAGCAGAAAGTTTTTTGGTTTTTGGCTTAAAAATATTGTATCTCCTAAATAAAAAAGCAAACTAAAAATCCGTTTTCACCATTAAATCCGTCTCGATGAGATCTTTAAAACTAGACCCCATGTTGATATGTTTCGACGAAATTTTTTTTTTGCCAGAAGTTGCCATGATATTTACACTGCAGTTGTCATAGGGCTTAAACTAAAGTTGCCATGTGGCAATTTTAGTTTGTAGATCATGGCAATTTTAGTATTTTGATGATGGCAACTCCAGTACTTTGACCATGAAAATTACTTTTTGTATGAACCATGGCAATTTTACGTGCATGTATCATGGCAATTTTAGTTTATGGTTCATGGCAAGTCTAGTTTCTTAATTTCCCGTTTTATAAATGTCAAAATTTACTTTTAAATGTGGAAGAAAATAGCTGAAACATATCATGGCAACTTCAGTGTAAACATCATGGCAATTCATATGCAATAGACATGGCAACTTTTAATCAAAAAAAATTTCATCAAAACATATCAACATGGGATCTAGTTTCGAAGATCTCATCGCGAGGAATTTAATGATGAAAACGGATTTTCAATCGGATTTTTCGTTTAAGATATAAAACATTTTAAAAACTGAAAATCCAAAAAGATTCCTGCATGCATGCATGCGATGACGTGGCAATCTGTTTACATTAGAGACGTGTGGTGCGTCTTCCTTCCTGCCACACGTGTGGCAGTTAGCGCGACCCAAATTCTATGTATCGATTGAAAACAGGTCATCCATGTGTAGTTCCCTACATTCCTCCACGTTCAGTCCTCAGACAGACAGTACGGTTAATTGACGTTCAGTTTGCAAGACTATTATAGTACGGTGTACTCCCTCTGTAAATTTGTTTACAGAGGTAGTAATATATATATGAGTTGGTTCGAGTTATCACTTGAAACATCTATAGATTAGGTCCATATTTCTTTTTCCCTTCCAAATGATGTTTAGATTAAATCTGAATTTATCACGCCTGTTCCCGTGGATGATTTAACAAAAATTTAGGGAAGTTGCCTGAGATTCAAAATCAGTTTGCTGCATCGACCGAAAGACCTGGATTATGTGCATTTTTTCTGGAAGAAGGGGAACTGTTTTGCTCCTTGTTTCGAGTGTCAGTATAAATCAAATAGGGAAACTACCCTAGTTTCACATTAAAACTAAGCAGAAACTATTTGATCAGAAATACTCTAGTTATTGTTGGTAATCTATCCTCAAAATTTCAGTCGGTTGCTCTCTGCCCAGCAAGATGCTGCCTGCTCCCTGGTATAGCGCAACGCTATTTGGTTCACTTCGATATATTTGCCAAACATGCCCAGTCAAAGCCCAAAACATCAAAATCTGCAAGCATCTGGAACAGATTGAGACACAGCAAAATTCATCACCTGTGCAATAATGGGCAATGGCAAAGTAAGCACGGCAAGTCCATGGCTATATATGGTCCAAATTCATGAAAGGGATCATGGTCAATTTTGATCACTAAGACATAAGACACTAACCATCACTAGAACTCAAAATTCTGGATACTGAAATGAAAAGCATTATCCATGGATCAGGTGAGCACACGACTACAATTTCCGTACATTAGTCCTCAGCCCACACCGTGCATTACAGTATCAATGTTTGACTTCAGCTAGCTGCTTCCTCTGTTCTACACAAACATTTGGACCGGCACCACTACCACGTCACTCTTGAGCTGCATCGCCTCCCTCCTCCAGCGCCTCTTTCTCCTTTTGCTGCTCCACTGCGTAGGTACAGAGCGGTTCAACATGAGCAGCAGAGCAGGTAGTGAATGCACAACAGGAAATTGAGCTCAAAACTAACTGAACCAAACATCTACCAGTTACTACTCACATGCAATCTCCGCCAGAGCTTTCTGAGTGCGCTTCTCCAGCTTGTCAATCCTCTTCTGCACATCTCGTTTCAGGTCCCAGTTTGGGTTCTTTGGAGCGATGTTCCCAAAGGGGTTCTGCAGATAAATAAATATGGTGAGTTTTGCCCCGTGAAAGATGCAAGAATGTCACAGAAACATGAAGGTATGACATGGTGGATCCAGAAATATTACCTCCAGCTGCTTTGGTTCAACAGCATCAGCAGCGATCGGATCTTCAAACTTGGGGAGAGACAAAGGAGCCACCTTGCCACCTCGGAGCCGCTCATCATGAGGAAGGTAGTTTCTGAACTTCAGTGGTACCTCCCTGCATCAGAAAGATTACATACTTGTGAACAATGATACACCCACCATTAAGGAGTCAAGTATGCTACATTTCATCAATTAATCCCATAAATATTTCACACCACGGACAAAAGGTTTGCGTATACTAAGAATTTATGATTTTATAATCGACAACCCATTGACTGCTTAACAGAAGTCAGAAAATGCTATCTCAACAATCTGACAAGTAAATATTTTTTTTGCGGGGATCTGACAAGTAAACTGATTGTACAAAGCATACAATGTGAGATTATACATGGCAAGGGATTGCTGTGTTAATCAAATTCAGCTTTTATTTATATAAGAATAACAAAGGCATTGCTGTGTAACTAAAATTCAGCTTTTACAAGAATGGCAAGCATATAACTGTGTAAAAACAGGAGCGAATTGAGATTTTCAGTCAGGTGCAAATGTAGATTTCACTAAAACTAACATAAAGGGACTCGGCCAATTATTATACACAGAACATATATGTAAAATACAGGGCACTCAAGAAAGCTAGTACGTAAAAGTTGTCTGTTCAATTACTTACCCATTGTCTTCAACCTCATTAGATTCCTTAGTGGGGCTAACGTTCTCCTTGGAAGCATCCTCGGGTGCATCCACAGGACCTGGCAATTCTGGTTGGTCCACCTGTTCTTCTGCCATCCCATGTTCACCATTCCTAATGCAATCAATGAAC
This sequence comes from Aegilops speltoides, assembly GCA_021437245.1. Classification (NCBI taxonomy): domain Eukaryota; kingdom Viridiplantae; phylum Streptophyta; class Magnoliopsida; order Poales; family Poaceae; genus Aegilops; species Aegilops speltoides. The sequence goes on from CM038147.1 coordinate 595,934,753, forward strand.
ATGAAATTCACCATAGATTCACTGATACAGACAATACAAATTTACTTTTTGTTCTCATGGTTCAGTCCCTCTAGCTAGTAGTAGTACGTCCTGAGGAGCAGCACAATAACATTCTAGTTCAATTCAAACCCAGATAGTGTTAGGAGTACAACATCAGGTTAAGTTGCAGGAGCCCACAATGAGATATATTGTCATATAAATATATGGCGATTAGTTTGCGCTCACTATCCTGCATTTACATATGGTTTAACATCTATTGCGTGAATATGGATTCAACGAACAAAGACCTTACTCTGGCAACACAGAACTGAGACGTCAGCAGTACATTTAGAATTCAGACAACCTGAATTACTTTCAGACAAATGTTCGAGCATTCATGTCCTTATCATATCTACACCTACAGTGAGTGGACATAGATGGCACAAAACCATAAAATTCTAATGCTAATAACTTAAACATTGGTATGAGCTAGTACACTAATAATAAGGATGAAATTTGCTTCAATTTGATAGCTAAAGATCAACTCTGTAACACCCAATCCTGCCAAATTCTCCTAATTGAATGCTCCCAGCGTGCATCGGCGAGCATTCTCAGCCTTTTTTTCGAGGGGCGCGAGCATTCCCAGCTATGCTACGATACAAGCAAATAAGCACCAACCTAGCTTCAGTTCACTCCCACTGGAGCAAAATACACTAGCAGGCCGCGGAACCAGTCGCAGCTACTTACGGAAGACGAGCGGTGGAGGGATGGGTTGAGGAGAAGGGAGGGGGAGAACGTACTGCTGGTCCGAATCGGGAGCGGCGGCGGGGGCGGGGACGGTGGCGCCGTCGGGGGTGGAGAGGAGCTCCTTGGCGGCGCGAAGGGCCTTGAGGCGCTCGCGGCGGGCGGCGGCGTCCTCCTCGGCGCCCATCCCGACCAGTCTCCGGCTCCGGCACCGGGGAAGCGGGCGGGCGGGCTAGGGTTTCGTCTCAACTCGCCGCAACGCGTGGTTCGATTCGCTTCGGGAGGAGGAAGAAGACGAGGACGCGAGCGTGCGCGTTGGTTGGGCCTCAGTGCCGACCCGGACATTCATTTCCTGCTGTGCGGGCGGGCTGGGCCGGCTTCTGCACCCGTCCGTCCCGGGCTGCCGTCCCAGCCCCAGCGGCACTGGAAAACAAATCGAAATTTAAAATCCTCCTTACAACAAAAACTTATATATCGAATCTGTTTCAAACTACTCCCTCCGTTTCTTTTTAGTTCCCGCATACAAAATATTGCAGCCAAAATTTGTGAGGTTTGACCAAATTCATATGAAAAAGCATCAGCATTCGCAATTTGAAATAAATACCATCAAATGCGTCTTCAAGTTAACATTCATAATATCGTATCGATATTTTGTAATATAAAATTTGGTCAAACTTCGCGTGGAGAAGCCGACGCGGATTCAATAGAAATCTAGCGAGGAGAATAATCAAAACTGGAACAAAAAAGCAGGAATAGAATATTTATTTTTTTGAAAAGGGTTGTAAAATCGTTCGATAACTTTCAACAAGAATTCCTAATCTAGTCAACCCGCGCTATATTTTTTAAAATATCCCAAACAATTTCTTAAAACATGTGAACAACTTTTAAATATCACTCATATTGTTTTTGAATGGTACAAATATTTTTTAAATTGCACGAACAAGTTTTTACAATGCATTAACAATTTTTAATGTGGAGCGAACATTTTAAAATTTAAATTAATTAATTATTGAAGTGTATTTATTTAGGACATTTTGAAATATAAATAAAAATGAAAAACGGACGAAAGCAAACCAATGAATAATGTATGCAGAAAGATGTTGTTTCTTGGAATTTTAGCATCTTCTACGTTTTTTACTTCTATATGTGCAAAAATGTTTTTGTTTCTTATGAAGATAGTGCTTATTAGATGGAACACTACTCAGCACATGAAGTTCTTCCGCCAAATAAATATTTTTGTGTGGCAGCTAATATCGATTTTCTCCTCATTCATTGTACAATCTTAGTTTGCAGAGCCGGCATGGAAGACAAGAAGCACAAGGTCAATTCTAAGCTGCGGTTTGCGCTACCAATACAACGTTTTACCATAAGGACATGTGTCGCCCATCACCCATGACCACCTAGAATATGCTCCCGTATAGCAGCACGAGGCGATGAGATGGCCCAATGCGAGTTAGCAGGCAGACGCTTGCGGGGAACGATCGCCCCCCTTACATTGGTCCACACTCACCGCGCTCATGACATGAGATCTTCGGGTGGAGGTGAGATGGAAGACTTGAGTTGGGGGCAGGCATTTTGTGTGGATAGATGATACGTCTCCAACGTATCTACTTTTTCTAATGCTTTTCCTCTTGTTTTAGACTCTAATTTGCATGATTTGGATGAAACTTACCCCAGACTAACGTTGTTTTCAGCAGAACTACCATGGTGTTGTTTTTTTGCAGAAATAATAATTCTCGGAATGGAACGAAACTTTGCGAGGATTGTTTATATCAATAAAGAGAATTTCTGGAGCCAAGAGATACCTGAGGGGAGCACTGGGTGGGCACAACCCACCGGTAGCGCCGCCTCAGCGCGCCGGTGGGTCTTGCTCACTGGTGGCCCACCGACCTCAAACCGACGCTATAAAATCACACTATTTCAGAAAAAATCAGGGAGAAAGAAGTATCGCATTTCATGAGACGGAGCCGCCGCCGTCTCCTATGCTTCATCGGGAGGCCAGATCTGGAGTCCGTTTGGGGCTCCGGATAAGGGGATCTTCGATCTTCGTCATCACCAACACATCTCCATCGTCAATTCCATCATGCTCCCCACCGGGAGTGAGTAATTCCTACGCAGGCTCGCTGGTCGGTGAGGCGTTGGATGAGATTCATCATGTAATCGAGTTAGTTTTGTTAGGGCCTGATCCCTAGTATCCACTATGTTCTGAGATTGATGTTGCTATGACTTTGCCATGCTTAATGCTTGTCACTTTGGGCCTGTGTGCCATGATTTCAGATCTGAACAGTTTAAGTTATCACCATTATATCCATGTTTTAGATCCGATCTTGCAAGTTATAGTCACCTACTACGTGTTATGATCCAGCAACCCCGGAGTGACAATAGTCGGGACCACTCCCGGTGATGACCGTAGTTTGAGGAGTCCATGTATTCACCGTGTGCTAACGCTTTGTTCCGGTTCTCTATTAAAAGGAGGCATTAATATCCCTTAATTTTCAATAGGACCCCGCTGCCACGGGAGGGTAGGACAAAACATGTCATGCAAGTTCTTTCCATAAGCACGTATGACTATTTACGGAATACATGCCTACATTATATTTATGAACTGGAGCTAGTGCCATATCGCCCTAGGTTACAACTGTCTCATGATGAATATCATCCAACGAGTCACTGATCCAATGCCTACGAATTTATCTTATATTGTTCTTACTAAGTTACTACTGTTACTACTGCTATCGTTACTCCTACAATATCACTGTTATCACTGTTATCGTTACTGTTGCTACTGCTGCTATCATCAAAACTATCATATTACTGTGACGCCCCCGATTTAATCGTACACTAATCATGCACGCAAACGTGTACGATCAAGATCGTGGACTCACGGAAGATATCACAACACAACTCTAAAAGTAAAATAAGTCATACAAGCATCATAATACAAGCCGGGGCCTCGAGGGCTCGAATACAAGTGCTCGATCATAGACAGTCACGGAAGCAACAATATCTCGAGTACGGACATAAGTTAAACAAGTTTGCCTTAAGAAGGCTAGCACAAACGGGATCTGAGATCGAAGAGGCGCGGGCCTCCGCTCGGGATCCTCCTAAACTACTCTGGTCGTAAATCGCGTGCCCGCACGTAGTAGTAGGCACCTCCAGTAGTAGCCGTCATCGACGGTGGCGTCTCGCTCTGGACTCCAAGATCTGGTTGCGACAACCGTAAAGAAAGGAAAGGGGAAAAAGGGGAGAAAGCAACCGTGAGTACTCATCCAAAGTACTGCAAGCAAGGAGCTACACTACATATGCATGGGTATATGTGTAAGGAGGCCATATCATGGTGGACCGAATGCAGAATGCCGAATAAGAGGGGATAGCTAGTCCTATCGAAGACTACGCTCGCGCCTCCGTCTTCTTGACATGTAGAAGAGAGTAGACTGAAGTCCTCCAAGTAGCATCGCCAAGTAGCATCTCCAAGTAGCATCTCCAAGTAGCATCTCCAGTAGCATCGCATAGCATAATCCTACCCGGCGATCCTCTCCTCGTCGCCCTGTTAGAGAGCGATCACCGGGTTGTATCTGACACTTGGAAGGGTGTGTTTTATTAAGTATCCGGTTCTAGTTGTCATAAGGTCAAGGTACAACTCCGGGTCGTCCTTTTACCGAGGGACACGGCTATTCGAATAGATTAACTTCCCTGCAGGGGTGCACCACATAACCCAACACGCTTGATCCCATTTGGCCGGACACACTTTCCTGGGTCATGCCCGGCCTCGGAAGATCAACACGTCGCAGCCCCACCTAGGCACAACAGAGAGGTCAAACACGCCGGTCTAAATCCTATGCGCGCAGGGGTCCGGGCCCATCGCCCATTGCACACCTGCACGTTGCGAGGGCGGCCGGAAGCAGACCTAGCCTAGTGGCGTTCGATCCAATCTGGCGTAGCGCCGCTCGTCGGCCGACGTCAAGAAGGCTTCGGTGATACCACGACGCCGGATACCCATAACTACTCCCACGTAGATGGTTAGTGCGTATAGACCAAATGGCGGACTCGGATCAAATACCCGGATCTCGTTAAGCGTGTTAAGTATCCGCGAACGCCGAACAGGCCAGCCCACTGTCTCCTAGGTGGTCTCAACACCGCCTGCATCGCTCCGCCACAAGTAACGATCGGGGCCGTCGGGAACCCAGGCCCACCTCTACCGGGATGGAGCCACTGTCCTTTCAGCCCCACATCGGAATCACTTGCGGTACTCAACGAGTGACCGACTTTAGTCACCATCTCGTATAGTATGTATGTATGTATAGTATATACCGTGATCACCTCCCAAGTGATCACGGCCCGATAGTATAGCAAGGCGATCGACAAGAGTGTAGGGCCAATGATGATAAACTAGCATCCTATACTAAGCATTTAGGATTGCGGGTAAGGTATCAATATTTAGTAACAATGACAAAGCTATGCTATCTGACAGAATAGGAGTAATCAAGCGGTAACATGCTACACTACTCTAATGCAAGCAGTATAGAGAAAAATAGGCGATATCTCGGTGATCAAGGGGCTTGCTGGTTGCTCGAGACAAGAGAGAGGGGTCGTCAACGCCGTAGTCGAATCTGGGGTTCTTGGCGGTCTCTGGGTTCTAGGAAAGAAGTAACAGGGGGGAACACAATAAATAATAGAGCAATCAAGGTAACACAAAGCATAACATGGCAATACGCGGTGCTAGGGGTGACCTAACGCGGTAGTAGGTGGTACCGGCGAAAGGAGGAAACACCCGGGAGAGTATTCCCGGTGTTTCGTGTTTTCGGAGAGATGAGCCGGAGGGGGAAAGTTGCGTGTTTGCTATGCTAGGGATGTGTGGCGAACGAACGGGCTGCGTATCCGGATTCGTCTCGTCGTTCTGAGCAACTTTCATGTAGAAAATATTTTCATCCGAGTTACGGATTATTTTATATTAATTTATAAAGATTTAATCATTTCCTAGATTTCCTGGATTTAATTTAATTCGAAATTAAAAACAGGATATACTTTTGTCACCTAGTGCTACCCTAGCATGTGAGTATGACAGTGGGGCCAGTGGGGTTGGGTTGACCCAGTCAAAGGTTGACTGGTCAACATATGAATAGTATAAGTGGGTCACGTGTGTCATTGTCCTTTGTTTAATAAAATGGTAATTAACCAGGGTGGTCCCACATGTCATTTACACTATACCTAACCACTACTTAGCCTAACTACTAATTAGCTAACCTACCTAACCAGGATCGGCCTCATCCACACACATACGCACACACACAACGCGCTCACACACACACAACTACGCACACATCACGCACACACACACTGGCGCACACGGCCATGGCCGTGGCCAGCAGCAGCTGGCAACGGCGGGCAGCGGCGGCAACTAGTGGCAGCAGCAGTACGAGAGCAGCAGGGGCACCTAGCGGCAGCAGCAGTACGAAGAGCAGTAGCAAGAGCAGCGGCAAGAATAGCAGCACGCATCGGCAGTACGCAGCAGCAAGGACGCAGCAGCGGCACAAGCAGTAGCAGGCAACATCGACGAGCACGACGAAGGCGCGACCACGGGGAGGAGCAAGCGGGCGAGCGGGGGCGCGACCTCGCGCGCGAGTGGGGCGCGGCGAGGGAATGCCCCCTGGGCGGCCAGGACTCGGCGGGCGCGTCGAGCGATACGCCTGAAAACTTCAGGGCGGCAGTGACAGCGGCATACGGCGACGAACGGAAAGGAAAAAGGGAAATCGGCAGAGGAGCTCACTGTGTAGGCACACGAGGACCCGTCGATAGATTAGGAGCAGCAGCGTCGCCGGATTCAAGAAGATCGCCAGCAGCAGCCGTGGGGAGGATGAGGTCGATTCGGTCGATGCGGTGGCGTGGTGCTCGCGTTCTTGGCGCGGATGAAGCAGAGGACGCAGCCGGGCTCTGAACACGGTCCTAGGCCAAGGGGTGGTCGGTCTTGGCGAGGAAGACGCCGCCATGGCGACGGTGGCGGTGGTCTCCTCCAGATCGGCAAGTTGGGAAGAAGTGGGAGAGGCAAGAGGAGGGGAGGCGAGGAGGCCGAGGGGCTGCAGGGGATGGCGTCCTTATCTTCCCCCGGCGGGAATGGCGAGGTGGTCGGGGACGACCGACGGGCACGCCTCGGTCGGCTTTCCCTGTAGCGAGGTGGAAGGCGACCGAGTGGGGTTGGGCACAGTGGGGCGGCTGGGCCGATTGGACCGGCTTTGGTGGGTGCAGAGGCAAGCTGGGTCGTGGCCCAGTGGGGGTTTCTTTTTATTCCTTTTGGTTTTAGTCTTTTCCCTTTTCTTATTTTTCTTTTCTGTTTTCTTTTAGTTCCTACTTATTTTAGTTATATATATAATTTATAAAAGTAGTCCTTATTTAGACTAAATAATTATACTACTGCCACATAAGTTTGGGCAACTAGATAGAACAGTTTAGTAATTTATTAATTGTAAAAAGCATTTAATTAATTGTTTTGCTACTATCTTATTTACTTTAGGACAATCAAACACTTCCAAAGAGGTTGGTTTCTCCACCATAATTACATAAACATTATTCGGCTCACTCCGTACATTTTAGTTTTAATATTTGAAAACTTTTATTGTTTGCTTGATTTTGGATTTGAATTTGAATCGGTTTCGAACTAACGCGAGATTAGCAACAGTAACCGAGGTGACGTGGCATCGTTAACGCGGGATTACTGTAGCCTAATTATTCGGGCGTCACAATTACTGTGCTACTAATCACCTTACTGCAGATAATTAATCTCCAGGTGTGGTTGAATTGACAACTCAGCTGCTAATACTTTCAAATATGTTTTGGCTTCCCTTGTGTCGAATCTATAAATTTGGGTTGAATACTCTACCCTCAAAAATTGTTGCGATCCACTATACTTGTGGGTTATCAATAGACATCGGATCCCAGGATCTCCCTTCACATTGGGGTGTTAGATGCCGTTCACGCAACAAGGCACTTCGCTCTGGATGAGCGATTCACGTTGTTCCAGAGGAACACATAGTGTGGCACCTCACTGACCTGGACGAGCGCGGGCGGCAGCTCCGTGTCCCCATGGAATAACTTGCTTAATTTTAGCTCACTTTTTACTCTGAAGGCCTTGATCCAGCAACATTAAGGCAACTTAAATACACTCTATACATTTCTATCAATTTATGGCTAATATAAGTAATTATACAATCTAGAGTTTTTTGTTAAGATATTTGTCATGCACATGCATCCTAGGGCTCTTTACAAAGGTACTTAAGGATACTAAAATTGTTGCGAATGCGTCTAATGATAAGTATCAGTTCACTCATGTTATTGATCATTATTATATATTTTTAAGATTTAATGGAGATTTTGTTCAACCAAGCTTTTCCGTAAATAGATTTTTAAGGGGGGGATACAATTCAAATTGAGAACAATAATATTTTTGAAGATGTATGTGAGATTATATCAAATAACATTGTAAATTTAACAACGTTATTTGCTAATTATGATATATAATAAAAAATGTACTAATTAAGATCTTTTATTGATAGAATAGATCCTAAATAAGTAAAATAGTTTGGTATAAATAAACAAGTCGTATGTTCAAGTCATAAATGAAGAGTAGTTTTTATTACTCAAATTAAGAAATAAAAAGGCCAAAACAATGAGAAAAAAGTGTGGGTTAGGCACTTCAACAAAAGAAACGAGATGGGAAATAAAAGGGCCAAAACGACATGGGTTAGGCACAAGTAGGGCCCGAATCTTTACCATGCCTTGTAGGGGACGACGATGACGTCAAGGAGGTGGCCGGCACTGAGGAAGCCGACAACAACCACCGATCTCTTCCCGTCGGTGGGGTTGAGGAGTTCGCACTACTATAAAAAAGGTTGTTAGTGGCGCACCTATTTTTGCTACTAATGGCGCACTATAGGTGCGCCACTATTATCACGCCACTACTAATAAATAGTAATGGCGCACGCCTGGTGCGCCACTGTTAATCTACATAACGATGGCAAGATCGGTGATCTGCGCCATTACTATCCCAGACACTAATGGCGCAGCTAAAGTGCGCTATTACTAGGCCCAGAAGTGTGCCACTGCTGTTACTCCAAGGGGCCATTTGTACCTTGTGCTCTGGGTTACTAATGGCGCACTTTTAGATAATGCGCCACTGGTGTGTTTATTTCTGTGCGCCACTAAAGTGCAATATGGTGCGCCACTACTATGAATATTAGAAATTATTATTATTTTGCTTTTCTAATATTTGCACAGGTTACACAATACATTACAGCACAGAATATAAATAGCACAACATATAAACAACAGATTTATCGAATACAATAGAAGATTAGTCTTCGAATACAATTCATCATATTAGTCTCCGAATTCAAAATACCGAACAAAGTTAGAACATTACAAGTCTCGAGACCGCGAGTAGCGAGTTTGTCTTCACATTACAAGTCGATATCTAAACTACCATCACATAGAAGAGGGTTGCGGTCACGATGAGCATCATCGCGATGAAACTGATCTTCATCCGGTTCCTCCTCCGCTCCCTCCTCTCTCCCGTAGATAGCGCGTGTATCTAGCTTCCGCCTCCGCCCTAGTGGTGTACCCTTTATAACTGTTACCGCTGAAACGGTGAACCTGTCTCCGACACTCCTCCCAGTTGTCGTAGACTCCGGGAACCTCACCCTTGTACATGACATACGACGGCATCTCTATGCACTAGACAAACAAAACGTTAGCAGCAATTCACAGATAATATATAAGACATACGACAACATCTCTATGCACTAGACAAACAAAACGTTAGTAGCAATTCACAGATAATATATAAGCAATATATAAGTATGCAACAAAAGGATAGGAAGAGAAAAGCAACACATTAATAGCACGATTCATGGTCCTACTAATAAATTGCATTGATTACATATAAGTTGAACGACTGTCCAAACTAAAGAGACATACAAGTTCATTAAAGTTTAATTACAACATGAGCTAATCGATATTTCAGAACTACATAGCATCAGTACTTTCGATTCGACTCAGGGACCGGAGCGTGGATGAGGCCGCCGTCTATCGTGATGGTCATGAATGTGAGGTCATTGTCAACCTGCATTTGTAGCGTTGTTTCTATTTCACTGTTGGACGGTTGATATTTGAGGTAGAACTGCCCCGAGGTACGAAGGACATCTTGATAGATGATTTCCGTAAACTCCGACTGGATGCGAAAGAATTCTTGTCTGATGTCCATGTCCTGGATTGTCGACAAGTGTGCGACCCAATCTTTGAGATTATTTGGTAGCATAAGGTGATTATGGTCCCGTACGACCGCCCACATGTGATGGAGGGCATAGTAGGCATCCTTCTGACTGCCAGGCGGCTGCTTGACGCAGGGGAACATCGTTACGTGGGTGAACACGTGCTTGCCGTACCTACAAATTGGCCTCCTGAAGGTGCCTCCAGAGTTGGCGTAGCCGGGGAGAGCATCATCAAGAACTTTCTTGATATTTGTGTAGTCTTTCTTCGACTGACGGTCCGAGTTGAAATACGTGGCCATAGAATATTTCGGGCTTAAGAGGATGAGTGTGCAATGTGTGTCACTGCACAAAACACAGAATGTTAGAAAAAAACAACGATCGAAATCTAAGAAATCATATGTTACGGCGGTGAGGGATGACTTACTCGGAAAAGTAAGGCACGAGGAAGTTATCCTTATCTGGTTCGCGAATGGCGCTTCGAGGTATGAACTCGCGACTTGCGGTCCCAGCCACTGCGCAAGATCTTGGCACGCATGTAGAAGGGGTCGACTATCACGATGTCCGGGTCTTGTCTCTAATGATCCACATCTCCATCCGGCGAAAATAGCCGAATGAAGGTGTAGTGCAGCGGATGAAGGTTAAACATAGCGAAGATGTCATCAAACCGCAGGACGATCATACGCCCGATGGTGCTATCGACAAAGCCCTTGCCCACTAGCACCTTGGCCATGAAACCCGGGTATGCCACATCATTCCCGGGGAGACGCCACTTCTCCATAGAAAGAACACAGTCATGCAGACTCCGCATAGCACCAGTTGCAGCATTGAGCAGATTAGTCGGTAGCATCGGCCTACCTGCCACATGCACCCTCCTCGAGATATCCTTACGTATTGGTGGCCCGTCCTGAGCACGGATCGTACTCGGTGCCGGCTGGCTCGCACCCTTGTTATTTTTTCTTTCCGTCCCCTTCGCTTGCTGTTGTAATGGGATCGAGTTACGCTCAGAGACCACCTTCTTGAGTGTGTTGGGGCTGATAATATTTCGCACCTCGGCTATTTGAGTCTCGGTGAAGGCGGCAGCTGGAGGCATCTCCTGAGAACTGAATGCCAGACGACGCCTGTTGCAATTTGGTTTCTCCGTGGTACCAGCTAGATCGCGATCGTCCTTTGCGGGGTTGGGTTCTTGAGAAGGAGGCCCCAAGAATTCGTCACCGTACCCATGTTCGTTGAAGTACTTATCGACGTTGGAAAATGTACCGTTGTCGTCGTCCGGATCCTGTGCCATATGCATGTCCGGATTAGCTGACGGCGGTAGCGTTGCGGCGGTCTTGCCATGGTTTGGCGCCAGCACAACTGGCGGTGTTGTCTGTGGGGTGGTGTCCCCCGCCCCAAACGAATCTAGCTCTTCGGCTAAAGCAGGGGCTAGTTTAAGCAGGTGCTGAGGGTCATCACATCATCTTCGTCGGCCCCAGGGGGTCTACGGAGGTAACAAGTCATCGCAGCCCCGCAGCACCCGAACCAGTTGAACCCTATACACGATGGGTGGCATCGGATTACCGTGGAACATGTTGTTGCCCGGTTCAATGATTTTGGCCTTGGCTACATCAATCAACTCGCCGTCCACGAAGTGCAGGAGAGTGCATGGAACGTTGGCGGCGCCCTGCGAAAACATGTAGGGTGTCAGAGATGCCCAGTCAAAGGCAAGGAGATGAAGTCATCGGCCGAGGCTTAGTTACCGTGATGGCGTTGAGCTCGGCTAATGTCGAGGCACTGCCAACGATGGGCGTGCAAGTGATGGAGGGGTCGCTTGCTGCTGAGGTGCCGGCCGGCGTATTCTTCCCACACCCGGGTGCATATTAAGCTCCAATGCCGGCGCCCACGCCGGAGACACCAATGCCGCCTCCGCCGGAGACACCAATGCCGGCGTGCTACGTCTTGAGCTTGCGTTGGTTTTCCCCGAAGAGGAGAGGATGATGCAGCACAGTAGCGTAAGTATTTCTCTCAGTTTTTGAGAACCAAGGTATCAATCCAGTAGGAGGCGACGCGCAAGTCCCTCGTACCTGCACAAAACGATAGCTACTCGCAACCAACACGATTAGGGGTTGTCAATCCCTTCACGGTCACTTACGAGAGTGAGATCTGATAGAGATAATATTTTTGGTATTTTTGGTATAAAGATGCAAAGTAAAAAAGTAAAGGCAAAGCAAAACAAAGCAAGTATAAAAGTGATGGAGATTGATATGATGAGAATAGACCCGGGGGGCATAGGTTTCACTAGTGGCTTCGCTCAAGAGCATAATTATTCTACGGTGGGTGAACAAATTACTGTTGAGCAATTGACAGAATTGAGCATAGTTATGAGGTTATCTAGGTATGATCATGTACATAGGCATCACGTCCGAGACAAGTAGACCGAAACGATTCTGCATCTACTACTATTACTCCACTCATCGACCGCTATCCAGCATGCATCTAGAGTATTAAGTTAAAAACAGAGTAAAGCCTTAAGCAAGGTGACATGATGTAGAGGAATAAATTCATGCAATATGATAAATACCCCATCTTGTTATCCTCGATGGCAACAATACAATACGTGCCTTGCAACCCTTTCTGTCACTAGGTAAGGACACCGCAAGATTGAACCCAAAGCCATGCACTTCTCCCATTGCAAGAACTACCAATCTAGTTGGCCAAACCAAACGGATAATTCGAAGAGACTTGCAAAGAGAACTCAATCATACATAAAAGAATTCAGAGAAGATTCAAATATTATTCATAGATAAGCTGGATCATAAACCCACAATTCATCGATCTCAACAAACACACCGCAAAAAGAAGATTGCATCTAATAGATCTCCACGAGAGAGGGGAAGAACATTGTATTGCGATCCAAAAAGAGAGAAGAAGCCATCTAGCTACTAGCTATGGACCCGAAGGTCTCAAGTAAACTACTCACACTTCATCGGAGGGGCTATGGTGTTGATGTAGAAGCCCTCCGTGGTGGATGCCCCCTCCGGCGGAGCTCCGGAACATGCCCCAAGATGGGATCTCGTGGATACAGGAAGTTGCGGCGGTGGAATTAGGTTTTTGGCTCCTGTTCTGATCGTTTGGGGGTGCGTATGTATATATAGGAGGAAGGAGTACGTCGGTGGAGCTTCGAGGGGCCCACGAGGCAGGGGGTGCGCCCTCCACCCTCGTGACCGCCTCGTGGCTTTCTTGACGGAGGGTCCAAGTCTCCTGGGTCTTATCTGATGAGAAAATCACGTTCCCGAAGGTTTCATTCCGTTTGGACTCCGTTTGATATTCTATTTCTTCGAAACACTCAAATAGGCAAAAAAAAAACAGCAATTCTGGGCTGGGCCTCCGGTTAATAGGTTAGTCCCAAAAATAATATAAAAGTGGAAAATAAAGCCCATTATAGTCCAAAACAATAGATAAAGTAGCATGGAGCAGTCAAAAATTATAGATACGTTGGAGACGTATCACGGCATGTTGCGCGAGTTGCTGCCCGTGAAGCTGGGAATCGAGGGCGGCTCCTGTTGGCCGCCCGCAATCCACCCTGCAGCCCCTCAAGCAAGGAAGGCATAATGGCGGTGATCGTCGCTCCTAGTTGGTCTCACACTTGCTCTTGGACTATCTCCGGAATCCGCGCCACTTGTGCCTTGAGTTCTTTAACCTCGCGCTCCTGGCTTTCCGAGCTGGTCTTTCTCTCCTTTCGCCCAACCTTATAGTATTCCGACCATTTCGTGGACAAGGCTTTGCCGGCCACACGACTAGCTGACGACGGCTTACTAAACTTATCCTTGTGTTTCATTACGTTCAACGCCCTATTTAAAGTGGTGTCCCAAGGGGCAGACGGGGAGCTCTAAGACCCCGCACTACTGCTTTCAGTTTCCTATGGAAGGAACATGAACCATTTAGAAATTTGGCTTCATTAATTAGAATGCAACCATATGAAGCTAATTACGCGGGGGTGTATTCCTTACCAGAACAAGCTCAAGCGCCTTCACCTTCGGATCCGTGGTAAGCTCCTTTGTTACCGGGTCCACCTTGTACCGGGCCCTGACATAGTTCCTGGTCTTCTTTTCATGGTATTTATCGAAGAGGGCGGTAGGCCTTGCTCGGCACGCTCCGCGTCCTCCTTGTCCCATTTAGGTTCCGCCACTCTATAACCGCCGGGACCGAGTTGTGGACCCCTAAGTTCAAGTCCCTCATATCTTTCCCCCACTGACTTGATTCCGCGGATGCGTTGCTCTCACACTTGATCTTGAACTCCAGGTAGTCAGCTTCGTTGATCGAAGGATTTGTCTCCTTGCTCTTCTCATAACTATCACCACTTAGAATCCTTCTCTTCACCGCGGCTCTCCAAGTAGCCAGGGCCGTGCTCATCTTCGTGAGGGCAGCACTGTTCACTTTATTCCCTGAGAGGTGTGTGTTTGCGAAGTCACCGGGGAACTTGTATCGTTCGTGCAGCTTCGTGAAGAGGAGGTTGCGCAAATTCCCTCGGTCACGATGCCTAAGGTTCTTGGTGTTGATCGACACGGTGCTTCGGAGAATGCACCCGAGTTGTCCCGCGTACCCACTAACTAATTCTTTGGGCGTCGTTGGATGCCCACTGGAGGACACTTTAGTAAATTCCTCCTTGACGATGTCGAGCACGTTCGGGTGTCGGTCCTTCCGTTGCCTCTTCGGTTGGCTGCCATCTGTGCGTTCGCTGCCATCATCAGTGGTGGCATCCCCGGCGGCATCATCAGTGGTGGCATCCTCCGTTCCAAAATAGATGACTCAACTTTGTACTAACTTTATTCTCTGGATTTCTCTGGATTTTTTTGCCATGAACGGAGGGAGTATTTCTCTGGATTTTTTTGCCATGATTTGTTCAAATTCGAGCCGTGCAATTTGAAAACCCCCGTGTACCCATATAACCCATATCCAATCCAAGCCACCCAAACACCCAAATCGTGCGGCGGAGGGAAGCCCACCGCCGCCACCATCGTCATCATCGCCATCGGCAACCGACGGATAAATATAAACGATGCTCCTCCGCATCGGCCTCGCCGTCGGCTCCACGCTCCCCCGCCTCCCCCCGATCCCGCCGCTCCGGCCCCACTCCTGCCGCCTCCTCTCCCGCCGCCGCGCCCTCCTCCTCCTCCCCCTCTCCTCCCTGCGCCCCTCCGCCTCGGCCGTCTCCTCCTCCGCCGCGATGGCCGCACCAACGCCGGCGCCGCCGGTGGCCAGGAAGGTGCCGCGGAAGCTCGCGGAGCACGGGGACGTGCGCGTCGACGACTACTACTGGCTCCGCGACGACGCGCGCGCCGACCCCGACGTCCTCGCCCACCTCCGCGCCGAGAACGACTACACCGCCGCCCTCATGTCCGGTGAGACAAGCAGCCTCCTCGTCCTCTCCCTCCCCCCTACGATAGATAGATGCCACGCTTGCTTGCCACTCGGTGGTTTTGCTTCCATCTGTGTGCAGCCTTACTCCTACGATATCGTTGCTTCATGCTACTAGGGGATCTGAGTGAGCAGATCTTTAGTAGATATGTAGTGTGGCTAGCTTCACCTAGATTGATTACCTGGTAATATGCCATGACACTAGAATTGCGGCGATTAGTAGATCAAGCAGCACTGCTAGTGTCGGATCAGCGAAAATTTACCTGATTATCAGTCCATCCAGCTTCACTGCTAGTGGAATTCCTCCGCTAATGCCACGCCGCTGGTTGTAATGTTATCGGACCACAATGCATAGTATGTGCCTGCTCGTGCGGATCCATGCTGAATGTAGATAAAGAATTAGAGCTGTATTTCGGACCAGACCATCTGTTGAAGTATTTATATCTGCCATTTTATTTCCTCTAGATACCAAGCAACTCGAGGACGAAATATTCGCTGAGATCCGAGGGAGGATCAAGGAGGACGATATAGATGCGCCTCTGCGCAAGGGGCAGTATTACTACTACAAAAGAACGTTGACCGGCAAAGAGTATGCGCAACGCTGCAGGCGCCTTGTGCCGACCGATGACCCTATTACAGTCCACGATGAGATGCCCACAGGCCCTGATGCGCCTGCTGAGCATATTATTCTGGATGAGAATTTAAAGGCTGAGGGCCATGACTACTACAGCATCGGGGCTTTCAAGGTATAATTGTGGAACCTGCCCTCTTCTCCATGTTTGTATGTTTGTATGTTTGTTTGTTAATTAATGTCCCACTTGGATGCTTCACATTTCAGGTCAGTCCCAGTGGCAAGCTAGTTGCCTACGCAGAAGACACTAAGGGTGATGAAATCTACACTGTTTTTGTCATTGACGCAGAGAGTGGACAGTATGTTGGGCAACCACTGAAAGCAATTACTTCTGACATTGAGTGGGCTGGTGATGACAACCTTGTTTACGTAACAATGGACAACATTCTTCGACCAGATAAAGTATGTCAACTCTTCTTCTTTCTCCTACATGAAATTTATCCTGATCTATGCTAGTAACCTGCATACACACTAGACAAAAGAACAGAATAATGATGTTGTGATTCACGTAATGCGATTGCTCTATTGGTCATTGGTTGCAATGTTGTGCATGGTGTTGTTCTTTTAATGTTGCTTTCCTGTTAAGGGAAAAGGTTACTTGAATTCCTCATATGCCAGTTCAAAAAAAAGTATTCAGTTATTCTTTGGCCCATTTATGTTTTATAATTTGATATTACAGTACCAGGTTTTGTGTTTATCAGTGTTTGTAATAGTTTATTGAGTCTTTACCTTTTATGGGCTTTTGCAGGTATGGTTACACAAGTTAGGATCTGATCAATCGGATGATACGTGCCTGTATCATGAAAAGGATGACACATTTTCACTTGGTCTTCATGCTTCTGAAAGCAAACAGTATTTATTTGTTGGATCTGGAAGCAAAAATACAAGCTTTATATTTTATCTAGACATACCCAATCAGAGCAAGGAGCTCGCAGTTTTGACACCTCGTATAGATGGCATCGATACAACAGCAAGTCACCGTGGAAACCATTTCTATATTACAAGGAGAAGTGAAGAATTCTACAACTCTGAACTAGTTGCTTGCCCGTTGAATAATGTAGCTGAGACCACTGTCTTGCTACCACATAGAGAAAGGTAATAAACTTCACTGTACTTATTTATGTTTGGAAGGTCGGTCAGTCTTGTGGTTGATGGATCATATGGTGATAGAAAGTACACAACTGTTTTTTCAAACACCATCCTATAATAGGATAGTAATAATGTATTATCCGCATAAAATTGACAACTGCTCGCACTTATCAGTTTAGTTGTTCGTTGCAAATTTAATTGACCGTGACTTGATCTTCTTATCAATGGATGCACTATGTGTTAGCACTATTGTTTGAAAACTTGAAACTCCTTGCAGTGTGAAAATTCAGGATATACAACTCTTTGAGAATCACATTGCTGTATATGAGCGTGAGAATGGTCTACCAAAAGCAACTGTCTATCGCTTACCAGCCACTGGAGAGGCAGTTGGGCAACTTCAGGGAGGAAGGGCAATTGATTTTGTTGATCCAGCATATGCAGTGGAACCTGAGCCATCACAGTTCAATTCAAATGTTGTTCGCTTTTATTATAGCTCAATGAGGACGCCACCCTCTATCTTTGACTATGACATGGATACAGGGGTGTCGGTATTGAAGAAAATTGACACCGTAAGTTATCACCTGCACCATTTAGGTTTGATGTACCTATGTTTAACACTATCAGACTGTACCAGTGCTATGGGAACAAACCGTGCGCCTGGTTTAGGACCCTCCCTTCTTACCTGGCAACCAAGCACAATGAATATCAGAATTTCCACAGTAGGAAATCATTTGATCTTCTTGTTTGATTCTTACTCTCCTTAATTTGCTAGATTATTCTGACGGTATGGTTCAACATTCGAACAGAAGAACTTTGCACTTTCTTTGTTTTATACAAGCTTAATACTCTGTCTGATTCCACATGTGTCATTTTTACCGTACATAAACAACAATGACATGTAGAAGGAATGTGAAATAATCGTAAGAGACACCAATTAATCAGTGATTTGATTTTTTTTAATTCATGATGCAAGCATTGTCCTCTTGTGCTCCTGTAAATGGTCTAGGTCAATCTACATTTTGGTGTCTGCTTCATTCTAACAAATGTGTTAATTTATTCACCAATTTCAGTAGAAAGAACTCTTATGAACCCATGTTGATTTGAGCTTCTGATTTTCTCAGGTTTTAGGTGGATTTGATGTGTCAAACTATGTAACAGAGAGAAAGTGGGCTGCTGCTTCTGATGGAACTCAGATCCCCATGTCCGTTCTTTACAGAAAAGATATGGTGAAGCTTGATGGCTCAGACCCCATGCTGCTATATGGATATGGCTCGTATGAGGTATGGACTCTATAATGTTATTATCTTCTGTAAATAGCAAGTTTCTACAATCTTGTAAAGTGTCATATAGATCATGCAAACATATTTGGTTTGTCTTGAAAATTAAGGGGGCACATGCAAGAAAATTGAAATGCAAATTTGCGTATTGAAAAATAAGGTGACACATCCTTGAAAAGAGTGCCTAAACAGGGACAAAATTTGCCTCTCTGATAGTACTGGTTTCGGTCATTGTTTGTTTGGTAAAGTCTGCTGAGCAACTGTAAAAACATGTTTCCTTTTAACCCATGTAAAAATTGCCATATAACTGAGACTATCAACACATTTCAGCATTTAGCAATTAGTGTGTTGTGCTGCTGCTAACCATGCTCACTGCTTACACATTCCTTGTGGCAACAGATCTGCATAGATCCGACTTTCAGGGGATCTAGGTTCTCTCTGGTGGACAGGGGTTTTATATACGTGATAGCTCATATCCGTGGAGGTGGTGAAATGGGCCGGAATTGGTATGAAGATGGGAAGCTGCTGAAGAAGAAAAACACTTTCACTGATTTCATTGCCTGTGCTGAGCACTTGATAGAAAACAAGTATTGTACGAAAGAAAAGCTTTGCATCAACGGAAGAAGTGCAGGTGGCCTGTTGATGGGTGCTGTCCTAAATATGAGGCCCGACTTATTCAAGGCAGCTGTTGCTGGGGTCCCTTTCGTTGATGTTCTCACAACTATGCTTGACCCAACTATCCCATTGACTACAGCTGAATGGGAGGTATTAATCTCCTATATTTAATTTAATTTTGTTTTCACGGTTCACTGTCATATTGTCACTTTATACGCTTGCTACAGTTAGACATAGGTTAGCTTGGCCTTTGATCCAAACCAGGCTTAGGCCAATATTGCTTGACGGGCATGTCTAAGACTAGGAAATGATTGTTGTATTATAATATATATGTCATCAAATTTCTTTTTACATAGTTTGAATGTATCTAGTTTTTATGCCATTTATGTCATTGTGATAGAAAAAAGGAAGTGAATAATTTTCCCTGTATGTAATATGTGCATGCCCATTGGCCATGCATGTGCTTTAGTCTTGTTATGTATTTATTCTAGGTAACAACTTTCAGTGCATTTTGCACCTGCTGTTTTGTTTCTGCTCTCACCAACACATCCTTTTTGCCCTTGGTTCAGGAGTGGGGTGATCCAAGGAAAGAAGAATACTACTATTACATGAAATCTTATTCTCCGGTCGATAACGTAAGTGCTCATCTTTATTTTGTGATATATGTGTTTTCTTGCCCCACATCGCATGCTATCGAGGCTGGCTGCACAAATGTATTTACCTGAGATGTCTGTCCATCTGCTGCAGGTGAAAGCACAAGACTATCCCCACATTCTCGTCACCGCCGGCTTAAATGGTATATATGGCCCTTGGATTCCTAGTTTCTGTTGGCTAGCGTCAGCTGTTATCACCAGATTATACTCACAGCTAACTACTCCGTGACAAACAGATCCTCGCGTGATGTACTCGGAGCCTGCTAAGTTCGTGGCGAAGCTGAGGGAGCTAAAGACAGACGACAACCTGCTGCTGTTCAAGTGCGAGCTCGGCGCCGGGCACTTCTCCAAGTCGGGGAGGTAAATAAATAGCAAAGGAGACATTACTTCTTTGCGCTTGATTTCTTCTTTCTTGACACGGCATGCTGTTATTAGTGCCAAAAACGAACAAATAAAATTTTGCTTTTTCCGGCCTAACTGCTGTTGTTTTAACTTGCAGGTTTGAGAAGTTGCGAGAAGACGCCTTCACTTACGCATTCATCCTCAAGGCGCTGGGCATGACTCCTCCAACAACGGCTTCTTCGCTGTGACGTGCGCGCATATTCGTCGTCGCCGTCAGTAATTGCATGGATTTAATTTTTTAGACACTTTTTCTGATTTGCCCAAGAAGGTGGGTAAGAAAGGAAGCCATATGAATTAGTTGTGGCCTGTGAGGGAGTGGACTAGCAACTGAATCTGTGACACTGTGATTTGGCAAGAATGGGAGGATCGATTCTTTGTTTCGGTATCGTGGTTTGGTCTGATGATGATAAGGAAGTGCAATCTGTTTTTGACTTGTGCGTTAGACGTGCGCTGAAGCACAAGATAGGAAGTGTGATCCTTGTTTTGCTATCATGGTTTGGTTTGATGATGGGAAATCGAACTCCTGATTCATTAATCTGGCATCTAGTCCACCTAGGTTACTCATTAATTGCCTTTTATCTAAACTTTCTGCCTAATTGACGGGCCTGATTTGCCTTACCTGACTGTAGAAAATTCATCATGACATGACTTGAAGTCTTGAACTGAAGGCACAACAATTAACTTCATATTCAGTAAACTGCATTTGGTATACACATTGTCAGACACAACTGTTGTGCTTTGGGACATCCTGATTCCCGAGGTAAGTTCTCCTCAAAGCTACAAAATGTTGCATGCTGCGAGTTCCAGGAATGAATTACTAAAAATGAGATGAGCAATGCACAGCCATAACATCCCAAAATTAAAAGGGACTTGGTGCAAAGAAGAAGGATTGCACATGATGCAGGTTAAGAATAGTGATTTCTTTCACTAGAGAGCTTGGTTATATATTCTTGCTACCTTTACAAGTATAGAATTGTCAGTCAAAAATGTCATACCTTGGACAAATCCATCCCAAATCCACAGCATGGGTATGTATAATTACCAGTTTATTTGGCAAGCTATGAGCTCCCAGGAATAAAAGCAAAAAATTAAAGTGAGCAACAGACACCCATAACAGCCAACAGTTAAGGTGGACTTGGTGCAAATAAGGAGGCTATGCAGGATGACAATTATAATTCCTTTCATCAGTGAGCTTGGTTAAATCTATTCAGCGAAAGAACAAAACTTTGACCAACATAAGGGGCATCTATATATCTGCTAGTCGAGTTCTTCGCCTCGTGTTACTCACAGACGAAGGGAAATCAGAAAGGTAGAGTACAACAGGTAGAGCAAAATTTACAAGAGCAGCAGCTCCAAGCCTCTGTATCATCTTGCTCAATGACATCCTGTGGTGCTTGCACTAGATCCCTAGCTTTAGGAAAATCGTTGCAATTGATTTATGATCGCCGCCATCTCCTCTCGCTCGTTTTTCTTCTTTTCTTGTCCCTTTGGACAGTCTCACCATGACGCCTGCATCATACACAAACACGCCATAACTGCATAGTAAGGAACCTCGAAAAGAGAAGCAAAGTTCTGAAAACACAGAGCAAGTTTCATTCAGCACAAGATGTAACCGTGCATAATCGATCAGTATATGGGCTAAATTTAACTAAACTTCTTCGGCAAAACGGATCAGATACTCTCAAAATGACTTACCCATCATGCGTCTGCTTTCGTTTCCTCTTGACACTGCTTGGCTTTATTTCTTGATCTTTGCTGCGCCGCCTGAACACCTCAGAATCACTACTGCTACTACCGATGCTAGCATCCGTAACAGGATCCCTTGATAGCGCAAGTCTGTCAAGAAGGGTTGCATCGAGTGAGGTTTCTTCTCTTAGCCGCTGTTTGAAATCTTCGAGCAAAACAACACCTGGAAAGCAGAGCACAAGCATGAGCAAGTTGTTGCTCAGCAAAGAGATTGATTGCTTGCAGCATACATGCAAGTGAATTTTAGACAATGAGCAAACAGCTACATCTTTCATCATACACTCGAAGATGAAGTAAGAAGTAAAATCGTATTTTTTATGAGCAGCCAGCCTAAAGACCGAGTAGCTGTCAATTTGGTCATGAGGCAGGGCACCTGGGTGCATAAATATTTGGTTAAGCTGCATTGTCTGAAGACCATTATATATTGCAACTCTGAATCAGGAAAAATGTCCTATGCAATGAATTCATACTTGTGCTCAAAATCTGTCCCTTTGCGCACAAATTCAGAGCACTGTGAATAACAGAACCGGCTGAATGCCCTATGATGACATGGGAACTACAGTAACTAACTAAATTAGCGCATTCTACGAGCACACCAATAGCATCATTTTTCTCTAATTGCTGCTGTTGTTGTTGCGGTGGAGAGGGAGGTGCGGCGG
Source organism: Aegilops speltoides (assembly GCA_021437245.1). Taxonomy (NCBI): domain Eukaryota; kingdom Viridiplantae; phylum Streptophyta; class Magnoliopsida; order Poales; family Poaceae; genus Aegilops; species Aegilops speltoides. The sequence continues at coordinate 595,957,202 of CM038147.1, forward strand.
AGCAATAGAAGCAGAGAGAGTAGTACCGAGGGCACGCAGGGTGCGTAGATCGAAGGCGTCGGCGAGGTCGGGGCGGCCTGCCGTCTCCGCCCGCTTCACGGCCAGCATCTTCAGGCTGATGAGCAAATCCTGCACCACCACCACCACCGCGGTACCATTAAAACCTGCCGTGAGGGCGAGAAATTAAGAGCTGGGAAAGGGGCCGCGTCACCGACGAGCTCGGACTCGGAGAGGGCTGCGAGCCAGCGCGACTCCTCCTCGGTGCTGGCGCTGCTCTCTGCGGCCGGAGGAGGAGGAGGTGGGGTGTCGCCGGCGGCGGGAGGCGCCATGAGAGGAGGAAGAGGGGAAGAAGACGATGTGGGAGCGAGGAGGCTTGCTTGTGGGTCTTCTTCGCTGGTTCTTCGTGGGCCTTGGTGGGCTAACAGGCCCCAGCTTGATTGGTGCGAGGTGTTTTTTATTTACCTTCTTCTTCGTTTTTTTCTGGAGATGGATATTTCCAAAACTATTAAAATATATGTTGGACAATTTTTTGGTATGTGTTACATTAAAAAGGTCAGTATACAAATTTTAAAAAATTTCACCGTATATTAAGAAAATGCTTAGCGTGTATGAAAAAAAAATCATAGTATAACTAAGAAAGGTTCATCATATATTAAAAAAGGTTCAATGTATATAACAGAAATGTTCATCGTATATTACAAAAAAAATCAGTGTGAATTTAAAAAAAATCACTGTATAGTACAAATTACAATGTGTATTTGAAGGAAATTTTTCATCATATATTGAAAAACAATTCAACATATATTGCGAAACTTATATGAAATTTAAAAATGTGCAAAAATAATAAAAAACAAAAGAAAGACCAAGGTATGAAAAAAAATCAGACAAAAAACTACATCCTCAGACAAAAATGAAAATAAACACTCAAGATATAAAAACAGCAAAAAGGCCGGCACATCTGGAGCCTGGCTTCAGCAAAGCCTTGACTATATGCGCCCATGAGCGGCATATAGGATTGGCCGTTTGCTTGTGTCAGTCTTCACTGGGTGCTCGTGGGAATTGGTGGGCTAACACGCCTAGTCGCTCGCGAGACTACAAGGCCCAGGAAGATGTCAAATTATGTGGTTCATGTTAAGGAGAGACCAATAAAGACCCGTGTTACCGAGGAAATTAACATGTGACTAGTGGAGGGGCGATTAGGGATGGATCACCCATGGCGGCGAGCTTGAATCTCACAATGAGGGATGGGAGGAGTGAGGGTTGTAGGGCAATGGATGCTTGATGGGTATGCGCGCCCCTCTCCTTGACCTTGATGACCTAAAGCGTCGGTGGCGCATGCTCGTGTCAAGGACTAAGAGAAGCAAAGTGATGATCCGGCCGAGGTGTGCCAAGGGTTAATCCTTTCGAAATCGGTCGATTCATCTCTTCTGGAGTAAAATTTGACGCCATTGTAGTTGCTGGTCTATTGATAGAAGCAATTTGCTTAGATGTTCCAGCTGGTCCATTGATATTTAGGTATCAGCGTACCATTGCGCAGATGGCTATGCTGAAAGTTCCAAAACACCGGAATATTATTCCACCCATGTTTGTTAACCAGTCCTTGTGTGAGATCGATCACTTAATACGTACATACGTAGACATAAGGAGGAAGCATTTGATTCTTTAATTTAGTCTGTATAAGAGGCTGCCCCAATTATATGGCAGAAGGCTAGGGAAAAGACTATACACACCGACCATGACCTTGTGTTTGTCATAAGATATTAGGGCTGGCCCGCAGGTGCACACGACACTAAGTTATACTTTTTTTCTTATTGCACATTTGTTTTGGTGAAACGATGATATAGGAGCATGAAACTCACCGGATAGCATGCGTCCAAGACCTCGTGTTCGTAACAAGACATCACGGTCGGCTATAGCTTGATTAAGCGTGTGAGGTCTAGCTACAGCGAGCATAAATGATTTCCTTGTTTGAAAAATGTTCAAACTAACAAGTCTGACGTTTCATACAGTAAAGAACTCTCCTGGCATGTGAAGATGGAGAACACGCACCGAATGACATAGGTGCCGTGGTTGGTTGTGTGTACGTACATTCATCATTAATTCTTTTAGAAAATAGCACAGAGAGCGTTAAGCTATCATTTTGTCATATTGATAATAAAAAATGACGATCAGTGAAGACACGGAGGACTTGCTCGTCTGGCATGTGCGCCCAAAGTCTTTGTTTGAAAATGTCCATCTTGTAGTTTCATAGGTAACCAGTCTTGAGCAATTTCCTTCAAGGCTGCTATCCCTTGTTATTACGAAACTATTTTCTTATCGAAAGAAGGGCCACCCCTCCGACTTTCATTCATTAATGAAAATCATCGGGTTTAGAACAAATGACTAACGCTAAACCTACTGTAGAGATAACCATAACCATGACTGGGTCACAGATCGACCACATCCAATGCTACGTAATATATTAGACAACCGCAAAAGCCATCTAGGTTCAAAGGTTCATCAGAGCCTGCCGAAACACATATCTAGACTACCAACATAACTGGGGGCCAAACACAGAAAGAAAAAGGAAGAAGTTGTTGAGTATATTGATTATTACGAAAAAGGAGATAGACTAGGATTTGTTCCTGCCTTGTCTTGTACTTCAAGTTGGTCATTGTACCGGGATTTTTTGGATAATCAGCTCCGATGTTGCAAACATCCAAATCTGAACCTTGTCGCTCTTCTTTCCTCGTGGGCAGGAAGCACACCAGTGACGTGCGTTGCGTGATTCCACTGTGTTTTTTTTGCACTTGACTGGGTTGACAGTTGACCAGAAGATAACTTCGATTAGCCCAGCCAGCAGGCGGGCGGCGTGCTTATCTTGTGTGACAACACTACAGAGCGAGTAGCTCTTCTAGTCGGGCAGCTGTGTGACAACACTCCTGAGAAAGCGACACTTTTGTGTAACATGCTATGGTCTCAACGCCCTTATGAAGTAGTGATGAGTTTCACGCGCTCTAAGCCCGGCCCGCACACAATTAGGAGGATTGGCCGCTATTTGAGCGGTATCACCCACCCTACCCTACTACCTATAGGGGGTCGTCTGTACTATAGCCGCCCCAAAAGGAACTGCAGTAATCTTGAATAGGAATCCTACAGCGATAAAAAGAATCCACATAAAAATACCAATAGATCGAGCACCAGTGATTTCGTATCCGGTCAAAATCTTGGCTAATTGATCGAAGTGGGTAGCTCCAGTAAACCCATAGATCATGGAACACATAGGGTGGGTAGGTGAAAGCACAAGTGCTCCCTGGGTGATTTTGATAATTAATGTCAACATATCTTTTGTTGGACTAATACTTTTATCTAGTGTATTTCAGATAAGTCCAACAATGGAGTGGCATGGGCAAGAAAATGTGGAACCCCTTCAAGTTGCTAAGGACAAAGGATTGGCTCAAGCTCAAATCTCATGACTCTACATTTTCTATTTCAGTGATCACATTGAGTCCATAGGAAAGCCAATACTATTAAAAGGGGATGAGGTGTTGCTTAATGGCTTGCTTGCTCAAAGTGCTTAGTGATATGCTCCAAAGCCCTCAACCACTTTCTCACATTCATATTTGTCCCAAACCAAAAGTCAAACTCGGCCCCACCAATTTGATCCATCCGGCGCCACCGAGTTCATTTGACATAGCCACTGACATAAAACCTAATCAATTCGGTCACACTGATGGGATCTCGGTCTCACCGAGATGGGCTTGCAATCTCTCTGTTGTCCATTGCAATAATTTCGGTCTCACCAAAATTATGCAATCGGTCCCACCGAGTTTGCCTGACCAACTCTCTGTTTTGCTTATTACCAAATCGGTCCCACCGAGTTTGTGTAATCGGCCAAACCGAGATGAGGTTTTACCCTAACCCTTGCACATTGGTCCCACCGAGTTGATCATATCGGTCCCACCGAAATGCCTAACGGTCACATTATGAACTAAATCGGCCCGACCGAGTTTTATGATTCGGTCCCACCGAGTTTGGTAAATTGTGTGTAGCGGTTATATTTTGTGTGGAGGCTATATATACCCCTCCACCCTCTCCTCATTCGGGGGGAAAGCCATCAGAATATGCCTACACTTCCAGCATTCATTTTCTAAGAGAGAACCACCTACTCATGTGTTGAGACCAAGATATTCCAATCCAACCATATGAATCTTGATCTCTAGCCTTCCCCAAGTTGCTTTCCACTCAAATCTTCTTTCCACCAAATCCAATCCTATGAGAGAGAGTTGAGTGTTGGGGAGACTACCATTTGACAATAACAGTCTGATTGTCAAAGTTTACAAGGACAGCTACAACCGGCTTCTCAAACAATGTCATGTCCATCAAAAGATCTCGAAACCATTCTGCTTCGACACCAAATGTGTCCAATGCTATTAATTTTGCTTCCATCGTCGATCCCGTTAGGATCATTTGCTTGCAAGGTTTCTAGGAAACAACACCACCTCCAAAAGTAAACATATACCCAATGGTGGCCTTCATCTCATAAAGATGAGAGATCCAACTTTCGTCACTATACCATTCAAGTACCGATGGGTATCAGGTATAGTGAAGTCCATAGTTCATAGTATCTTTCAGATTGCACATAATACTTTCATTAGTTTGCCAATGTACATCACCCGGATTGGAAACAAACCGTATTAGTTTGCTCACTGCAGATGCGATGTTAGGCCTCATTGCGCTAGCTAGATACATGAGTGAACCAATAATTTGAGAGTTTCTCAATTGATCTTTAGTTGTGCCTTGGAACTTTTGAATCAACACACTAGGATCATATGGTGTTTGAGATGGTTTCCAACCCGAATACCCAAAATGACTCAAAACCTTCTCAACATAATGGGATTGCAGAAGCGTAACCCTATCTCCATCATCTCTTAGTAGCTTGATGTTCAAGATAAAATCAGCCATCCCAAGGTCCCTCATCTCAAAGATCTGAGATAAAAATGACTTGACCTCCTCAATTACTTTGAGGTTAGTTCCAAATATCAGTATGTCATCAACATACACGCACAATAGAACTCCTTCGCCCCCACCGTGGCGATAGTATACACATTTGTCAGCTTCATTAACAACAAAGCCAACAAATGTCAGAGTTGTATTAAACTTCTCATGTCATTGCTTAGGTGCTTGTCTCAAGCCATATAAAGATTTCAGCAACCTACTCACCTTTCCTTCTTGACCATCTATTAAAAAAACAGCACGGAGGGAGTTAGGCTATCGTTTTCTCATATGGCTAATTAAAAAGGACACTCTGCGAAGATGGGGAAGACTTGCTCGTCTTGCATGTGCGGCCAAAGTCTTTGTGTCAAAATGTCCATCTTGTAGTTTCTTAGGTCATTAGTCTTGAGCAGTTTCCTTGAGGCAGCCATCCCTCATTATTATAGAACATGTTACACACCGGGTTCAAATCGTCCCTTCTAAAGTGATTTCCAGTAGACGACTATACTTGGTGAGCTACTAGTCAGTTGTCAGTTTGTACAGGTTTATAAATCCGGTTCAAATAGCCCTGGCATACTTGCTGGATGTTGGGTACCTGCTTTGCCTTTTTTGCTGATAGTCTTGTTGCTTGTTGTTTCTTAGGACACTTTTGCCGATATAGTGTTAACAGGTTCTCTCCCCATAGGAGTGTTTCAATAGCGAGCTCACCCCGCTCTTCTCCATCTCCCTATTGCTTCGTTATTATGTATAACAGACTATAACATTTTTGTTTAGTAACTAATGGAAAGGGGGTTTAAGGAAACAATTGATAGTAGATTATGCTAAATAGTATCCCAAAACTAGCTAGGATATATTAGCCCACAGCTTGTGTAAGGAACCGTATGTACACTAATATATTCTAGTTGGCCAATTATCAAGATGAACCCGCTTGAAGTACTATATCATTGTCTAGTCGGATTATGTTCTAAACCAAATGGCACATTCACAACATGCATGTGGCTTGAACTCTAGCAGAACCGGCCCAGATCTTATTTCGGTAAGTAATTTACAGGTGAAAGAAAGCAAACTCTCATAATTCTGCATTGGGTGCTCGGCACTAGACATTCATGTGCATGATCGCGCATCTATTGCTCTATAATCGATCATTCATCATAAATGATGTAATCTTAATTTGGTAGCTTGAATAAGTTCACTTATATCTATCGTTGCTATTAGAATGGATGAAATATTGTGCTAGAATAGCAAAGATATAGGTTTGTCAGAAATTGTAAGATCACCATCACAATTTTCTTGAGGAACCTTCCTCAAGGTCATGGCACTCTTGCGATTCTTATAGATAGAATACAATCACCGTCACAATCCAACATGCCACTCCATCCGTTCTTAAAAGGAAGCCATATAACTTTTGTCTCAAGTCAAATGTTGTAAAGTTCGGCCAAGTTTCTAGGAAAAGTTATCAACAACTATAATATCAAATAAGTATGTTAAATCCATAATAAAAAGTAGTTTTATATTATGCCTAGTTAGTATTCTAATTGTTAGTACTTTTTCCTACAAACTTAATCAAACATGGGACTGTTGGACTTGAGACGAAAGTTATATGCTTCCTTTTGAGAACAGAGGGAGTAGCTAGCTAGCTTTGCGAACATATGATTACCAAATAGGTACACCCAGAAGGTTGAGAAAGTCATACTGAGAAACAATAGTTAAAATATAGTTGCACTGGATCAAATAGTTGCTCGGGGAGATAAGAGAAACAATGACTTGTAAGATTAGTCATGGAAAATATATATTAGTTCCATTCTAGCCAGGCATTGGCTAAACATCTTCAATACTTATTCCGTTGGTTGTCTTGTATATCCTTGTCGTATATTCATCACCGTGAGATGACCACTAACTACGAATCGGTCGATATATATAGATTGAGTTGGAAGATAAGATTGTTGTATGTGATGGTCCACTAATCCCAACCATATGATATGCTCCTCACCACATTTGACTAGAAGATCAAATGACTTGAGTCGTTGTGATATATATAGATGTGTGCCACGGCATATAGGACAACTAAATTAGTTGAGACTCAATCAGTATTATTATATACACAAATGGCTCTAAGCGTGCATGTGAGGCCGTTTGTCAGGATAAATTAACGAAGAAATGATATGTTTCTTGTCTTGATATAGGAGAGGAATCTTGTTTGTAGCTCCCTTCACCATTGTGACTGATAATATCCTCTGGCATTGATTGGACAACGCATATAGTTGAAGCAAACGAAAAAGTTGGGCTGCATGTCATCGAAAGACCAAGCGCCAACATGGGATACACAAAGAACCAACTAAACATTTGAGGCAAACACTAGTGAGATAGATTAAGCAGTTCCCTTAATTTTTGCTAAGAAAGCAAATATTGTCAGACTTCTCTAGTCTTATTTACATCATACGACCAACGAAAAACGGTTCGCCCCGCGTTGTCCTGCCTAGCGCGACACAGACACGTCTTTAACCCTAGTGAGGCCGATGCAAGAAGCTTGCATGGCCGGACGCTGCGGCGGGGCACTCTCTCATGTCGGTGTTGCGTCTCGTTGGGCGGTAGGGCTTGGTGACTGGTTGGTAGGCTCTCAGTAACAGCTGGAGTGATGTGAGTAACGACTCGACGGTGTGGAAGCGTGCTCCTTTCAGCCCCACCACCGAGTAGGCGGACATGAGTGCTGCTGCGAATCGATGCCTTGGTAGCTTATTTCGAGGGTGTGTGGTGCCAGGGGCACCGGGCCTCCGTCATGGTGTTCCCGGGTGGTGCTGCTGGGGATGTCCGTTTGAGAGCCAATCTCTTGCTAGATCCAGCCGGATTTTGCGCCTGAAGGCCAGCGTACATCGGCATCTCTACTGGGAGGTGAATTGTTGCAGAGATGTGCTGGACATCTGCGCAGGCGGTGATCAACTGGCAGCGCTATGGTCCATGGCTTGGTGGTCGCGATCCAAATTCGGCCGCCCGGGTGGGTGTGACTAGAGGATGTGCTGCAACGACCTCCTATGGCTCCGCAACGGTGGTGCTCACCGAAAGACCTTCGGGAGTGTTCATATCTCAAGATCCAATGATTGACTTCGACAGATGCAATTTATGGACGATGACTTGACGCGGAGGGATGGTTCTGCAGTGGCGGTTGTGGCATCACATGTAGCAGGTGGGATTGTGGAAAAGTTATGGCGGCAACACGAGTGAATTCGATGGCGCTCCTACTCGAGCAACCAGTCTGTAGCTCCGGCGGGGTGAAAGTCTAGGTCTGAGCCGAGCTGGTTATACCTGGCACTATTGATGTTTTTCTATATCGTTGCCTTGTTGTAGGCATATTTCTTATATGCTCGGATTGAATCTTCGGCATGGAATCCAAGATTCTGGCATTGGTGGTAGGATCCGGTGAATGTGATGCTTGAGTGTCGCTCCCTTCTTGAAAGCGTTGTTATTGAAGAACCTTATCGTGATTGTGGTGTCATGAGATGGTTGGTTCAGATATGTTCATTATTGCGTTTTACCGGTCACATGTCTTGTTGCTTTGGGTTTTTTTTTCTCCTTGTCAATACATAACTTTGGTCTTATATGACTTTAATATTTGCCGGCCAGTTTTTTGTATGCATGTGTGGTGTTTGTTGTGTGTATCCTTGCTATGCAAAGGCCGCATCTGTGCTCTTTGTGTTTGTATCCTCTTAATACTCCATGTCAAACCAATAATATTATAATCCGCCCTTTGTAAAAAAAATGAAACATGGAGCAAAATTTGAAACAGAAGTTCGATACATCTAGAAAACAAATCTGGACATGATTTCGAAACCGAAAAAAAGATAGGCACAAAATAAAGATGTTTAAAGTGCTATCTGCCAATAACTCGTGTACACTAATACATTGTGAAAGTGTCGTTGCCACAACTAACGTGCGCAGGAAAATCAACTATCCATGTAGCAAGAATAAAGTATATTACGAGAAAAGAACATATACATGTATGAAATTACACAAATTTAACCCATGTACGAAGAAACTACACAAACCAACCTGGGACTGGATAGAAACCAAGGGCCGTATGTATCTCAAACGACTCTAAGTGTGCATGTGAGGGTGGTTATTATTGAGCTAATTAATTAAACAAATTAATCACCTGGATCAATGTGCAGGGTTGCCCATGTGATGGTAGCTCGTCTTCTCGATAACATCTGAAGGGACGTACTGGTGCAGCCATGTGTGGCTCTGGGCCTGGATGCAATTGACGTGGCATCGCGGATAGGAATATGTGTGTGGAGGCAGGCTTAAAATCTAATATTCCAAATCAAGCTATTAAAACAAAGCAGTTTGTGCAAACGTCCAGCTGGCCAATCGTCTCACGCTCCTAGTTTTCTATAAATAGAACCCATCCAACCCTTCATTATCTCACACCTCTCCATCACTCTCCTTTGTTTCCCCTCCGCTACAAACAGTTCTATCTGGCCATGGCTACTCCCTCCGCTGCCCTGGCTTTTTTCTTGCTTTTCCTGCCAACTATCCTTGCAATGCCCAATGCCACCCCTCCACTTCAGACTTGCCCGTGTGCTTGCCCAAATGAAACTAGCTTGCACTTGTACCTACACCAGTTTCTTGGTTTACCAAACCGCCCAAATCGCAATGAGGAATTTGTGGTAGCACCTCCAAACCCCTTTACACTAGGGTTTGGCACTATATACGTCCATGGTTGGACTTTAACCAGAACAACAAATCCCAGTGGTACTATCATCGCCCGTATGCAAGGCACACACATCCAAGCTGGACCTGCAACTGGCAACAGCTGGCACATCTCTTCAAGCATAGTATTTGAGTCTGGCAGGTACGTAAGATGTCTCACATAGTTGCATGGATCATTACTTCCATGACCTTTATGTTTACAGTTCCTTTTATCGTACTCCATCTATTAAGAAATGTATGTGTATTTATTTTTGCCTCACTACGGGTTACTTCCTACTATCAGTTTTATGTGGCATCAAGTCACAATCCTAAGTAGGTGGTGTACATTTGAAACTAAATTTAGTGATACCAGCTTTCTTCTCCCAGAAACCACATATTATCAAAACAACCCTTGTCCAAGTCTTGTCTTAACGAAAATAACTGAAATGAAGTGGGGAGTGAGAGATTTATTTTGTTGCTTCGAGTTCTACAATCTCGTACGGACATCAATATACACAATTCATTACCATGATGATTATTTTATATCACAAAAAAATATTAAGAATATGATCATCAAGTATTTGTGATAAATCTATGAATAGCATATCCAGATTCCAAACCACCATAACAACTGAGAGATTGGTTCAACATATTAGAATATTCAACGGGATGAAACCCCTCATGTACCTCCATCATGCACTTTACCACTTAATTACACAAAATTCATCACTGCCACTGGATGGAGAGTTCATCATAATCATGGATACACCATATGCATATTTCTGGTGCACGTTCTCAGTGCTAACTACATGTATTATAGAGTAAACGGTACGATGAGAGCGGATAGATAATGGAAGTTCTGTAGTTGATCAATTAATTAATAAAGTAACCATGCATTTCTATTCTTTTGACTGAACTTCTAACATCTCCACGTGAAATAGGTTTGCCGAGTCCACACTTCAGGTGATGGGGACTATAAATGGCATCATAAACAAGTGGTCCATTGTCGGTGGGACCGGAGAATTTACAAGGGCGACCGGTATTATCGACTTCAAATTAGACCCGGCGTCTACCACGGATGACACCATTAGAGAACTTAATATCCGCATATTCCATTATGCAGATGTTGCAAGTGCTGTAAGTATAACACCTTCTACATTCATATGGATATAATTTTCTTCTAAATTCCACTATATCAATTCGAGCAAAGCCTTGTGATAGGTTAACTTGTGTTGGTTCCAAGACTTCAAAATTTTGAGTAATTCATATGGATGTAATTATTTGATTTTGAAATCTTTATTCTTGCGGTTAGAGATTTATATTTTAGCAAAATTTTGAGTAAAATAAATTGTAGTACTCAATTTGAGATCTTGTTGATAAATATTACAGAAAGTTGATTAACTTAGGTAATAATTCCTGTCTTATTGGACTCTAAATATCATTAGCAAGTCCCAACTATAAGCTCATGGAATTCACTTATGTACATTAGTTTCTCAATATGATGACTTTGTACATTGTATGCATCAATCTATACTTACATTATTTAGCTCTCTTGTTTGATTTCCTTAAATCAGGCTCAGTAAAGCTACATGCACGTCTGTGGCAAAACTATGCGAGCGAGGACTAAGTGCTTCAGAAATAATGCGCGCTCATGGATCATGGTCATCTGATATCCATTGCTCAACCGTGGACTTTTCTAGTTCTAGTGTCATCAGTGTCTTCTTTCATGGTGTGAGATGTGTGGACTGCCAGCTTTCGTATATTTCCTGTTCAAATAAGGCTCGGGTTTCTAGCATGAGATTATCGATCCATTGTTTGCTATGTAATGTATTATAATTGCATACTTTGTGTAATATGTTATCCTTCTGCTCCTCGAGTAATTAAGTATATCTGCCTGAAAATATTTACTCTAAACCAAATACTATATCCTTGTCTAGTCGGTTTGTGTTCTAAACCAAATAGTACATTCCCAACATGTATGTGCCTTGAACGCCGTCGAACCAGCCGAGATCTTATTGGGCTAGGTAAATTCATGTGAAAGAAAGCCGACTCTCATAATTTTGCATTGGGTGCTCGGAACTGCGTATTCATGTGCACAACACACATCTATTGACCTGCTAAGTTTAGTCAATCATATAGTGAGGTAAAGACTAATTTTACCTTGAGATATTAGTTAGGTTTTCCTAGTGCAATTTTATTCATTATAACCCCAATTGATCACTAATTATAAATGATGTAATCTTAATTTGGTAACTTGGATACACTCACTTAAATTTATTTCTGCTATCAAAATGGCTGAAATATTGTGCTCTAATAGCAAAAAATTGGTTTATATGGAATTGTAATATCAGCATGACAATTTTCTCGAGGACCCTTCCTCAAAGGTGGCACTCCTGTGATTCTTATAGATGGCTTACAATCACAATCAAAATCCAATAAGCTGGTCCGTCTGTTCTTAAAAGGAAGGCATATAGCTTTTGGCTCAAGTCAAAGGTTGTAAAGTTTGACCAAGTTTATAGGAAAAGTTATCAACAATTATAATATCAAACTTGTATCGGCAAATCCATAATATTATGTAGTTTCATATTATTTCTATTTAGTACTGTAGTTGTTGGTAGTTTTTCCTACAAACTTGGTCAATCTTTTCACCGTTATCTGCCTTCCTTTTGAGAACAGAGGGCATAGCTAGCTAGGTTTGTGGACATATTCTTACGTGACAAGTACACCCATAATGTTGAGAAAGTCATAATAGAAACATTAGTTAAAATATTGATGCACTAGATTAACTAGTTGCTCTGGGAGATAAGAGAAACAATGACTTGTGAGGTTAGTCATGGAAAATATATATTAGGTCCAATCAAACCAGGCATTGGATAAACATCTTTAAAACATATTTGGTTGTTTGTCTTATATATCCTCGAAGTCTATCCATCACCATGTGATGACCACTAATTGCCAATCGGTTGATATATATAGATTGAGTGTCGAAGATAAGACGGTTGTAGGTGTTGGTACAGAAAACAAAAATTTTTTTGGAACTGGGTTAATTTTTGGGGGGGGAAAAAACCTAACGCAAACCCCCCTTTTGCTGTAGTCGGGGGGGTTTAAATCAGGAAATTTAAAAAGAAAAGGGGGCCCAAAATTTTGGGACTTTTGAATTTTTGTTTTAGGAAAAAAAAAATTTTCTTCCCCAAATGTGGGGAATGATTTTTTTTGGGGGGGCCCAAAAAAAAAATCAACCCCCTTTTTGGGACCCCAAAAGGCCCCTTTTACCTTTTTTATTTTTGGGAAAGAAAATTTGCCCAATTTAAATTTTTAAACCTTTTAATTTTTGCCAAAAGGGTAAAAGGGCCAAATTTTTTAGGGCCCTTAAGGGACTTGCCTGAACTGGGGAAAATTAATTTAAGAAATGGGGAATTTTTGGGTTTTTTGGGTTTTCTTTTGGTTTTTTTAAAGGAAAAAGGCAAACCGTTGGGAAAATTTGGGAGGGTTTTGCCGGCCCACAAAAAAAAATTTCCCTTGTTTTATTAAATGTTTGGTTTTTTTATTTGGGAATTGTTATATTTTCTCTATTTAAAAAATTTCAAATTTTTTCAAACTTTTGAAAATTCCCCAAAACCCCTGGGAGAAAAACCAATGGAATTGTTGAAAAGTTAAATGGGCACAAAACAAAATTAAAAAAAAACCTAATTTAAATTTTCACCAAATTTTTTTGGGAAAACTTTATAAGGGCCCTAAACCATTTTGCTTTTATAGGAAGGGAAAAAAAATAAATGGTTTAAGCCAAATTTCCCAAAAAAATTTTTTGCCCCAAAAAAAATTCTTAATGATTAAATGTGCCCCTTTCCTTTGGGCCCTTTTTTTTCCCTTTTTTAAAAGTTAATTGTCATAAAAACTACGAAAAAACCCCAAAACCTAGAAAACCAATTTTTTTCCAATTGGTTTTTTTGGGGAAATTTGGGACAAAAACCCCGGGCCAACCGGGTTTTTGATGGGCTCCCGGGTCCCCTTTTCCTTTCTCCCCGGCTTGGAATTTAAAACAAAACCCCCACCAAAAAAGGGCAAAAAAGCGTGGCCCCGGGTTAAAGGGGGTAAAAGAGGAAAACCAAAATTTACCAAGGGATTTGTTTTTCCGCCGCCATTGGGGGGGCCAGACCCGGGGAAAAAGGGGCCTTGTTTTGGTTTTTTCCCTTTTTTTTTCCTTTGGGTTTTTGGCCCTTTTTTACCCCTTTAAAGGGAACCAAAAAAAATTAAAAAAACAAGGAATTTTTCTTAAAAGGGGTCGTAAAAAATCAAATTTAAAAATGCAAAGCGGAAAAACCCTTTTGGGTTCCCCTTTTTAAAAAATGCAAACCCGATTTTCCCCTGGGAAAATTTAAAAAAACCCACAAGTCATAAAGGTTTTAAGGGAAATTTCTCGGGGCTTTTTTCCAAGGGGGGTTTTTGCAAAAAAAAAAAAAGAAAAGACAAGGGAGAAAAAGGGGCCCTTTTTGGGTTTGGGAAAAAACCCAAGGATTTTAAAAAGGGAAAACCCCTTTTCCCAATAAAAAAAAAAGGGAAAGGGTTTTTTCGATTTTTAAAACCCTGAGGTGGAAAAAAGTCGAAACAAAAAAATTAAAGTTAAACGGTTAAAAATTAAACCCTTTAAAAAAAAAGTTATAAAATTAAATTGTTTAAAATTTTTTTGCCCAAAATAAGATTATTTAAAAAAATGCATTAAAACGGGCCATTAAAAATAAAAACCCCAGCCCTTTCAAAATTTTAAAAAGCGGGTTTGGGGGTGAAAAGGGTTTCAAGCATCGGAATTTGGGGCCGGGGTTCTTTTGGGGTTTGGGAAAGGAAAGTTGGTGGCCCCAAATTTTTCAGGGAAAAAAAACCCCCAAAAAACCCGGAATTACCCGTTTAAAGGGGCCCTTGGTGGGAAATTTTCAAGAGATGGAGGAAGGGTTTGGACAATTCCCTTTCCCCTTTGGGAAAAAAGGTTCCCCGGCCGGGGAAAGAAAGGGGGGGAGTGGGCAGGGCCTTTTGGGGTTTCTTTTCTTTTCCTTGTTTTTGGTTAAAAAAGGGGCCCAGGGTTTTGGGGAAATGTTTTTTTCTTTTTTCAAAAGGAATACCCTTTTTAAAAATTGGGCATTTTAAAGGACATTAAAGTTTTTTTAAAAATTTAAATTTTAAAAATCTTACGGGTAAAAAAAAAACCCCCGGGTAAAAAGGGGAAAGCCCACATATTTTTTTTTTAGAATTTTTAATTTTAAAAAAACAGAATTTAAAAATCAGTAAATTTAAATTTAAAAATTTTTTCCGAACCCTTTTTTTGGAAATTTTTTTAAAAAGTCAAAATTTAAAAACAAAAGGAAAACCCCAAAATTTTTTAACCAAAATTTTTAAATCCCGAAATAAATTTTCTTTAAATTAAAAAAAGAAAAACCCCGGGACTTTCCCCCTTTTTAAAAACCGGGTTTTAAAAGCTACCTAAATTCCCGGGTTTTTTAACCCCCTTTTTGGGGTTGGGTCAGATCAAACCAAAATAATTAGGGTTTAAATTGAACCAAAAAGCCTTAAAAACAAAGGACATGGAATGGAACCCATGGGGCCCAAACAAAGGGGAAAAAAGGGAAAGGGGTTTGGGAAATTGATTTTGAAAAGGGTAAATTTGGGCCCCTCCTTGGTTTTCTTTATTTTCAGTGGTCAAATAAAGGAAATTTTTTCCCCCTGTGAAAACCCCAAACCGTGTTTCTTCGGGGGGCCCCTTGGGGTTTGCAAAATTTGGTTTGCGGGGTTTTTGGGAAAAAAAGGGACTTTTAGGGCCAAAATCCAAAACCTTTTTTAACCTTTGGTTAACCCTTTTGTGTGAGTTTCCCGTTAACCCCCCACACAATTAGGAGGATTGGGCTTTTGGGTATACCCCCCCCATATGGGGGAAAGGAATACAAAACCCCAAACCGATTTTTTAAAAAAAAAAAAACCAAAAAAAGATCCCCTTATTATTTTTGGGGAAAAACTGTATGGACAATGGGGAGGGGCCCCAAGTTGGAACAAACTGGGTGGAAAAATTTTTGGTTTTTTAATAAGCAAAAATTTTTCCTTTTTAAAAAGGTTTTAAACCAACAAATTCTTTTAAAAATTGGGAACCCCTTGGGTTGAAGGGGAAAAGGGGCCCAAAGCCTTTTTTGTTACCCCCTTTTTAATTTTTTGAAAAAAACCAAACTTTGGGAATTTTTCAATTTTTTAAAAAATCATATTGGCCCAAGCCCTCAAACCCCCAAATTTTTTAAAATTCAAGTACCAAAACCCCCCTTTTCCAAATCCTCCCAATTTTTTGAAAAAACAATTTTTAAAACCCTGCTTTTTAAAAAATTGAAAATATCGGCCCACCAAATCCAAACCTTTCAAATCGCCAATTTTATTTTAAAAGGTTTAGGGAAGGTTTTTATCCCCCCAAAAACCAAAATACCAACCCCCAAAAAAGGAAAAGGTTTAAATATTAAAATTTCCAAATTGCTTTAAAATTTTTTTCCCCTTTTTTTGGGGTTATTTTTGGGGAATTTCCCCCCCTTTTTGGAAAGTCGAAATTTAAAATTCCAAACCAAAGCCCTCTTTTTGGGCCCAAATTTCCCCTTTTAATTTCCCCCTTTTTTCAATTTTTTTTTTAAAACCATTGGGGAAATTTATTTACCTTTGCAAAATTTTGAAGTAAAAAAGTTTTCCCCTTTTGTTGAAAAACCCCAAAAGGCAAACTTTTTTTGTCCTTATTTCCCCTTAAATTAAGGGGTTTTAAGGCCCCAAACCCAATTGGTTGGCCTTTTTTGGATAATTTTTTTCACAAAAATGTATTATAGGGGAAAAACTTTGTGTAAATTTTTAAATGGTTCACAAAAATAAAAAAAACCATTTTTAAACTTTGATTTTCCCTTTTGTAAAAAAACCTTTTGCCCCCTTTTGTTCCGGATTTTAAACCCCAAAAAAGGGGGAACCCCAAAGGGGTTTTTAAAGGGTTGCCCCCTTTTTTATAAATTTTCCTTCCCTTTTTTAAAAAAACCCTTTTCTATGTTTTAAATTTAATTTAAAAAAATTGCGGGGGAAGAAATTTTTAAAAAACCCCCAAAATTTTTTTTAAACAAAGTTTTTCCCTTGCCCCAAATTAATTTAAACATTTTCTTCCCCAATTAAAAAAGGAGATTTTTTTTAAAAGGTTTTAAAACCTTCTGCCAAAGGCTTTGTATGTCCGCTTTTCCCTTTTTTTTCTTTTTTTGGGCCCCCTTTTTAAAGGGGCCCCCAAATTTGGGTACCCGCCCCCTTTTCCCTTTCCTAAGTAAAACTATCATTTTGGTCAAAGGGGGAAAAATTTTGGTTTGGGGTTAAATCTTTTTTTTAAAACCTTTTTAAAAATTTTGCCTAATTTCCCCATTTTTCCCCCTCTTTTTCCCCCCATTTGTTCCCAAACAATTACCCTAAACTTGAATTTAGGAACAATTTTTAAAATCTAAAATTTAAAACCTTTTGGGCCCACGTTTGTTGGCCGATTTTAATTTTAGGGATTTAAATTTTGGGAGGAAAATTAAAAACCCCCATTCAAACCATGAATTGTTTAATTCAGAAAGGGGAAAAAAAAATTTTTGAAAACCCCTTTCAATCCATTTGGGTCAAGTTCAAGCCCTTTTCCATCAAATTTCTTTTTTTTTAAAAATAATTAAATTTTAGGAAATTAAAATTTTAAAAAAATTTTTAAAAAAATTAGTATTTTTTTTTAAAAAAGGGGTTTTTTAAAAAATAAACCCTACTTTGTTCCCCAAAGGAACCTTCCTTTTAACAAAGGGAATCTAAATTTCCCTTAAATTAAATGAAACCAAAAAAATTTTTAAAATTTTAGAAAAAACCCCTAAAATAAAAAATAAAAAATTTGCTTTTTTAAAGGAAAAAAATTTGCCTTTTAAAATTTAAACCCTTAAATTATTTGGGTTTTTAATTCCTTTATATTTCGTGAAAAATATTTAAATTATTTAAATTTAAAGGATTGGAAAAAATTTTATTTTGGGTTTTTAACCCTTTTATTTCCCCAAATTTGATTAAAGGGAATAATGTTGAAAATAAATTTGGGAAGGCCCTAAAAACCTAGTTTTTAAAATTTTGGGTTTCCCGGATAATTTGGGTTTTTTGGTTTTTAAAAAAATTTTTTTCCCACCTTTCAAAATTTTAAAAATGGGGTTTCCGTAAAAACCCCCCACTTTAAAAAAATTTAAAATTAAAACACAAAGGGGTTTAAAACCAAAAATTAAAAAAAGAAAATTTACTTTAAACTTTATTTATTAAAAAATTTTTAAATTTGCCCAAAAAAACCCCCCCCTTTTAACTTGACCATTCGCCCGCGGGATTTTCCCTTCCTTGCGGGTTGCGCTCGTTTAGGGTTGGGTTTTCTTTTTTGGGATTATTAAAAAGGGGGGGTGCTTGCCCCGGGGGAAAAACCCCCAAATGGGGGCTTGGCCCTTTTTGGGGGTTTTTGGGGGCCCCCCTCTGGTGTTCCCGGGGTCTTAGTCCTTTGACCAATTCCGGACCCCCATTTTTGGGGGGGAAATTTCCCTTTAAATGAATTTTCCCGGGTTTTTTGTACCGGGCGGGTTGGTATGGCTTTTGGGGTTTTTGGGCCCCGTGGTGTTTACTGGAAATTTTTGTTGGGTGTTTTAAAGACCGGGGGTTTTTTTCAAATTCTTTTATTTAAAGGTCTTTACGAGCACGGGTTTCTCCCGGTTTTAATTACTTTGTTTGGGAAAATTTTAGGGGAAAAATTGATGGGTTTTTTAAAGATCCCAATGGGTGGAAATTGCCCAAGGTTTTTAAGAAATTTTTATATTTTTTTGTTGGCAATATTTTAAATTGCCGTTTTTTTTTTTTTAATCATTTGGTTTAAAAACCTTTTAAAATGTTTGGTTTCCCTTCTTGAAACCCTTTTTTTTTTAAATTTAATTTCGTAAAAATTTTATAATTTTTGGGTTAAAAAATTTTCTTTTGGCATTTTTCTTGGGTTTTTTCCAAAAAAAAAAATTTTTAATGAAAATTTTTGAAAATTTTTTATTGTTTTTGGGGTAAATTTTGAAAAGGAAAAAGGTTTTGGTTTGAAATTTTAAAATACCCATCCAAAATTTTAAAAACCCCTTTTAAAAAAATTTCCCATTTAAGAAAATTTAAAATTTAAACAAAAACCCAAATCTTTTTGGGAAACCAAAAGGGCCTAAAATGTTTGCCGGGTTTTGGGGTTTAAAATTTTAAAAAGTTGTTACCAAAAAAAAAAAATTTTTTGCAAGATAAATTTTTTAGAAAAAAAACTTAAAATTTAAATTTAACCCTTTTTCCCTCCAAAAAAGGATGACCCCCTTGTTTTTCCCCAATTAAAATTAAAATTTAATAAAAAAAATAGGGAAAATTGCAGGGTTGCCCAAAAAAAATTTTGAACATGGAAAATTTTCCCCATTTTGGGGCCAAAAATTTCCTAAATTTTGTGGGGGGGAAAAATTTTTTATTCCATACCTTTTTCCATTTTTTCCTAAATTTAGGGGTTTTTATTTTGCCCACCCCCTTTTTTCCCTTTTATCAAATTCCCTTTTTTTTAAAAATTTTTTATTTCCCCCCTTGGCCTTTTTTTAATAATTTGAATTTCCCAAATCCTTGCTGTTTTAAATAAAATTAAAATAAAAGTTTCTTTTGTTTAAAGAAAATTTTTGTTTTCCCCCAAACCCCTTTAATTTTGGAAAGGAAAATTTGGTAAACAATCAAAGCAACCCAGGGAAACAAAAAAAATGGGCAAAAGGGAAATTTGAAGTTTTAAATTTTTTAAGAAACCAATTTTTTCTTTTCATTTCTTTTTAAAAGGGGTCCCCTTGTTGTAGGAAAAATTTTTCCCAAGGGGAACTTCCCTTTTTGGGCAAATCCAATTGGGTTTTGGGTTTTTGGGTTTTTTTTACCCCCAAACCCAAATTTAAAAATTTGGCGTTAAAAAAGGGTTTTTTAAATTTTTTCCTTGGTTTTTAAAATTTGGGTTTTAACCAAATTTTTGTGTTTTTAAAAAATTTTTAGGGTTTTGTTTTGGGAAAATTCTTGAAAATTTTGATTCCCCAAAAATTTTGGAAATTTGAATTTCAATTTTTCCCCTTTTATTCCCAAAACCATTCCACTTGGGGACAAATCCCGGGGTCCCTAAATTCCCGCCCTTGCCCCGGGTTTTTTACAAAGGCCCGGGGTGTTTATAAGTTTTATTTTTAAAATTTAAAGAAAATTTTTTTTTTGTTTTCATCTTTGTGTAAAGTTTGGGGGGGTAAAAATTCTTTCCGCCGGTTTGGCCCAAATAAAAGTTTGTTTTAAATTAGGGTTTTTCTAACGGCCTTTTAAATTTTCATTTTTCGATTTGAACCCGGATCAAATTTTCCATTTAGGATTAAAATTTTCTTTTTTTTTTCCCTTTTTTTAAAAAAAACCTTTGGAAATTTTTTTTGGGGAAAAATTTTTTTGATTTATATTGGTTTTAAAATTTTTTGTTTTTTTTTTCTTTTAAAAATTTTATTTTAAATTTAAAAATTTTTATCAAATTTGGTTTTTGTTTTAAAAGAAATTGTTTTTTTTTTTTAAATTTCAAAAAAAATTAAACCCTTTTAAAAATTTTAAATAAAATTTAAATTTTATAATCTAAATTATTTTTTTTTTAAATGGCCTAAAGATTTTCTTTTGGGGGAAAACTGTGGGAAAAAATTTTAGGCGGACCCAAAATTTTGGGAAAATAAATTTTTAGTTTAGTATTAAAAACTTTCGGGTTGAAAAAATCCCTTTAAAATTTCCCAAAAATTGGTAAACAAGGATTTAAAATTTTTAAAAATTATTTTTGTTTTTTTTAATATTTAAAATTTAACCCTAAATAAAACGGGTTTAAATTTTTTCCCAAAAAATTGAGGGTTGGTCAAACCAAATTTTCCCCTTCCCTTGTGGGCAAAGCCAGGTATGGGTTAAAATTTTGGGAAAAAAAAAAATTAGGGCAGGTTTAAAATCTAATATTCCAAATCAAGCTATTAAAACAAAGCAGTTTGTGCAATTGATGTACGTCCAGCTGGCCAGTTGTCCCACGCTCCTAGTTTTCTATAAATAGAACCCATCCAACCCTTCATTATCTCACACCTCTCCATCACTCTCCTTTGTTTCCCCTCCGCTACAAACAGTTCTATCTGGCCATGGCTACTCCCTCCGCTGCCCTGGCTTTTTTCTTGCTTTTCCTGCCAACTATCCTTGCAATGCCCAATGCCACCCCTCCACTTCAGACTTGCCCGTGTGCTTGCCCAAATGAAACTAGCTTGCACTTGTACCTACACCAGTTTCTTGGTTTACCAAACCGCCCAAATCGCAATGAGGAATTTGTGGTAGCCCCTCCAAACCCCTTTACACCAGGGTTTGGCACTATAATCGTCCATGGTTGGACTTTAACCAGAACAACAGATCCCAATGGTACTATCGTCGCCCGTATGCAAGGCACACATATCCAAGCTGGACCTGCAACTGGCAACAGCTGGCACATCTCTTCAAGCATAGTGTTTGAGTCTGGCAGGTACGTGAGATGTCTTGCATAGTTGCATGGATCCTTACTTCCTTGACCTTCATGTTTACAGTTCCTTTTATCGGACTCCATCTATTAAGAAATGTGTGTGTATTTATTTTGCCTCACTACGCGTTACTTCCTAATATATGTTTTATGTGGCATCAAGTCACAATCCTAAGTAGGTGTTGTACATTTGAAAATAAATTTAGTGATACCAGCTTCCTTCTCCAAGAAACCACATATTAACAAAACAACCCCTTGTCCAAGTCTCATCTTAACGAAACCAACTGAAATGGAGTGGGGAGCGAGAGTGTTATTTTGTTGCTTCGAGTTCGCAATCTCGTATGGACATCAATATAAACAATTCATTAACGTGACGATTATTTTGTATCACAAAAAATATATTAAGAATATGATCCACAAGTATTTGTGATAAATCTATCAATAGCATACATTGATTCCACACTTCATAAAGTAAACGGTGCAATGAGAACGGACTGAGAATAGAAGTTGTGCAGTTGATCAATTAATTAATAAAGCAACCATGCATTTCCATGATTTTGACTGAACTTGTAATTTCTCCACGTGAAATAGGTTTGCCGAATCCACACTTCATGTGATGGGGTCCATAAATCGCATCATAAATAAGTGGTCCATTGTCGGTGGGACCGGAGAATTTACAAGGGCGACGGGTATTATCGACTTCAAACAAGACCCAGCGTCTACCACAGATGACGTCATTAGAGAACTTAATATTCGCATATTCCACTATGCAGATGTTGCAAGTGCTGTAAGTATAACACCTTGCACATTCATATGGATATAATTTTCTTCTAACTTCCACTATATCAGTTTGAACAAAGCCTTGTGATAGGGTAACTGTTGTTGGTTCCAAGGTATTAAAAAGCAATTGTAACTAATATTATGGGAGTAACATGCATGTGAGGTTGTAATTATTTGTTTTCGAAATCCTTATTCTTGCGGTTAAAGATTTATATTTTCTCAAAATTTCGAGTAAAATAAATTGTGTTAGTCAATTTGAGATCTTGTTGATTAATATTACGAAAAGTTAATTAACTTAGGTAGTAATTCTTGTCTTATTAAACTCTAAAGATCATTAGCAAGTCCCAACTATAACCTCATGGAATAAGGTTGTGTAAATTTGTTTTTGGAATAAGATGACTTTGTACATTGTATGCGTCAGTCTATACTTACATTAATTAGCTCTCTTGTTTGCTTTCCTTAAAACAGGCTCAGTAAGCTACATGCACGTTTGTGACAAAACTACGCTAGCGGGGACTAAGTGCTTCAGAAACAATGCACGCTCACGGATCATGGTCATGTGATATTCCGTGCTCAGTCGTGGAATTTTCTTGTTCTAGTGTCATCAGTGTCTTCTTTTATAGTGTGAGATGTGTGGACTGCAAGCTTTCATATATTTCCGGTTCAAATAAGGCTCGGGTTTGTAGCGTGGGATTATCAATCCTAATTCAAAGACCCATTCGTCCATTGATTTCTATGTAATGTGTGATTATCGCATAGTTTGTGTAATATGTTATCCTTCGGCTCCCTAAGATATTAAGTATATCTGCCTGAAAATATTTACTCTCGTGCGTGGATGTCCATTATCTCTTATCTACTAGACACATAGCCATTTACATTTAACCTCTAATAAAAAAAGGCTAAATTTCAATGCCAAACTATTTAAGTATCAAGACATCTAGACCCTTTCTCGTATGAAAGCTATACCAATTGGCAAATCTTATGCAAATTCAATCATGCTGATGAGGAGATCCTGCACCACCACCACCACCACCGTGGTACCATTAAAACCTGCCGTGAGGGCGAGAAATTAAGAGCTGGGAAAGGGGCCGCGTCACCGACGAGCTCGGGCTCGGAGAGGGCTGCGAGCCACCGCGACTCCTCCTCGGTGCTGGCGCTGCTCTCTGCGGCAGCCGGAGCAGGTGGTGGGGTGTCGCCGGCGGCGGGAGGCGCCATGAGAGGAGGAAGAGGGGAAGGAGATGAGGGAGCGAGGAGGTTTGCTTGTGGGTCTTCTTCGCTGGGTCTTCGTGGGCTAATAGGCCCAACTTAATTGAGTTGGTCGCGAGTCTATGAAGCCCATGGAGACGCCAGGCTATGTGGTTGGTGGTTAGGAGAGACCAACCAATAGATGGAACGGGAGCTCCTATACGGCGCCGTTCACGGTCCTGGCGCCTGCAGCGCCCCGTGCTGGGCCGGCCCACGAACAAGCAGCAGCAACAAAAAAAATCCTAGGAAAAATCCGCTCATGTTGGGATCGAACCCGCAACCTACACTACGTAGAAGTTATCAGCCAACCACTAGGCTATGTACTTGTAACTGATAAAATCCATCGCTTAATCTTTAACAACTATAGTAGCTGCTCATACATGATTTTCTTTAAAGAAAAAGAAACTTTACATATTTCAGAAAAAGTTCATGAACATGCAAGAAACGTTGCCCTATTCAAGAAACGTTCAGTTATTTTGAAAAAGTTCATCAATTTTAAAAAATAGTTCACATAGAATTGAAAAATGTTCATCAAATTTTGAAAAAAGTTCATTGAATTTGAAAACAGTTCATTAGATTTGAAAAAGTTCATCGATTTTTGAAAACAGTTCATCAAATTTGAAAAAAAAGTTCATCAAATTTTGAAAAAAGTTCATCTGATTTGAAAAAGTTCATCGAATTTTGAAAAAAAGTTCATCCGTTTTGAAAACAGTTCATCGGATTTGAATAAAACTTCATCGAATTTGAAAAAAAGTTCACAAATCTGAAAAAAGTTCATCAATTTGAAAAAAAAGTTCATCGAACTCGAAAGAAGAAAAACGAAAAAACAGAAAAAGGTAAACAGGGAAAAGGTAAAAGAAAGTAAAAGTTTGTTCTAAACATATGTTGTGTGTTGGCGTGCTGGTTGCGCCTGCGGTACTGCGTGCGCGAGGTACCTTGTTCGAATCTCAG